>VZRH01007259.1:545144-718327 GCA_013397555.1 Urocynchramus pylzowi | reverse complement strand
AAAAAAAAAAAAAAAAGAAGAAGAAATCAAATTATGTGGGGAGAATCAGAGGGCTTCCCATCATCTACAAGGATATGATAAAAATCAAACAAAGAACCAGTACATTGGTAATGTCAGTGCTATCTGCTCGAGTGAGGGACTGATGAATGGCAGTGTTTATGACAGAAAAACGAGAGTTCAGAGCCTTACCACATCAGGGAACAAAAATCAAACATAAAGGTGAGACTGAGCAACATATAGTCCCACCCACAATGAAGGAAAAACCTCTCCTATATTTTTCTGTCTCAGAGCTCTTCCCTTTTGTCAAATCATAAGAGCAAAAAAATCTGAAATCAGAGAGTAGAAAACCTGTTAAGAACTTCTGGAGTGACAACATCACTGAGAGAAAATGGTAATTTCCTTTCTCAGTCCCTATTTAAAGGTCTGCCTGTCCTTCCTCTTCACAACAGAAGCAAAAGATTTTAACAGTACTGAAGAAGCTGTTCACCAAACCCAGGCATACGAATGTGAAAAGCACATCTGTAAAGCAAATAAGCCTTGATCAGCTTTCATCAGTAGCCTAAATTCAGCCCAAAAGACACCTAGGTAGAATTACAGAAATCAGGGAAGAGACTTCTGGAGATCATCTAGTCCAACCCCCCTGCTAGGCTGCTGTGTCTCTATTTCCTCAGCTTCTCCACTTTACATTTAAAACCCAATACTTCTCTTTGCATTGATTCACCTTTAACTTTAGCGACCATAACATAGCTGTCAGCCTGTCTCATGTCACTTCACATGCTGACAGAAGGTGCAATCCACATCCTTAGCACAAAATCTTGAGATATTTAAAATTAAGATGAAACTTCTTCCTCTTGGTTATGTGGAAGCCACCAATAACAAACCCTTCAGGTTTCAGGTAGCCTTTCTTAACAACAAAAAGTGTTGATTCAGTAGTTAAATGATACTGTGCTGCTGGCCAAAGTTGGTTAAGAAATTTCCGCACTGTAAATTGAACAGAGAACAAAACCTGATTTAATATATAAAATAATTCTCTCCACATGCCCCAGGCCCTTCCAAAACTCACTAAACGTCATGATTTCATAACGATGTGCCAACTAAAGGGAATAGCAAGGTGTAGAAAAGGCAAAGGAATGATGTATTTAAAGAAGAGAAACACTGAATCTTTATTGCAGGATAAAAGGTTGTCTAAACATGGATTTACTGCCCTTGCCCCCTGCCCTTCCTCTTTGTCTTTGAATTCACTCAACAAATCTCTGAACAGAGCACTGACTATAGAGCAGGGCTCACCATACACGAGTCAAGCTTTCAGCAGCATTTGTAGATTTGTGTAAGTTCTTGCCACGGTTTTACTGCTGAATTCCTGTTGTGTTTGCTATGTAACTAACAGATGCATCACACTCATCAACTAACTGGACAGGGCATATCTGGGCTCTGACCTTGAGACTAAACTTACTGAAAACAAATCTCAGCAGAAGTGGATTCTTGCCAGGAACTACAAGGTGATACCAGTTGTCTCCAGCCCTCCAAATTTCACACCTGAGGCAAAAGGACTCCTGCTGAACCCAGGAGGCTCTGGGCTCAAAACGGTGTTTGTACCCTGCATCCATCTCTTGTGATTCAAGCGCTTTTAGTCTCTCCTTTCATGACTAGAGACCAATTCTAATCATTTGCACTGCACAGATTCTCTGACGTGGTTATGCAAACATGATAGAACCGAGCCTCAACACACTCGGTATTTTCCTGAAAAGAAAAAAGCAAACAAACCAGGAAAAGTTTGCTGAAAGTGACCAAATGAAAATAGTCTGAATGAGCTCAAAACAAGACGTAAGCTGTAGTCAGCTCTAGGCTCCTTCTCTAAATGCTTGAGTGTCACATCTGAGACAGCCAGAAAGAAATCCCCGTCATTTAAATCACATGGTTTACGGGGCTGGGGCTCCAGGAACATCATGACATTCGTAAGGAGGGCTCAGCAAGGATCGCCCGTTTCTCTCTGGAGCCAACGAGCACCTGGCTGTCACGTCCCCGTCCCCACACTGCAGCCAGAGCACAACGCCAGCAACTTCGGCAGCCGTCCTGAACTCCAGCAGCCGCCAGCTCCAGCGCTCCGGCGAACAGCTCCCGACCGGCTGCCGCCTCCCGCATGTCCCGGCCGGGCACCGGCTGCCAGCCAGCGGCTCGCAGGTGCGAGGAGTGCCGGGCACGGCGCTGCCCGGGGGGACGGCGCTGGCCGGGGGCTCCCGGCGGTCCCCGGCCTGAGAACGGTCACGGGGGAGCCGCGCTGGGGTTCTGCGGTGCCCGCGGCGGAGCGGAGCCGCTGCCGGGCGCGGAGGGGCTCCGGGAATTCGCGTGCGGCTGCGGAAGGGCGGGCGCCGCGCCGCACCTGCCGGGAGGTGGTCGGTCACCCGCCGCGGCTTTGCCCCTGCGCCTAAAGCAGGAATTAGAGGGCTTTTCTTACAATAGAAAGAAAAAATAGCCACTGTCGTCTAAATTCGCTCTAACAGCTGGTTTTCATGCCGTAGCATCTCGAGAGAGTCGGTAAGTTAATTAGTGCTTAATGATACCTTTAGGATGTTGTGCTTAAATCCTTGTGCTTAAAGTGTCCGCTACCTAGTTAATCAGATTGTTTCGCGATGAAAGAAAAAACTAAAAATCACTGTAGTTCTGTTATCCTGGCTCCACCAAACGCGCATTTATAGCAGTCATGAAGAACCGATTAGCGCAAAACTTCCTGCAAGACGGAAATGGCTGTACGGATAGCAGGAGCCTACCGGAGATGCGAGATGTGCTTAAACATAATTTTCAACAATCACAAGTAAATTGCATTTTATAGTAGCAGGCAGACAGAAGTATTATAGAAATTGTACCATTTAAGACTATCATAGATAAAAAGCATATGTTGTCAATTATTACAATTCGTTTTGGTTTAGTTGCTCCCAGTGCAATGTCTAAATGAGTCGTAAAAACGCGATAGAAATAAAGTTTAGAGAATGCACAACCTTAAAAGAAAGGTGGTGAAAGGATGTGTAACTGCCTAAACACACAAGAGGAACTACTTGGGGGAGGGAGGGACAATGACACCTGAGTGGGTGATAATTACTTTGAGGAGAAGTTGCTTCTATTTACTAGAAGGAAACAGAAAGCTTTAAAGCAATCCCTTAGAGAGGCTGGATTGAATAGTGTTTCATATCAATAAACGTTTACTGACCAAAGCTTAATAATGCTTTTGTACTTCCATCTGAATTCCTTGAGCTAGAAATAGTCCTTGACAATTTTCCCTTTGGCATTTCAGGGTGAAACGAAAATTATTTCACTTTTTATTTTTTGTTTTTACTCATGGCAAGTAATTTTAATGCATTTTTACACTGTGAATAACAAAGCGTTTATAGTAAATTTAGTCTTTTATGGGAAGTCACTATCTGAAAGAGAGAGGGATGCAGACTTTAAGGCAAGAGAGACTTTTAGGTTATCTGACACGACATCTTGTATTTCACACTCTACAAAAATTGGGTAGAATGCAATCTTGACCCCAAGATAGACAGATACTCCAACAAGACAGTCATGAAAGTATTAAGAATTGGACAAGCTACTGCTTTCCTTGCCTATGGCTTTGTTCTCCTTATTACAAATTTACCTCCTCGTAAGCCTACAGCCACCTTCCAATGCCACGACTCTTGTTGAGCTTTCATTACTGTGTTTAGAAACTGAGGAAACCAGTCCTACTCCGTGCCAGAGCTCTGCCATCTGGTCATCTCTTCACCTCTGCTATAGGCCTATTAACCCAGATAAAATTGCCTATTTCTGTAGCAAGGCCAAGGCTAATCTTATTCATGTGAGCAAGGTACCTCTTTCATCTTCCTAAAGAGTGACTCTCTTCTGGAGCTTAAGCAGGTCAGACCCCTACACCAAGACCCACCAGTCTCTCTTTCATCTCTTTTCTCTCCTGAGGCTCACTGTTGACAGCTGCTTGTTACTTGTTAATCAAGGTAACCCTTTCCTTGCTGAAGCTTTAGTTGTAAGCTTTCTGTCTGTGAGTAAGAATCACAGGACTCCAGGAAGGGTGACCAGAACAGCAAGTAGTTTATTCAGGTCATTCCTGTCTTCATCAGGAAACCCTGAGGGGGAAAAAAAAGCACACCTGGGAAGCCATGGGACAGATAACTTTTCAGCATACACCTGCAGCTCATTATGCCCACCATACAATATTTAGGCAACTTTTAATTGAGATGTACTTACAGCAGCTGTTGAGAAATACAAACTTTGAATGTTAGTATTTAGGAGTTAGATGTACTGACCTCGCCAAAGAAAGTTTTCACTGTCAAACTGTTATAAATCAAGGGTATTTTTCATTTTCCTTACAGAATGCCTTTGGGCATTAACCTGTTTCTGTGTCTGTTTATACCTTATCTTAGTCACCTACACATACCTTCCTAAGTCAAGGCCACAGCTCTGCCCACTTGCTGACTGTCACACATCACCTTCACTCCCAGAGTTCAGCAACAACTTAGGGTGCACATCAGTTCCTGCTCAGTACCTTCCCTTCCTTTGGCTTCCATAGCTGAATGCAAAACCATAAGCCCTGGGCTGGGATGCCAGCAGTCACTGCAGAGCAGAGCAGGCGAGTGGCCTTCAGGCTTCTGATAATTCAGCATTTCCAGCAGCAGCTTCTTGCAGTGAATACTTAGCTTGGGGGTCAGAGGAGCAGCTGCAGGGAGCTGCACAGAACTGGTAGCTGCCACTCTCCCTTCAAGCAGCATTTTTGATGCATTTTGTAGTTGGGGAGCTGGAAATGTGATCTATAAGGTTTTATTGTTTGGGTTTTTTGTTTGTTTGAGGTGGCTGGTTTTGGTTTGGTGGGGTTTTTTATGGTGGAGGAAAAACACCCCCACATTCAAATCTTAAATATACTAGCTTACACTTTGCCTCATCAGGTGAAAGACAGGAAGAAAAAAGGCATTAACTTTTTACATATTAGGCAGGAACTTCCTTGTTTCTGGCCCCTGTGTTAGTGACTATCTGGGATGCTGCTGTGCAGCTGCTTAAGGACATACAAGCACCCCCTTCAGTAAAACTGCAGTTTTTCTGCTTAAGCTTATGAAATCAAACCTATAAACATATGCAGTTTTATGTGTCTAAAAGAAATATTGGCTGCAAAACAAAAGTCTTCCAACGTGTCTTTTGGACTGGAACCTGTTTTCAACACACCTTTTGTGTAAATACTAGAAAGAAATGGAGGAATTAAAATTGTTCTTCAATTCAGAATTGGAACCAGCAGTGGAGCTTAGAAGCAACATTAGACTGAATAGTAATGTGGAAAAATTAAAATGCCAGATATGAGAAATAGTAGGTTTTAAAAAGTGAAAAGACAAGCCCAAGAATATACAAGTTTTCTCTATTTCTGAGAACTTGCTCTGCATGTAATAAAAAAAGTGTTGAATCACCAACACAAAATGATCTTTGCTAAATCTCAGAAATACATGGTGTGGCACATAGTGCACAGGAATGGCTAGGAAAAGCCTTTCTGGTTTTACAGGATCCTGGCAGAAACCAAGCACTGTTTACATTTGATGAACGTGCTAGGGCTGACCACAGATGTAAAGTGGTAAGTTAAGATATTTAAAGCTGAGAAGAGATCCAAAAGCTGTGGCTGTATCAGAGCTTCCTTACAGGCAGCAGGCATGTGGCACACACTCGGTGCCACTGGAACCTACTCCGTAACACTGTCACACACAGAGCTGACAGCTGCTCTTATGCTCCAGCAAAGCAGCCTGGATCTTGTATAAGAGAAAACAGATTTGGTGGCTTTGAACTAAGATGCTTTTAGGAATGAGTGAAATAAAACTTTGATCCTTTAAGAAGACAAGATTGCAGGCAAAGACTCCACAACAGCCATGGGACTAAGCTACACATAACAATTAATTTGAATAAATCATTAAAGAAAAGAGAATACCAACAAAAATAAAAGAAACAGAAAAGCAACACATAAACAGAAATAAATACTAAACATTTATTGTGAAAAATTACCAGTGATGAGTGAAATGATGCAAGAGGAGCAATGGGTAGTGTTTGGTGAGACTGACCGCACAGACCACACGTCTTACAGGTCTGTTCTCCATATTTTTCCACCTCTGTGAGTAAAGGAAAACCGAATGTATTACAAATCTTGTTTAAATGAAAAAGAGCAAATAAATCCCCTGAACAAGTGAGTAATGTCAGAACTCCTATTATCAGGAAACTACATGCATTAGAGCAGCAACTGGCATCACATATAAGGATGAAATTTATTTTTCTGTACTCATGCAGAACCAGTACTGCAGCCCAACCAGAGGAATCAGTTTAATACTTGCTGGGTATGCTTTTTATTTGCAAATTAGCAGATGAATGTGCCAGATATTATGAGTGTAGCAGCCAGAAAAATTATCTGATGTTTCAATATTCACTAACTTCTTCCAATGTTAGTTTCCGTCTCAGTGGTGGGAATTCCTGAATTGACATGCTGTGCCCTGTTTTCATGGGCAATTACTTTAAGCAGTTCACTAACCTGGCTAACCTGTGTTGTTAAACATAGACAGAATTCTTAGAGATGCTTTCCTTATGTGAGGTCAGGGAAGAAAAAAAAAATCAGCTAAAACCAGAAGGAACCTAAATTGTCAAAGGTCACAGGTCTGTGCATGAGCAATCGGATCCCTTGAGGAATGGGGCTGTGGGTGAAGGGGGAAGGGAGACGTGTAGAAGTAGTAAAGAAGTTAACTATAGAATTTCCATGCTTTGTTTCACTAACCCAGTTGCACACTACTACTACTACAGTGACCAAACCATACTCTTTATGTCCAGGCTTGGCATCTCCCATTTCTTCCTTATTTAACCAATCCCATCTGGTTTGAATTCTCTAATCCTGCCTACCCTAGCCTCCCACATGAATTTCTCACCGGTTTCCTGAAAATATCCATTAATCTCCTCTTTCAGCTCCAGCTCTAATCCCGTGCATCCCTTCTCCCCTTTGTGACTGCAGTAGTTGCAGTAGTGTCAGTCACTCTGTTCACAGCCTGCCTGTGCACACCAACCCTTCTCCTCCATTCATTCCTCTCCTTCTCCAGACACAGTTGAGAAGTACTAACAACTCTCAGTGATAATTTGGAACATCCACATTCTGTTGCTGTGCTGCTCATTTTGTATATGATTTAGGTTATGACCTCCTCACAATAATCATTGTAGGCACACTCACTAATTCATCAGAGTTTTGTCATCTCCTTCCTCAGCCCTACATTACTCACTTTACTCTTTCTCATTACGTATAGTTGGTTCAGCTACTACCTGAGAAGGCAGGGGGGAAGGGAGGCACAGACTCATGGCAACCTTTATCTGCACTATGGCTAGTGAACCCCAGCCACTCCTTATGCAGCTATCCTTCCCTAAAGTTAAGCACACCCTCTAAAGAACATGTATTAAAGCCATGTATTTTGAGCCATGATTGGCACCTGAACAGCCAGAAGTCGCTTGTGCAGACAGCAGTGAGGTGTGCTAGAGGTGCTGATGAGCAGGAGCAGGCTGAGAGAGTTCCCTCCTCCTCTGGGGGTACAGCCTGGGGTGGCAGGGTCCCAGCAGTGGTCCCTCCAGGCTCTGTATTACACTCACTGCAGCTGCTGTCACACACAGTACTGACTTATTTCAGTGCAGAAGCACCTTCAACACGAAGGACCAGGAATGCAAGCACTAATAGCCATGTAGTTTTGAGCATTAACTCAGCTAAGTGCAGCAGGCAGCTTTAGTTTTTTTTCTCAGAAGAAGGAAAATTAATTAAACTTCTACATCAAAACAATGGCTTTAATTACCAACTCACTGGCTAAGATGCAGCAGCAGCTCCTCTTCTCCTGGTGTGTTGTACAGGCTCTTGCCTGTGCTCTCTGGGGAGAAGCAGAAAGGGAAAGCCTGCCTGGCACTCACAGAATGAGGCACTTTGAAAAACTGCACATCTCTCAGAATCTCAGTGACAGAAGTTTTTGGGGGTTGTTTCCCAATTTTTTAACAACCTCTTTGCCTATCAGTGGATTTGATAGTGTTTCAGACTGCATGTGCAGTACAGCTTCCCTTCCTCCTGTTTCACTGAAAGGGAGAAAAAACCATACTGCATATTTCTGGTTGCCTTTTAACCAGAACTACAAAGTTAGCATGTGCAGATTAATACCACAGTATCTGGGATTTATTTGCTGCCCAGAAGTAATTTTAAAACTTCTTTTTTCAGCCTTGTCAGCTTTTGGATTGTTGTCATTAATCTCTTTAGTTTCCCTCAGTAATTTTCTTCACTTCAAGACTTGCTTAGTTATTATTAAATATCTGGCTACTGCAAGTGCCCACAACACACAATAAGTAGTTATGTTTCCTCTTGGTTGTGGCATCACAATTTCTTTTTTCTCTAATTATTCTTAACTGCTATGTAAGAAAGTTTCATTTGTAAATCTTGATTAAATTTCACTTAGAACTGAAAGAAAAAGTTCTTTTCTAAAACTGCTAACACAGAACTTGATGCTGGAGTACATATTTCACTGCTAGTGAAATTCAGAACTGGTCAATAAGTCCTGTATAACTCTAGGCAGTGACTTTTAAGACTGAAACTTACCCCTCATGCACTGTCCTGAGCTGGCTTCATGCACTTGCAATAATCATCTTCCAAGTATTATGGGAGCTTTTTTGTTTTCTGGAAAAGTTTTGATCTATTACATGAATTGCTGGGAAACTGAAATTCATTGAACGAATACAATGTTGTGGTGTAGTTAAAACTTTCTAAACAGAAAGATGCACAAGAATTTCATAGGACTTACTTGTATTTTCTTTTAGCAGTGAAAAACATGTGTGGTCCTCATGTAGTCTCTGTGAGATTGCATAGTTATCAAAATTTCATATACAGGCATTCCATCAGCCATGGAGCTGTTCATTACATGCAGTGGCTCTTCAGAATATTAAAGGGAGAAAGAAACAATTCTCAGTTTTTAGAACTGTGTTTAAATCAGGTCCCAATCCGTTTCCCCTAAGATGCATTTATAACCATCTGTGCTATTTCAATTTGAAAAGAGAAGAAATCAAATCAGCAGGGTAATGTTTCAACAACATACTTATAGATTGTTCCTCTTCTATGTTGTCAGGGCAATGTCCTCCTTCTCAGTGAAAAATGTGTATTACCATTGTAGACATCTAATAAAAATGAACAGGTCATTTATTTTTAAAAGGAAAAGATTTGCGTGCTGTGGTGTTGAAATGAAAACTGGTTATCCTCACATCAACTCTGGAATAAGGCCTTCCCCTCAACTGGTATAAAACAAAATGCTTCTTGAATATTTAAAAATACAGACGTAGTAGCACAGCTCTTAGGGAGCTCAGTTATAGATCACATTGTATCTGCTAAGACCTTCAGTCCTAAACATAATATATGCCATAAATTCAGTGAAATCCAGTGGTCACTTTATCCACTTTCCCAAAGGTAGCATATATGACCTGTATCAGTGTTTGCATGATGTAAGTTATGTAACTTTTAAATGTTAGTATAGCTACCAAACACAGAGTTTTGGTACTTTTACAAATATACCCATACTTCTCAGATTTTGGAAATCTGTGCATTATGGAACAGTCTATAGTACTGTAAGAGAGAGGTGTCCTTTGGTACTAGCAACAGCAGCAGATTTTTATTTCATACAAGAAAAAATAATTTATAGGTAAGTATGTATTTGTTGAGTGCAACAGGTAATTTTCTGTTTCAGAAGGCAAGGCTTTTAAGGCATCATGTATAAGAAAAATAATTAACTGCTGAAAAAAATAGTGACAGACCTTAAACAAGTAATAAAAATACAAATACTAGTCCAAGTCCAATAATGAAACAAAGACTGGATTTACTTTGCATGAATTGCTTTTGCATACACAGAACCAGACCTCTGTGTTACCTGTGCCTTTCTGTAGCTGCAATTGTTACAGTGACCCCACTAATGAAACAATGGGAAGGAATTTGGTGAAACCCAGATTTAAGTACCTATTTCTTTTTTTGTTCTTCGGAATTGAAGAAGCTTAGTGTTGATCAGAGTAAAATTTAAACACTCCCAAAGGCATGAAACAGGTGGCAACCTCTACTCTTAATGAAGTTAATATTAATAGGAAGAGCTGGTTTATATTTTTTGTCATTAGTTCTAAGTGTAGGAATACCCATTTGGCAAGTACTCACAGAATCATGCTGCAGGCAGTCATAAAGTTGTCTGAGAGCTTCACCTGAGCTCAGTCCATGGTGCAGATGGTCCTGCTGGACTTTGTGCATCCCAGTGGGAACAAGTTAACCATGTCAAGCCCAGGTATCACAACAGTTTTATAATTAATCTGAAGTCCATTGCAAAGCAGTGGCAGTTTATCTACATCATGCTACCAAGGAATTAATTAAATTAATAACACATTGACCCGATTCACTGTTAGACTCCCAGAGATAATGTCCCATGTTCATTATAGAGTATGAAAGGCTGTAGATTTTAAAGAGTAGAAAGAAGCATTCATATTGCCAGGAAAGCTCAGTCATAGTTTCTTGGGCTGAAATCTCGTGCTTTTTTAAGCTGGTATAAGTGAGGAAAAAGTTGTGAATGTTGCCTTCACCTACCACTCAATCCTGTTGATCACATTATAGTCCATGAAAAAAAAAAGTTTCACAAATTGAAGCAAGTTAAACCAAATATAATGTTTGCAGTATCTTGACAGAATGGCACAAAAGCATGTTTTATCATATTAAAAGCCAAGTTGATTAGAGGCAGTTATATTTTGTTCACATCTCTTACAATGTTATCGTGCTTTTTTTAAAAAACATACTTTTAAGCTAATGAGTTTTGAGATTTTTTTCTGTCTAATCACAGATTGTACTCATTGACATATTCACACAGCATCAAAATTGGTAAGATTTGTATTTCTTTGAGATATTAGTAGCAAATCAAAATTGTTCAAGAATATTTCAGGCATGTAAAATATGTTAAAATAAAATCTGTTGTGAATAAGCCATGACAAAATGTATTCTTTGGCATTAAAATAAGCAGAATGTACCCTGACATTTTAACTAGATAGTTTACCAACTATCAAACTATGTAACTGCAGGTGGTCATAGAAACAATACTGAATTAAAGAGAATAGGAAATTTCTGTGAATATTTCAGATGAAAACACTTATTTTTAGACTATTGTTTTACTTTTCTAGTGTCATTAGTCAAGGTAAGAACATATTGCTTTCTGAACTCTATTATAATCTGAGACAATGTTTTGGAAGGTTTAGCAGGAATCTAAACCAATTTGGCTTTCTTGCAAATTGAAAGGGCTGGGAAACATAATGAAGTTGAAGAAATATATATGTTCACTAGAAATAATACGTTTGCTGGATAGGTACTTTTGAAGATATAAAGATACCTTTAGATACTATTAAGGTAAAATATTTCCCATAATCAAACTGAGTTTAGTAGGGACCAATATCACAACTATATAGTGTCATTTTGGCCAGTTTTATTTTTAATGCATAGATATGTTGGTATAGGTGCCTGACCAAAGGAACTAATTACAACAGGCTACAAAGTGCCTTCATTTTACAGCTGTAGAAATGATGTTACAATTGGGCAGTGTTACTGCTGGGAACAGAGGAAGAAGGGTAGACTCTCTTTAGAACAGTATCAACCAAATCTCCTGGCCTTGCTCACAGCAGCAAAATCTTGGTTCTCTTGTGGTTGAGTAGAAGGGATGAATTCAGGCATTTGGGTTCGAAACACCTGCTTAAATCTGTTCTGCTAAACAGGAGATCAGAATGGCTTTGGTGGCTCCCAAAATACCTGCATGCCACCGTTGTGTTGAGGGGGAGGCTAATCTGGCTGTTTCACTTGAAGCACTGCCTCCTTCACGACTGAGAACATCCACACAGAGTGACCTGGTTATTTATTTACTGGTAGGAGGGATTGCTCTGCAGTGTCACTGTCCCTGTGTGTAACACTGCTTCAGCTAGTGCATGCCTTACAGATTCCTGATAGTTGGTATTCCTGATCACCTCATCATATTTTTCTCCCTCTGCTGTGATTGGCTTAGATCACAGAAATGCTTCTCTCCCCCACCTCCCCCCCAAAAAAATGGGAAAAAAAGGAAAAAAAGAAAGAAGTTGTCATGCTTTACGGATCAGTTCTGTGGCTTACTGGTGGCTGGGGAGTCTTCAGGCATTTGGAATAATTTTTTTGTTATAATTTCCTATAGTATTCAGAGACATTAACTTCTGTGATATGGACAGGTGCATCTTCACTACACTGAAGTCAATTCTCATGCTTTGTAATAAAGATCACTGTACAACATGATACTCTAAACACTTGGCTTCTCATATGCCTACTTTTCTGTTTCCAAGGCCCCAGGCTGTTCCTTAATTCAAATTCTGTGTTGAAAAATCTGGTTTTCCAGTATCAGTAGTCCATTTTCACTAACAGTTTTGCCCTTTATGTTTTTAATAGTGCCTGAAAGTGATGCTGCAACAGTGGGAAATTCCCAGCTCCCATCTTAAATATCTGTATTTAGGTACAGACAGGATCCCTTCCTTAATCTCATAATTCCAAAGCCAGATTTATTATTTCTGTGGAGAGGTGGTACAAAGAACTTCAGAAAGTCTGCTGAATATCAGGAAAATGCCATTCAAAAGACTAAAGTGATGTTCACCTTCTGATCACGCGCACCATCCTGACTGCCTACCGCATTTCAATTATGCTTGTACAGTCTATTTGATTTGTAATCAATCTAAAAAGGAAAACACATGAACAGCTAGCAAGTTTTGATTAGCTACACACATTTTCTATTCAAATACAATCGTGACATATACATTTGCTTCTAAGTTATGAACATCTTCGTCATATTACTCTTCCCTTCAGAAATATTCAATCTCTGTCTTGAATATAATCACTGAAAAGCTTTTATAAATTAAATTTGAGATCTTTAGAGGATGGCCTTAAAAAAAATTGTCAGATAGTGAAACACTTGTTTGCATGTGCTGTGCTTTGAGGCTTGTTTTGTCAGTATTTTACTGTTACTGCTTTGATGCTCCAAATAAGAATCACACTTGTTGATGACAAAAGCTGGTTGAGAAGCTTGTCTGTGGTGTTTGGCTATATAATATAAATAGGATGCCAAAAATACTTAATGAATGAGTTAAGGCGAGATTTACATCCTCCACATAAAAACAGTGGTGTCTTCCTGTGTCGTGTTGCACTGCTTGTCCTGAGATGCCCAGCTGACAGTTTGTGCACAGCACGAGGATGAGAGGAGCAGGCAGTGAACACAAGTTGTTTGTTAGATACAAGAAACATCTAAAACAGGCTGCGAAAAATTACCCAGTGGTTTATGGCATGACAGCCTAATTTTCAATGTCTTTGATTTCATCCTGAAAAGTGCTTAGAATTTCTACTTCTAGTTGAAATCTGTAGGAACTGCTTGCACGTTTGTTATGTATTTAAATTGGACCAAATTTCACCAGTTTCCAGCTGTGTCACAATGTTTTTTCCATTCTTTTAAAAGGAGCATCATACATTTGAACTATTACATTGTGCTGCACTAACAACACATCCTGTATTAAGAATAGTCATTGCCATCAAAAATGCAGAAATAATATAAATTTCTTAATAAATATGCAGTCATGAACATTTTTGCTAGAATGGAAAAACAATTATTTCCTCTTTTGTTCTCCTTTCCACAGCACAAGGACCAGTAATGTTGTACAGTACACCTACATATGCTAAGTGAATAAGGGACTTTTTGTGGGACATCTTTTTAAGAATATTTCAGATTTGATATTGGTTTTTGCTGACAGTAGGCTTAAATAGTAACAATTCTATTGCTTTGCTGTACAGGAAATGAAACTGCCTTATTCTGATGTTTCTGTGATACCTGTGCCTGTATCTCTCTAAAATCCTCTTCCCAATCAGCACTGCTCACTTAAGTTATGTGTATACAGACTAATTGCTTGAAGAATCCTACCTTTAACGAGATTTCTTATCTTTCCTGCAGTCAAACCCTCAGCAGAGCCTTAGTTTCCCACTGGCTGGCAATCCACACCTGAGTACAGACTCCTTGCTTTTGGGGCAGAAAAGCAGTCTGAGTTGTCTTTCAGTCCATCTCCATAAGGTAAAGTCCTTTAGCCTTCCCTGCATTTAAGGGTCTGTTCCTTAATCTTTTCCAAGTCAGTCATTCTTCTTCAGCAGACCTTGCTGGTCCCTAACTGGTGATCCAGGTCATCTTTTCATACCTTCTAAAACACCCTCCACCTCAGGAACTCAGCAGAAGTTCCTGTTACCTGTGAATTGTTGTGGGCATTTCCCACCAGAAGAGATCTCACAGCTCCCCCTGTTCTTGTAGGTTCCTCTGGCTAAGGTCCAAGGCTGTTCTTTCTGGAAGATTTCCTTAGTGAGTAGCCATTCTACCAGCAAAACAAAGGTCTGAATTGCCTTAAAGCCATGTCAAATCCAGGGATAGGTGGGGAAAGGGCAGGATGCCTATCAGCTGTGTGCAAAAGCCAGTTTTATATTGGGTTGACTCTCTGTCAGTAAATTACTGAAATACAGTTAACCATCAAAAGCCACCAGCCCAATCATCTGTCGTTCAGCTCCTGAGTGCCAACTCTTTGATTTGATTGTCAGCTCTCTGAACTGAATATATCCTGCCATAGCTATTGAATGTGGAGGAGTTTTTAGACTTGTACATAAAGCCTTGTTATTTTAGCCTTAGTAATTCAATTAGTTAACTCAGGAAGGAAGGAATATTTCCAGGTAGATCATAAAAAATGTAGTTAGTTTTGTTTACATTTGTTCTTCAGTAAAACTTGCCTGTTCTTTTATAATATTTTAAAAACATGATTTGAAAGAAGACTGATTGCTACTCCTTACAGAGACTTACAGATTTATTTACTGGTTTAATTTGGAGCAGAATAAAGGTCATTCAGGGCTCTTTGGGCATTGTGAAGCGTACCCCAGCATGGATTGTCTTTTCTCTGCATCTGTTTTTCATCAGCATGTAGCTAAAGACCTGGTCTTTTGGCAGCTGTATCATTGATAAAAATGAAATGTAAATCAAGAGTACCCAGTAGACACTATGAAATGAGAAATCTGAGTATAAATTGTTAAAACTTCCAGTCTTTTTAGTGTGCTGATCTGTAAAACCCAATCCTGTACCTGTTAGAGTGCACAGACAGTAAAGTATTCAGTATTTTTGTTTCCAGTGAAGCCAATAGCAGCCATGGGAGATTGAAAAAAAGTCTATTAATACCTTACAAGATGCAGTCCTGATATTGCCAGTGATTATATTCTGTTCTTGAGTTCCAAATCCATAAAAATCAGAAAGACATTTGTTTGAGGTATTTATAGAGCATCTGTTTGACTAACCATCTGTGCTCTGATTGAAGTATACACATTGTCCAGACTGAATAAAAACCATTTATATGAATTAGAATAGTAACTTTGACACTGTTACATCTAAAGATTTTGCTCCTAGTGACTTTGCTGACCTGTTTATTTGCAAAGGTAATTTTTAAAACTGTAAAATTTGAAAGGTAGCATGAGGAAAGAGTATGACTACTCCACTTCAAAAGGCTTTGAAGTTAAGGGATGCTGTTTGAACACTGCATGCCTTTCAAAACTGCTTCTTGCTTATGGTCTGGATTAAGCTGGCTGCCTTCCTCAGTTGCTTAGCAGCTTTCAGGTTTATTTGGGAGGGTAGAGGTATTTTAGAGCCTACTTGGGTAGGCTAAGGTATTTTGCTCTGCTTTCACTTCTCTCTATTTCAAAATGAGATTCATCCCTTTTTTGTTGTTCGTGATATTCACTACAAATATTAGCAGAACAACAGAAATGTAGCTGACTATAGCTTGGCATTAATTGCACTGAGAAACCTCCCTGTGTTCATTCAGTTTGCTTCCTTCAAGATTATTTTTTTCATGGATCAGTATGTTTTCTATGTTCAAAATGCCAAGATTAGGAGTCATAACAAAAAGAGGAAAAGCAGCAGGATGTAATATGATAGATTCAAAAAATATATATGTAATGGTCACTTACTATTTATTGAGATTGCTCCTTAGAAATGATTATTGAACAGCAAGTTTTGGGAAGCTGGTTATGCTTGTTCAAGATGGTAGGAAATTGAAGTTTCTGATACTGTTTCACAAGATTAATTTTCTTTAGTGGTAACCTGGGGAATTCTTTAAATTACCTCATCTTAGTTGATGTAGCACCATCTGCCACATCTGCAAAGGAGATAATTATTTTTAGGAGCAGCTGTGGGTTTTTTGATTAAGTCTTGAGTCATCGAGGTCAGTATTTTTGAATTATTTAATATAGGAAAGATGAAGCAATTCGTTTGCATTTTGGACAGTAATACACGATGTGTTATTATTACAGTTAGTGTTATAAACCTCATAGCTATTTACTACAGTCTTCTAATTTCCAGGAAATGTGTTTGTATTCTTTGTGAGTGCATATAGCTTGCAGGAAAAAATACTATCAGTTGCAATTAATGAATCGGTAAGACAGCACCTGGTGGCAAATGAGTGTGGAGACTTCTCTTAATGTAAATACTGAAGTGGAAATGATGCACTTAACAACAAGTCTTAGGTCCAGGTTCCCAACTTCAGTTTCTAAAGCTGAATTATAGATTAGGATCTTTCACACCCAAAGAAAACTCTCAAAATGAGCCATCCCTTAACAGAGATTACTTGCTATGCCTGTGGCTTTTTGTGATACCTCCAAGTCAGACGAGCACATCTAACACAGATCAACATTCTCCATCACATACTAAACAAGGGAGCCAAGAAAATTTGAGAACTGAGACCTAAAAACTCTAACAGCTTTCTTTATCTTGTAGTGAAAAGGCTCCAATCTGTGCCAGATGTCTTGAAAGTCCAGCACTTCGTGTAAGCTCTTAACGTGAAGTAACGAGCATAGTATGTGAATGCAGAGCTATCACTTGATGATGAGCTGGCTACATCTCTGCAAGAGTTTCATTCTGCTTCCTGCTATTGAGGAATTAATGAGAGCAGAATCTTCTCAAAGCCAGTTTTTCCCTGGAGAGTTAGTGAAAAATAGGTTTATATTACTGCCTTTGCTACAGAGCAAGGGTGGCAGAGCTGTATGGCCTGAGGAGGGTCTCTTGAGAAAACATCTGTTGAAAATGAAAGCTTAGAAAGGGTACCCATGGTATAAAGAGAAGAGGAAACTTTGCCCTGAGAGTTGAGATAATTGAAAAAGATTTGTTGAAAAGCCAAATCCATGTTCTGTGTTGGAAGACCTGTGCCCCTGAAAGTATCTTTGCAGGACTTCATACACTGCACTTCCCTGAGTTATGGAAGACTCACTTTTGTGATGCTGAATTCCCAGCCTGCAGAAGCACAGCTGGGTGCTCATTTTTCCATCAGGTGGCATGCATTGCTGCAGATCTCCTTTGTGCCACACCTAGTCATGTACCTGACTGAACAGCAGGAGTGGCCAGGGGGGTTTCCCTGTGCTTCTTCTGGAAATTGTGTAGCCATAAACTCAATAGGGAGAAGGCTGTGGAGTCTAAAATTGAATGTAGCTCTCCTGTTTTGACCCTTCTTTGTTAAAAATTTTCTGCATTTCAGTGACTGAACCCTGATTGGTTGAAGCTGTTGGCAAGTGGTGGAAGCCCAGAGTTCCTGTCCCTGGCACAATTCAGGAGTGGAACTGCAGTGCAGCATGAGACCAGGGGTTCTGCTCAGCAGTTACAGAGCAAGAGACATGAACCTAAGACAAAAAAGAAGCTCTGAAAGTGTTAGAGATACTTGTAAATGCATTGTCCCTTGTTCTGTGAAACACAGGTGCTGATTTTTCCTGTGCTCCAGGTCATCAGCTGGATGCGAAATACAACTCTCAGGACTGGGACAGGTTACAAGAAGATTTAGGTTTACCAAATTTTGGCAACACCAAAAGCAGTTGGGTTTCCTGTCAGAACTTTAGTATGAGTGGAAGCCTTGTCTCATTTAAAATATTTAATGGCATTCTACATTTATTTCAGTAATCATGTGCTTTTTAACAAGGTTTTTTATATTTTCAAATGAAAAGTGGCTTATTTTAAAAGCACACAGATTTTAAAGGATTAAGAAGCTTTTACAGATCATTTCACTTTCCGCATGACTTGGAGGAGAGCTTTACTTCTGTATGGGACATGTCATGTGCTACCCCTTGCTGAAATACTGTCCAGAGATAGCACAGATTTGTTTATACTCCAGAATGTGACTCTCCAACTACATTTTTCAGCTATGTTTTAATGTGGTATTCTATTTGTACTGTTTCATTGGGTTCCACAGAAGGCCTTCAGGTAGTTGTCAAATTGTTATCTTTGTTGCTGTTAGACTCAACAAGGCTTCACGCACCTAAGTTCAATTCCTTGCACACAGTGGAGCAGAGAGCAAATAGTCATTAGCAGCCCATCAGCTCCCTGTGGCAGGGCTCCTCAGCCTTCCTCTCAGTGAAGAGCAGGAGAAAAGAGTACAACAGGCCTTGTACTTCAACCTGCAGGTCAGCCTTGATCTGTAATTTTCTATTAGATTGCAAATGTGATGCATCTTATAAAAAGAGGCAGTGCATAGCTTCTGCTGGGAGTGGTGAGTTTTACCTTGTCCAAAGGCTGCATCTCAATGTGGACTTATAAAGGAGGATACTTAACTTATGTAAGATTTGATCCTCTGAATATGAGGTTTCTACTTTAGATGGAGATCGAAAGCCAGAATTGACTTCATGTGTTTAATTTCCCTCATTCTGTTAAAGAACTCAGTATAAGGGCTATAAAATGCTGTTTTGCTGTGTCAAATGCCAGAAAAATTACTGCCTAGAAATATTACTGTGTATCTATGTCATCTGAGCAATGAAGCAGAGTTTGTAAACAGGCAAAAGACTTCTTTCTAAGTACAAATGATGCTGGTATCTTCCAGAGTATTAAGTGGTAACACACTTTCCAAGTGAAGTCAGTTAACCCTCTGGTCTCTCTTGTGCATCTATATTCAATCCTCTCATGTCATTCATGAAACTTCCACCCAGCTAGCAATTAATAAGTCCTAAATTAGTTTTATATTTTTTACTCACTCTTCTAATTCCAGCACATCTAAATACTTTTAAAAATTATTGTGGAGTAGCACCACAATAATTGGTCAGCAGAATTCTCATTGACAAAGTTTCTTACCAGTGGGAATGCATATATTCATAGCTAGTCCTAAGCAGTATCAGGTGAAAGGTGCACGAATCTTTGAGGGAAAGGTAGCCTTAATCTTGCTTGGTTTTGGATTTCAGGAAAAGAAGGTCCGAGTGGCCTTCTCTTAACATGCTGGTTTACACTCCAGTAAAGGTGACTGAGGAAAATGCACTTTAGGTTTGGGCATAGCAGGATGGTCTGTTATCCCACTGGAACCAAGGAGAGATCATAACTTGAGCCATGGTAACCTGGTCACTCTTCATGGTCCATCAGAACACGTTCCACATATTCTCATAGGGGACTTACAATAATTAAAAGCACTCCAAAGACACAGTCTGGGAAGCAGAACATGATCATGTAGGATAGTTTTCTCTTAGTATGTTCCTGCATAAATAGTCCTTTAGCACATGTGGCCTTTAACTGTGATCATGTCATGACCAGAAGGAGAAGCTTCATTAATCTTGGACCAATGTGATTAGGAAACGATGGAAGATCTTTGAAGACTGGCCTGAACTATTCCAAAAGAAAAGAGTGAGGGTTGGTTCTTGCTGTGTATGTAAATAATTTGGCTGGGGGAACTTGATTTTATGGTTTTGTATTTCACATCTGCACAGTTCCAAAGTAAACATGTTTGTTGTGTACCACTGAATCACAAAACAGAATGTGTGCATGACTTAGCTTAGCCCCAAACCTACCAAGGTGTTCCATCTGGATTACAGAATACTGCCTCTCCTGTTGTGTTTCTTACTTTGTAATCATTACCCCTTGACTTCCAACCTGGCAGATAAAAATTCAGCAAATATTTTTGTTGTTTACCAAGTGGAATTGTTGCAGCAAGTATTTCATTTGCTGCTCCAAGCTGCCTGCTTATGAAAACAAGCTAGTACCACTTTTTACAGTGGCAACAGACAGGTCTGCTTGTAGGCAGTTTATGCTTTCCTCTAGTCTTCAAAATACATCAGTCTGCTGGTTTATATCCAAAGTGTGTCACTCAGGATAGTCTTCCAAAAAGGGAAAATTAGCAATAAATAGACTAGTAACATCAGCTAGGAGAGTACAGACAGCATCTAGTATTCTAAGTTACATCTCTTTACTGACCTGTGTTTTGGTATTACTTGAGTTATTTATGTAGCTGAGTCACTGGAGGGGTTTTTGGGGGCTTGTTTCTTTTTTGTTCTTCAGCAACTTTGAATCTTCACTGATGCATGAAGTCCCAGAGCGCCAAGGCAGCAGCACAGACAGTTCTGCAAGCAGTTTGGGAAGCTCTGTCACAGCATGTAAGAAGGTAACTTTTAAGTTTATGTTATATTCAAAGTCCAGTATATATATAGCTTTACTTTTTAGGTTTCAGCTTTAGTGAGGAATACAAAATTTAAGTGATACTTAGAAAAGGTTTGATACAGAAAATTAACTTAGTGGTTCTGTTATGGTATCTTGCAAGTTTTGTCTGGCTGGTCTATACTTGTCTGATCCCAAAATACATTATACATATATGGGAGGTAAACTCCCATTGAAAATTTCTAATTTGCCTCATTATCTGACATTTCATTATATGAAATAAAAGCCGTGCATAGCACGAATACCTTCAGGACTGCTCTTCAATAATTGACAAGTTTCTGGGACCCAGACAGAGCTTTGCTTCTCTCAGGTCAATGCAATGGAGGGTCCTTCAGGAAAAAACTTTGATTGGAATGGTTTCTACAACAAGAGGTGGTATAGACTACTGTTATTGTTTCCTAAAACCAGGTTTATATGTATTAATTTAATTTAGAGCATGTGGGGGGAAAAAAGTGACACCTGTGTATGTATGTCATTAGGAGGGGTCAAGTGTCATTTTATGCATGTAGCTAATTTCAGTACAACTGATAATAAAAGGTGAAGACCTTTTATTCCTCCTTCCTAGGAGGTTGTTATGGCAGTACAGTCTGAGGGAAGGGGGCACTACCAGAGACTGTTGAGGAGGACAGGCTATCTTTCACCTCTCATTCTGCAATAAACCTTGGAGCTCTACTGTCTCCCACAGGCATAATTCTAGAGCTGAAAAGATAGCATTTGTTTTAAACTTTCACAGTTCATTCAGTCTTCTCATAATTCTGTCTTTTAATAATTCTTTCATTTTGGATTTGGAGTTTTTTGTTTGTTTATTTTCTGTAAGAAGAGTGAAGGATAAAACATGTAGATGCTAAAGATTTTTTCCTTGTACTGAAAACCACACACAGAAATTTTGTTAGGTATAATATCATTGATGTGAAAAGAGAACTCAATAAGACAGATGTGTATGCTGGACTGGGCTTTTCTTCCTCACCCCAACATGGCTAAAAAATAAAGGGTCAATATTTCATTTGATCAAAGGGTTCATTTGCAAAATAAAACTTAGTTTTTAAAAATACTGCTGACTGTAATTGAAATCCTCATATAGACAATAAATCTACTGAGTGGGAAAACATCTTAAATTTTCATTTAATTTCAGAGTTGTCTATATAAGAATGAAGGACAATGGCACAACATGAAGTGCCACCACTGCCTCTACAAAAAAGGCTCCTGTTTGGTCACCTTCATAAGTATCAGTCTCTTTTAAAGGGTAGCCTGTATCACATGGTTGAGAGCTGCTTCACCTGTCCAATCCCATACATTTGAGCTGTTCATTGTAAAACAAGTCAATTTTATGACTGTCAGCACACTAAAAGAATTTATTCACTTCTGACAAACAGCAGGATGTTTTTGGCTTCTTTACACTATTGTCAGAGAAAGTTTATCTTTTGTGTGTATGTGTGTGTGTGGAAAAGGATTCCCTTTTGAGTTAGAGTAGTTACATTTGGCATGAATGGCTCCTGTCAGGAACCATATGAGATGCAGCCTGTTACTACACAGACCAACCTAAATGCATGCAGATGTGCCCCTCGATATCTCGTTTTATTCTGTAAGTCCCACTTTCCTATCTTTTTTTGATGAGTAGTAATTAACCAAAGCAATTAAGATGTTCAGTCACGAAGACACAGATGTTTCATTTGTGGAGCAGAGCCTTTTAAATGCTGTCTCGGTTATAGATATTTACTGTATTTTAATGTCTTGTGATCTAAATCAGGGAGCAGGAAGCTGTTACACTAAACTCATATGCAGTATTTTCCTCTGGGAAAGAGTGACTTTTCTAATCCACACTCTGCTAGAGGCTGATTTAGTTCATTGATTCACAACACACTGAGTAATGCTGACGGCTGAGTCTCTAGATGAGAGTGGAAAACTTTTTTTTAGAACCATGAATTACTGCTGATTTCACATTTAATGCATGATGCAGATTCATCCTGAATTATTTTCTGACTGTGATGATCCTGCTCCAAACCAGATATATAGCAGTATAGTGTGCAGCTGTCACATGAGTATGGTCAATGAATCAAATTCTGCTTTCAGTTTTCAGCTGATAGGAAAAATCCTAATGATGTCTCAGTGGGATTGGCCCTGCACTTGTCTTACTTAAATAAGAATGAAGAGAAGTATAAGACAGGAGGATGAAATTTTGGCAAGTGATACTGTTTGCCTTAAAGGGCAGGACTGCAGACTGACAGCTGAAGAAGAAGAGGGTTCATTTTCTTGTCGTTTGCTACAGATCACCTCAGTATATTGTGAAAAAATGCTTAAATGCAAGAATGGCAGTGGTAATGTGCTAGTAGAGATACAAAGAGTACCAGTTCTCACATTGCTTTTGATTAATTAACTAGCTCTGTTAATTTAGATCAATTCCTTCAAGCTTCTATTCTTTTGATCATTGCAGTCATATATTATTTTACTATAAGGACTTCTGTATGTTCCTTTAGAAGCAAGAATATCCCATCAAGTTTTCATGCATGTGCAAACTCCCACTTTGTCTAAATACGTGAACCTATTTAACAGGGAGAACTGCCTTACAATAGCAAGAGCTGTAAGAAATATTCCATTTATTCTTACCATATGTGTGTCTTTGATCACAGTAAGACTGTCTGTTACCAAAGAAATATGCCCAAAAGTTCACATGGCTTCTGGAGATAGTTTTTGCGCAGCAGGTGTGTGTAACCCTACCTGTTATCAGCATTGCAGGGCAGCCCAAATTATCCTTCTTCCACAGAAGTACAAAGGGGAAAGCTCTGAGCCATATTGTGTCTATAATGGTCGTAACGCAAGAATTTGTGTTTCCTACAATGGAGTTTAAGCTGATTCAAGGTTTACCCCTCACTCCTGCTACCACTGACTTAAATGTCATCTCCATCTCCTGAGCACCACTCAGACCTGTGTAAAACCAGACCATGTGCAAGGCACCTCTGGCACACGTTCCTGCATTCCCCCATGCCCATAGCACTGTCTTTCTTTTCAGAGCAGTTTCTGGAGCCTTTCCAAGTTACTTTGAGCCAACCTCTGTTCCTTAGATCTGACCAGCTGACCTCTGCCAACTTATCTACTTGAGGTTACTTAGAAATCACATGCTGTCCAAAACTTCCATGTAGTAATTTCTACCCTTGACTTCAAAGTCTGTTAGGAAAAGCTGCATACAAAAAATTAAATGCTATATAAAGCCTTGGAACTCATAAACCACCCTGGAGTGACTCAAGCTAGGCAACCATGACCTGACCTGACCAGACCAAAACATTTGTTTTTACCAGTATTTGCTTCCTGATAAAAAAAATCTCTGAAAGAAAATTAAAGCTACCAAGGGTCATTTAACATCCCACAGGAGAGAAAGTGGGTGAAGTGTGGAGTGCCCAGCTCATTTCTTGGGTTTATCATGTACAGTATACATCTGCTATGATAGAGCTGTTCTGAAATGCACACCAAGTCCTTCTGAGACAATGAGCAGCACCAAGGATATCTGCAGATTGTTTAGGCATGATAAATTTCTGCCTATCACAGTTTCTCAGAAACTGTCTGAGTTTTGGGAAAGAAAGATCTAAAGTGATTAAGATTGAAGAAAAATTCACTGTGATCTTTAAGGAAATCAAACGAGATTGCTTGTTACAGCAAAAGCTGTTTGAGTTTAAAAAAAGTTTCCTGTGTATGCAAATTAAGTTTTAACAGGTTATTAGAACTTCAGTCCTTGAGGACGACAATGTCTAGAATCTAATTAAATCTGAAATCATATATATATATACATGTGTGTGTGTGTGTGTGTGTTTATGTGTGGTTTTGTATATGTTCAATTCTATGTTGTCTTCACAAAGCCTCAGAGAACGGTAATTTTTCAGAAAGAGGAAAAGAATGCTTAATTCTAGANAAAAAAAAAAGACCAAAAAACAAACCCACACAACAGTTGATTACACTAACAGGAAATTGTTTCTCTGGGATATGGAGTGTATTATTTTCCCTATCTAGTCTTGGATTTAGTTATGATGGCAGGAATCTTTTTGCACTGAGACGGGAGGTTATAAAATTTATTGAGTGCAGAGTTGTTGCACTGGTAAACAAGATTAGCTAGCAGCCCCCAAGAAGAGGCTGATGAAGCATTCATGAGCCTTTGGCATTCTCAGAAGAAAGTCTTTGGGCACAGTACTTCCCCTGAGTATTTTGTGAACCTTCAATTTGTATTTTAAAGCTCTTTGGAAGAAAACCCATAGCAGGGCTGGTGTACTGAGAAACAACCATACAAAGTTGTATGGAAAGTCTCCATAGAGGGCACTGAAAAAGGCACTGAGGCAGGCCAAGCTCAGGGCCTGTGGTGTTCCCCATTACTTCCTCATCCCTCTCCTGCTGACTTTTATTCAGAAATCAATATAATACAGGGAGTGAAATATTAACTGTGCAACTGACTTTTTTACCAGAAAAATAAAAATTAGAGTGGGAGTTAGTCTGTGGGTGGTAATAAGCTTACTTCTGGATGCCCCCAAGTATTAGAAAACTGTGTCAGCTGGCCAGATGAGCTTTCCACAGTCATTCATCTTCCCTGAGAAATGAGAAGGACTCACAAGTTATTCTCACTTCTCTTCCTAAGGAAGGGATCTAGGCTTAGAGATCAAGTGTTCTTCAAGTAGGACAAATGTGTGTCAATACAAAACATGCAGTCAGGTAAAGGAAGGTACTGGAGATAGATTTTCCTTCCCTATGTATAGCAACAAATTTATATTTTTAAATCTAATTATTAAAAGTCCAAAAATTAGAGTACAGACTATTTCCATGTAATACAAGAGTTGCAAGAAGTACAAATAAAATAATGCATCTATTTCATGAACATACTTGTTAACATTGCTGCTTAAGGAAGATGATAAGCCATAGGAAATGTTCTGTAAGGAGCACCAATGATGCAGCAGTATTTTTCCTGCTGTTCCCTAGCTGTTTTAAAGATACTAATGGTCCCTCTTTTTCAGGGTAGAATATTAGTACAGAGGCAGAAAGTGAGGAATTCAGTTTAATCTAAGCATCAGATTTGCTAACTGGCTTTGCCTCTTTAAAGTCTACAGATGTCTGTAGCCCCATTTTGGTTTTGTTTGAGTGGAGCTGTGGCACAAGCTGTAGGGCTGAGTCAACACAGAGATTAAACACAAAGTTTTTGTCTCAGGGTGCTGACTGACCTCAGGACTCATTACAGAATGTCCAAAATACTTCAGCTTCTCAGAAAACAGAAAAACTTGTTCAGGAAGGAGTTTGGAGCCTTGGATGTCCCAGAAATGAGGCTGCTGGCAGAATGAGTAGTACTGATCTACTGTGGAGAGAGATACAGTCAGTCATAAAGGCTGCAAGTTGGTGTCCTGGTGTAATTGAATAATTATTTTTCCTAATATATGTCTGCTTATCACTTTAATGCAGAACAAAACTAACAGCAATATTTTTCAATAAAAATACTGGGTTTGGGCATTTCCTTCAAGTGTCTGTCTCTAAGGACTCTCAGTTCTGGAAGAAAATAGGTTCATACTTCAGGGGATATGTAAGTGATTTGACTAAAGGTGCAGTAACTGGAAGGGTCCAAACCAAACAGGTCTGTCTTGTCCATCTTTTTCCCCCCAACCCACTTCCCCCAATTTTGTAAACAAAATTTCCATTGAGTTACAGCAATAGGGTTCCAGCCCCCAAAGCACTATAGGGGGAAAATTACAAATTACAGAGAAATTTGTAATTATTTTAACTGTTTTTAACTATTTTAACAGATTCTCTGCAGTAACAGTCTGCTAGAATCAACAGACTACTGGCTGCAGAATCAGAGGACACCATGCCAAATTGGCTTTCTAGAAGACAAGTCGGAAAGCAACTGTGCCTCAGTAAGTACTCACTGCCATCTCCTCCTTGAGAGTTATTTGGATAGGGTGTGGAGCTGACAACAGTACTTGTTAAACTAAAAAAGTCTGTAATTTCCAGCTTTCTTTTAAAAGCAAACATACAAACTAAAAATACAGATTTCTATACAGAGCACATTAATAAAGACTAATGCAGAGGTTTCCCCATATTTGGCTTTCAGACTTTGGAGGCTCTCTGTATTTTTTTATGTTCATAATCTGCAACTCACAAGAGAGAAAAAATAAGCCAAAGAGAAAATTATTCTGAACCATAACTTGTTAAGTGGCAGGTTGGAAAGAGCAGATGTTTAAAAGGCTGCTCAATGTTCCTGAAGGCAGAGAGACACAATTAAAGAGAAAAAGCTCTTTCCATGTTAGATGAAAGGAAGCTGCTGAAGAGCTCATACAGAATTATTTTTCACTTGAAATTAAATTTCAATCTCATTATTGTGGGTTATAATGCGATTAAGATCAGCTTTTGTTTAAAAATGTGCATGAAGAAATAGGAGTTATGTTGCTTTATAAACTACCTACATGAAACTGGATGGAAATACATGGCTGTGTTTTTAATAGTTTTTCACTTGATGGAGGACTCAGAAGAGCAGATCTTTGCTCAGAATTCTATTCGAATGCTATTCCCTGGTCTCAGTGAGCAAAGAAGGGCTTTAGGAAAGATCAGCTTTATCTCAGCTAAAAGTTTTCCAGCACTGCTTGTGCTGCACACAACCTGAAGACCAGCTGAGCCTGCTGGATTCCCTGAAGGACACGGGCAGTCAGCTCCAGCTGATGAACCCAGGCTGCTGCTGCCAGGAAACCGAATCTCCATCCCATGGAGCCCTCATGTCCTGCCTGGGGTGACACAGAGTGCCTGAGAGCAGCAGGAGTGACACAGCAGTGTCATTGCAGCCAAAGGGAAATTTAGGAATCTGGTCAGAGGTTATTTGGCTTAATTCAGTCATACCCAGCACTGCTCTATCATTTTCCACAAGACAGAGTGAGCAGAATACACAGCCTAGTCCCAGGATGCAAGTGAGCAACCTTACCAGGTGAGAACCTGAACACATTCTTAACCAGAGCAGGTTCATCAGGCAGATAACCAGTGGTATCCTTGTTTTTTCATATAGGAAGGGATTACTTTTAATGCAAAACATATTGACTACAGTCATTTAATTTTACTATTTAGTATTTAATGTCCTAAAAATTAGGCTTATTTTCTCAGAGGAAATTACTACCTCAATAATGTAAGAATTAATTCTGGGTTGTTTTTCTACCTGTTGAGCTTTGAGTTGTTGCTTAATTTTTCATAGAATCTTAGAGGAAATTTATCTCTGATAGGCTGGGCATACCAAGCAAAGATAAGTTGTTATAGAAAGATTATGCCATTGCTACCCTCCTTATTTCAGGCAACATTGTCTGATTTTGCCATGCTGTCTGCTTTAAAAGGTTAATCTACCTTAAAGAGCTTTTTCCTCTACACTAATATTATAAGTGGTTTTTTTTCTCTTTGGAGGCTATTTTTCTAATTGGTAAACATTTCATTAAACTTCAATTAACAATGGTACTGTTTAGCAGCAGTTTACCATTGAGATGAGGATACATAGTTTCCTATTAATATAATCAGGTAGTATTTTGGAAGTAGTTTAATTATAGATGTCTTGTTTTGTTTGTTTCTACTGAATGAGAACTTAATCAAAATCCACCTAATAGAATAAAACACATGAATTTGTGGGACATAATCGTGCATAAGCTCTACATAGTGATTTATAAATTAAATTAAAATTTCTGTAATGTGACATTCTTCTTACTCCATGGAGTGACCTCATAAAATAAAAGTAGTTTCACATAAAAATATATACTTTGGCTTACTCCACTATTGCCAGCTTTCTTTCTCTGGACCTATAACAAATGTTTCCTGCTTTGGACATGCTTTTATGAAGACCTTATTGGAAAAGAAAAAACTGATAGATACTTTGTCGCTGCTTTCTCTCCAAAGATCTAGATCTAGATTAATTACCAGTGCTGAGTATTTGTGGTTGGCTTATGTAAGTACAAGTTAAGAAATCTAAACTCTTGCTTAATTAGATGATTTATAGTTTTCTTCTAGCATTGGACTCTCCTAAAGCACAGTCTCTTCATCTTGCACACAGAGATGTCAATTATAACTTTATCTTAGCAGTTGCTAAGATTAACACTTTTCTTTGCAATGCTTTTACAGCATCTCCATGCTTAAGGTAGTATTGCCACACTGCTAAAGATGTATCTTAGTTTTCTTTTAGAAATTCTTCATCAACATAGTAATTAAACTATTATTTAGGAAAAGAGTAGGATACAAAACTAAATGAAAAAAAAATGGTGGTATAGTCCTGCAAGATATTTGGCATTCATTTGATTCAAGATGCTTATAAGTGAATTTTCAATATATTCTCTGACCTTTCATGCTTCAGGACAGCAAAAAGCCATTAGAAATTGTATTTGCACTGGAATAAAAAAATTCTCAAAATGGAGCCAGGCTCCAGTGATCTCCCCACGAAATCATCACACTGCTCTTTGCATGACCATCCTGTCCCAACACAGAGGCTGGGAGAAAGACATTCCCACAGAGAATTGTCCTTCAGGACCACTGATGTAGGCAGGTAGAACCTCTCCTTCCCAAGCAGTCTGCCTTAGAGTGAGGGCCAGTGGATTTCCAGACTGGCAGAAATCCTGCAGACTTCCTGTTGAGTATCTTGGAGAAGCAGAAACTTTACACCCCTAAATGGTACTATGGAAGGTGGAAAATACCTGCCTTTCAATTAAAACAAAGCACTAAGAAACAGTGCTCATTTCTTACTTTAGCATAACAAGATAACACTTTTTAAAGAGTCAGGATGTGACAAGGGCTCATTTTAAATTGTTTTGTATCTCCTTAAAGCTGAGAAAAAAACCTGGATTTGCAGGCAGATGGATGAGAGAACAGTTTCAATAAAGTGTTAAAGGTTTTGAAACATTCTTGAAATAGTCCAGCAGCTTTTCCATTTGCAAGTGCTCCTACTCTGTAACTACAAAAATGCTCACTCCAGAATGCTCCATACAGGGATGTAAGTAATGCAGGCTGTATGCATAGACATAGGCAGCTGGATATTGCTTAGATCCAGCCCAAGGGAGCAGTGGGAACACATGGTCAGAGCAGAGGGAAAGGACAAGGACAGCAGCCCAAACGTCAGTCAAATCAGTCATGGTAAAACACCCTCCTGTCTAATTGTTGGCCCCCTGTGCCATTGGCACTTTTTGGGAAGTGGTCTGATGATGATGGTGGAAGCACAAAGGAGAGAACAGCATGACTGGGGGAGTGGCACAGTGGAGGCAGCAGCAGCCACTGAGTGGGCTAATGCCACATGGAAAAACCCTAATCTGTCTGCAGCACAGAAGGAGAAAGAATTACAGTTTAGGGTTAGTTTAACTGGTTAGTTTAGTGCAGGAGAACATACCCAGCCTAGGAGACAAACTTGAGCTTTGCAAGGAAGGGAGGCAATGCTTACCTTAGTGAGGGACAAGTGAGAGAGAAATCAGATTGTTTCCAAAGCAAACAGGTGATGTGATGATGGATCACATGGTCTATGGTGTCTCTGTTAACTGAAATAGTGAAGAATGTCATTTTGCTGTCAGAGTGGCTGGATTTTCAGAACTGGCTGCTTGCCTTGCAACTGGATGGCTTTGCTATCCTAAGCAGGTATTTCAGCATTATCACTTTTCATTGCAGTTTAGCCATCAAGCTTTCAAACAACTTCAGGAGGAGGTTAAGGATGCCCTTATGCACTAATTTGAGCTGGTCAAATCAGGGCTCCTGTGGTCTCACCTCCTCCTCCAGCTCCTGCTTCATCTCATTTACTGCCCTGGCATTTGTACAAATGTGCAGTAAATCAATTCAGAGAGAAAAGTAACTATGAAATTAAGAAATTAGTTTTTCTAGCCAAGTCTTCCTTGAATCATCTCACCATATTGTCAGATAAATGCCAGTGCTCACTCAAGGGATGGAACAAAAACATCCAGGAAACAGTTATCACAAATTAATTCAAACTGAATGATAACATATGCAGAAAGGAAAAATCTTTGGCAAGGTGTATTTTGATGAAATAAAGGACTGCAGCTTTCACTTGAAATAAAGTATATTATGAGTGGTTTTCATTCTTTTCTTCACCCAAGTCTTTTTAAAGATATGGCACTACATATCTTTGGATGTTCAGGTACAAATACACAGATTTTTTTGCATCAGTCTTTGATACTAGATTACTTCCAGGTAACTTGCTAACAGTAGTGCAGACACTGTGTCAGGGACGTTTTCTATCCCCTAGTCAGGGCCCATGTATCCAGTATGTTCTTCAGAGTGTCCAAAGAATGAGAGCATGCCCTCACTGAAGAGGGATGGTGTAGTTTTACAGGAGCTCAGAAAGAATGATTATTCCTGAGGCTGGTAGTAGTCAACAATGCTTTTTACACAAGCATATACACAAGTGCAATCTTGAATCCCAAAGTAGGAGATTTTTGTCTATTTGTTTTAAAACAAAGCCATGTGTGTTCCTGAATAGTGACCATGCACAACTGAAACTGGTGCTTTCTTTTATTGTGTTTGAATGAAGTTTTACATTTGCTAGCAAACATAGCAAAGCCCTGTTTTTCTACCAGCAGACCTATGTACTAAGACCTTTTTCCTCCCTCATGAGATTGCTTGCACACCTCAGCACTATGTCATAGGCAAGGAATTACAAGGATGTTTATTTTACCTTTTACTCCATAATTACTCAGCCATCTTCAGGAACAGCATTGTCTCTTTCAGAAATCAAAATCCATCCATTGCTTTCCAGATCTAAACCGTAATTACTGGAGATATTTTTAGGTTTAAGTCTCATCTTCCTATTCAGCTTGACGATACCTTAATTACATCCTGACAAGGTGCAGGAATCAACAGCAGCAGGCTAAATTGTGGCATTGAGTTGTAGTCCTTTGTCAGGCATGAGTGGGTGTTCATGCTGCTGTGGTAAGGAATTGTACCTTCCAGAGAGCCCCTCTCTGGCTTGCACAGGGAAATAAAACCCCTCCTCTTCATCAATTGCTCTCTGCCTCATGGAGCACAGTGCAGGCAGGCTGAGCACTTGCTTAAAAAACCACTGAAAACATTACTTGTATAATCTGTAGAATATGTTTCACTTTCTGCTCTTGTACATACTTGGCTCTGAAAAATATATCTTCACATATGACCTAATGTTAAGACAGAATTCAAATATGCCCTTAAAGGGTTGCATTTCCACATTTTCAGTACCACACATGTATCATACAGCAGTCAAAAGCTGCCTCTTGAATTTCAGAGTGTGAAAGATTGACAATAGATTTTCTTCTCTTTCCTGTAACTTCAGACTTGGGACACTCTTTAATCTTCTGTCTGGATCTGCCATCTTCTTTCCTGTCTCTCCATGAGAGTCTCACACTGCAGTGGTTTTCTTTCTGTCCTTAAGAGAAGCAGATGCTTAACCTTACTCTGACAAAGCTATAAATAAGCACTGGGGGGAATCAAGCGTGGTATTGCAGCTGTATCCTCTCCAGCATCCCACTCTGGCATATTTTCAGTGCCTCCATGACCTGTTTTATCAAGAAATGAGATTCTTGTGCTACCTCCAGAGTGGACATCTGTGACTGTGCTGCTGTTATAACCACAGGCTCCCTCTAACATGAATTGCAGGCTGAGGTTCACAGAAATTTGTTAAACATTAAGTATACAGGGCACTGGAGAGAGTAGATGGTGCATGTGGCATAAATATTTATTGGAATATTTTCTCTAAGTCTTAAGTGGCAATTAATTACATCAAACCCAAAGGAATAAGCTTTAATGGGAAGAAAATATTCACAGCTGGTTTTGAAGCAGTGGATTATGAAGAGATAACTCGGGAAGATTCATTAATGCAGTCCAGCCAATAAAATAGGGATAGTCTCTAAAATATCAAGAACCATAAATCCACCAAGTCATTTGAGATAAGCACCTTCTGAAGAATAATTTGGACTAAATTTCAAATTCATTAATGCTAAAAATGCTGGAAGGAGAGCAGTATAACACATCCTTCTGACAACATACAAGGTGTACCTAAAAGAGAGTTGTGGCTGGGCTGGGGAGACAAGGGAGAGTCATGTCAGGGCCTTATTTAGGTGAATTTGAGTGACTCACAGGAGATGCACTGCGTTGTCTGCTTTTGGAAACACTCCATTAGGGCCTGCAAGAAGAGTGGTTGGAAACCTTATGTCATGTTACTAGCAGTTCTGCAGCTCACAGGAGAGATTTTTACATGGAAACTGAAAGGAGTAATGTGGCTTTTGTGACCATCCCAGGGAAAATATAGGGCAAGAATAGGAAAAAGACTTCCTCCACTCAGAGCTAGAGATGGAAATTGCCTCTCTCTAATCATGCAAAGGACCACACAACAGAAAGAAGGCTCAGACCTCATTTCAAGTTGATGTTTCCCCAACCTGCCTGGCATCCTGTTGTAATTTTGGGCAGAGAAACTGTCAGTAGAGTGCTGTGGTGCTACTTTGACACAAATGGATTTTTTGCTGGTAGCCTGATCTGACTTTGGTGAGATAAGGAAGGTACTGCTGTATCCCACTGAGGGATACCTGTCATGAAGCCTTTGGAGTTATTTGTAGTACAGAAGATGGGCCTGAGCTGCTTCATGCTCTGAGGTTACCTCTGTGTGCAGGGCTGGAGATAATTTTCTTCACCATGGCTGGTGTAGGGCTTTTCTGTATTTCTGCTGAACACAGGGAATGAATAGAGAGATGCTTTTGCTGTTCCTGAACAGGGCTTGTGTACTGCCCCCACCAGTGAGTTCACTGGGGTGCACAGCAGGCTGGGACAGCAGACCCCAGCTGGCCCAAGGGATGTTCCATAGATGGGACATCATACTCAGCACAGAAAGCAGGGGGGGCCAAGAAGAAAAGGGGAACAAAATTCTCCCACCTATATAATACTGCTACCTCACATTTTCATTCATTCAAATCCTTTTGCAAGTAGCTACAGGGTATATCTAGTACTTTCAAACTAATATTTTAATTTCTACATTTCACAGCTGGTTCCTCTGCCAGAATCATTTTGGCAAGCATGGAAATTAATGCGAGACAAACATTGCATCCAAATGCTAATGGATGATTAGCTCTGTCTTCCAGAAACTTTTTTTTTTTAATTCTGAGTCACTGTCAAGCTATTTCAAACTCTCATGTAAGTCATATTTCATATCAAGATCCTCTTTAACCATTTAAATATAAAAGGGCAGATTTTACTGTGCATGGAGGAGAGAGCTACATCTCTTACACCATTCCCAGTCTCCTATCTACTAAAAATGTGCAGTCTGCATATTAGTGATAACTGCTAATGACCCCAAAAAGAAGTGATGAGAGCCAATGGCAGTGAAAATAAGTCACCAAAATTTGTTCAGTGGAGGAAAGGAAATTGTAATCTAAAAACAAATACCCACAACAGAAAAGCAACAGCTGGCAATTTTCAGTTTCCTTATTTCTTGTAATATTGCAGGTCTTCACAAAAATATGTCAATCCTTAAAGCAATATATACTATATACACTATATATACTTCTTCAGTAGATACTTATCTGTATGCTCAGGAAAAGGAGACACTTTTCAGAAGTTACCTGATTGCATTCTTCCATCCCAAGACAGCACACCAATTTAATAGCAAGGCGTGAAACAAAATCCTGCCTGCTTCCCAATACTACTCCGAGGTGGAGTAATAGGAGGCAAAACAATAGCAATGATTAAAAAAAATGTGGGAGAACACTCTGAAGGAACATTCTGAAGAATATTACCTGAAACCCACACATTTCAGCTGGTAGTTTGTTAATGGTTGAGATCTCTCTTCCCCAGAAATTATAGGAAAGTGTCTTTTCCATTACATCCTTTATAATGGCAGTGTCACACGCCTCACTGCTCTGCATGAAGGCATTTTAAAGCCTCCTATAAAACCAGAAGGAAGATGAATGAAGATGAGACGTAGGGCATTACAAAGCCATATGCAAAAGAAAGCCACATGCACATTCCTGCTTCAGATAATCCTCATTTCCTCTTCATTAGTGTCTGTGTGTGACTGCACAGTTATATATTTAAATAGCTGAGAAATCTGTGAGTGTGCCTGAGTGGGTGCAGGAACTGAGTGCCCCCAGCCAGGGTGTCTGACTGCTCTGCTGCAGCTGAGGCTGCTGCTGGCTGTGGCAGCAGAGCTCCTCCTGAGTGAAATGAGCAGTTGTTTATCACACAGATAACCAGAGACAGTGTGAGAACTTGAAGAACATACCAGGGTGGATGTTCTTCTGCACAGCTTTGTGCTCTTAGCATGGAACCTTAGCTTCCACCATGTGTTGCACTTAACTGCAGCTGAGTGTTTTGCCACAGGTGTTCTCCAAAGAGCTTCTGTCAGGACCTTGTGTAGACAAAGGGTGTGTCCATGTGCCCTGTGAACTGAAAGATGCACTGCAGCTGTCCATACAACATCTGCAAGTTCGAGAACAAACAGAAATCACCACACATTTCAGTGTCACTGAAATGACCACAAACACCACTCCTTACAGTACTGCAGGAATCTAGCACAGGCTGAGATTTCCAGCTCCTTTTCCAAAAAGATCCAATTCAATCCCCAAGTAGATGCCAAGATTCCTCATCTCTTTGGTCTTCTGCAAAGAGACTGGGAACTACAGAAGCCCAGCCTTTAATTATCACTTTAGGAGTTCTCCTTTCTGTAGTCTGAGTCTAGACCTGCAGATTTAAGATGACCATGAAGAAGGCAGATGTTTTCCTGGTAGAAGCTTGCCCAGGGAAAGAAACTCAGACCAGAATACCTTTCTTAGTACCAGCTTTACTATTTTAGATACAAGAAATTGAAAGCTAGAAGATGCTTGTTTTATTCCAGGGGTTTGCTCAAAACCCCTCAGAAGTGTTATTCAGGTATTTTTTCCTCCAACTGTGTATGCAACTAAGTATGTAGAACAAAGAACTAATTTTTTTTTCTAATTGCAGAGCTTAAAAATTGTAATGATAAAGCTAATAATCTGACTGACTCATGGACAGATCTTTATTTCTGTCAGCTGCTGTGTAATTTAGTAGAAAAACATCTATGATTACAGCAGCTCTATGATCTGGCTCTGGGAATGCAGAGCTTGTGAGAATGGATGAGTGTGCAGAAGTGCAGGTATTTCTGCCTGACACACAGGATTGGGGGTGAATTCAGTAATTCTGATGTTATGGCCACTTCCTCCAGATTGCAGCAGATGTTTATTCTGAGCTATTCCATGCTTTTTTAAAGTGACAGTATGCAAATGTGGGTAGTCATATTTTTTAAGTAATTTTTCTAGGTATATGGGAAGAATTAGTATTAAATCCACCAAAATTAATTTTACCAGTTAAAATCACTTTATTTACTGTGAGAGTTTAAAGAATTTCCCCCTTTGCTTCTTGAACAGTATATTTGAGTAAGCTGAGTCCTTCCAGAGCCACACATCCACCATTCACCCTGCACCCATTTTGTTTTTCAGTTCCCTCAACGTGCTTGAAGAACTCTGTGAGAGGAAATTATTTAGCTTTACTATTTCATACTGGATTCGGGAAGTCAGTAAAACCTGACCTCAGCTGAGCAACGACCTAAATCTGTCCCAAAATACATGTGATGAGGCAAAACATTCTCCCCAAGCAGCTGTGGGTTTGTGTGAACAAAAATAATTTGACAAACTAGTTGAATTATATTTAAATTAGTTTGGTTAAATTTTTTTAAAGAATCAAGAGCACACCTAGGATTACAGCCTCAATAAAAATGCATGATTAGAGTTTCTGGTTGCCTGTTTGCCAACAGAAATAATTTCAGGCTCAAGTGAAATAGTCACTTTTGAGCTTACTGGATGATATCTGTCTAATTTGACAATAGTCCAGAGGTTCCAGAGCCAGAGTTCCTACAGGTTTCATGAATAAAGATGAAACTGAGAAATTGTAAGGGTGTGAACTCAAACCTTCCTTATACAACAGAGAAACCAGACAGAGCTACACTTTAATAAAGTCTACTGAGAGGAAAGTGGCAGAGCTTACATGTCAACGTGCTGAAAAGTTAACCTTAAGATGCTAATACACAGATAAGCAGACTTTTCTAATCTCAGCAGTCAGACAGCCAGCTGTTTTCCAGACTGATTCATAAGCACAAGAACCTGTACCATTCCTTCTTTTTCAAGTAATCTTGCTGCCTCAGAGCTCTACCTATTTATAACCTGTCTAACAGCTGGGGCAGAGCTGCCCTGCAATTTGTAGAGCATGCATGAACAGACAGATCCTGTGCACGTCTACTGCAGAAACAGTCCCAAAAGGTTTGGTTCAAAATGACAGAAACCATCACTGTCACCAAACTGTATCCATCACAAAGATGTAATTTTTGTTGCTTGTAACAGTGGTCAGCAGTAGGTGGATATTTTGTATGCTGAATGTAAATTCTCTTAATGGAAGGGTGAAACAATTCTTTTCAAGGGGAGAGAACACAATGGTCTTGGTTTAAAAATGTAATTTTATGAGGCAGGAGGCAAGAAGGACTGGGGCCAGGATGGGCCTGGTGAAGAAAAGGAAGAGCTGAGGAAATTATCCAGATGAGTTAGATTTTACAGTCCTGATTTCTTATGGTGTATAATGGTGCATATTTATCACATACGACTGAGCTCAATCAAAACCTGTCATCAGACCTGCGTGCTTCCTTCCTTAATTCTCACCCCATCCTCTGAAAAGCAAAGAACTTACAGAATGATCTGCTTTTAGTAAAGAATTTTTTAATCAGAGGAGACACGGGGCCTGTTTTTCTAGAGACAGCAGTTTCTGATCTACTGAAATCCCTTCACAGAAAGCTTTGAGTAGAGATTTATCAGGAGGGGTTTCATAAGGTGTGACAGCCATGGAGCTGCTGGATTTCCCTGCTACCCTGCAAAGTGCCACCTCCCCATTCCTTCTTCCCCCAGTGTAGTCCAGAACAAAAGGCACCTGAGCCTGGGAGACTGCAAAATACAGCAGACCTGCCCCACTGTGTGAAAAACAGAGAGCAAAAATGACATACACTGTCTGAACTCTTACACATACTAACATTTTACTTAAAAATATGGGGGGAACGTATTGTGTATTATAATGAAGTGATAAGTATAATTAGAGTAGTGGAGGCAAGTAAGGGAGAACCAGCTTAGTTTAAAAACTCAAAACCCAATGGACTGTTCCAGACACTGGTGTTTTAGCTGCTGATCTGAGAGCCTGTGTCCAGTTGTGTAATGCACAATTGACTCTATCCACTGATAGCTCCACTTACACCTTGGTAATACCTGCTCATCCTGACACCCCAGAGACCTGGGGCAGGTGGAACTTGAGTCCAATCAATCTCACAGTCACTGCTATGGAGTATTTTCTCTTGACATCTTTGTTTAGCAAAATCATTTGCATTTTTTAATTAGGCTTAGCCACATTGACTTCCTCATCTTTCTCAAGTACTAAAAATCGTGTAGAGCACCACAGAACAGTTTGCTGTGCACAGATAAGCAGAATGGATTTAAGTATTTATAATGCTTTAATCTCGTTTTGTGCTTCTACATGTCATACAAATGTCTTTGAGAAAACTAATTGATTTTTATAGTAGTTTAGAGCAATGCTGTACCAAATAAAAGTATCTAGGTGTGTTAAAGAAAACATTAAGCAAATACTCAAGTCGATGTCCCAGAAATCTGAGCATTCATTTAGTAATCTACCATCAATGTTCTCTTTTCTGTAAATCAAACATCATCATAATTTCCTTTGCTTCAGTTGCTTATAGGATTAAATAATTCATCTGTTTGGCTTTGTGGACTGCAGGCAGTTGTATTTCTTGGCTTACCAAAACCAGCCTGGGCAGAGGCTGCCAAGACAATCAACTGGGGCTAGAGGGAGTCAGTCTTTCACCTTGGTTTCATTGTTAAATAGCTTGTTTTTGGAAACCATTAAATATTTTATATTCTTTGGTGCATTTGGGACAGTGTTCTTAGCCAGTGATGGTTTCAGTCATTTTAAACAAAACCTTTTCAGACTGACCTCTGTTTCTGCTGAGTTATTTAGCAGAGTCTGGCTATAATTAACCACAACAATTATAACTTTATTGCATCATTGCATTTTGGCAATTTAAAGTTTCAACTGTTTCTATGAAATCTTTTCCCTGCAAGTGTCTAAAATTCGAAAGTACTGTTTTATGAACTTTTGTCTTTTTCTTTCTGGAGCAGCGTGGTCACTGATGCATTGTTGCAGTCTGTGCTAGTATTTCAGTAACAGGCCCACCCTGCTGAGCAGGAGGTCAGAGGAGGCAGGAAAAGGATAAAGGTGCAGGACTGGCTCCTGAGCAACCCACAAACTGATTTCAGGTTATTATTCTGCTCATGAAAAAATTCTCCTTTAAAATACCACCTCCTGCAACAGTCTGATGGAACAATAATTTTTCCATATCAACAATTTTCAAATACAGGAAATGGAAGAAGTCAAGATTAACTTGAACAAAGCTAAATGATGGTATCAATTATGGTTTATTGGTTTATATTTATCTTTTTTTTTATTTGGACTGGCCTTCAAATCAGATCTGTTAACTGTCAAAGTTATATTATCTAGTCCTCTGAGATTCTTTTCAATATTTAAATGGATAGAGAAAGAAAGAAAATAAATAAGCATAATAAGACCTATCAAAAAAAAAATTAAGAAGATTAATGCAGGCATATAAGGCTTTACAGAAATGTACATTAACTCTTTAGTCTTGCACAAGCAGCAGTACTTTCTATTCATTCTGCAGTAAAAACTCCTTTTGATGCCACTCTATAAATAAAAGTGGTGACAGAAAAAAAATTAACTTTGTAATGGTAATGAGAGATAAGCAAAGGGTAGAAATACCAGGCTGGCTATTGCTCCTGACCTTGGTGGGTGCAAAGTCATTTCTGTGAAGGAAGTTTTACACCCAGCATGTGCATATTCATTGGGGCAGTCACAGAGTGGTTGATAACAGTGGTTGATAAAGATTCCCATCAAATGCAGTGAATTTGCTCAAGAGCCCAAATGTCTGAAGATGCAATGTAGGGAGACTTCTACTCTCCAAAGCCTGAGTCAGAGGGAAAACATGACAGCAGCTTTTCAGCACATGAATCAGAACTATATTGTAGCATTTATACTGAGAGTTTGAGCCATAGAGACCTTAAGTATCAGTTATGAAAGTTTTCTTTTAGTAAATAATTATGGTAAATTAACCAAAGCCACAAGCTTCCAAAAAAGTTTGCAATCAGCCTCCTTTCCCACAAGTCCTACTAGACCTAGATGATAAGAAAATTCATAGGATCTTCAAAACTATTTTTCTGTTTCCTTGTTAGCTAATGGATGATCTTATGTGACATTTTAGAATATTTATTTAGAAACCATCATTTCACAGCTATATGTTTTTTTATCTTTCTAAAAAAAAAGGTACCTGAAACTCTATTGGGATTACAAGATTTAAGGAATTGCAATCTTAAAGAACAGAGAGGTCAATGATTAGGGGACCTTACAGACAGTACACATCTATATCTACACACACATTTATGTCTGTATATCACAAGAAGTCCAAGAGGTTTTATTTAGCCATCACATTAGCATAAATAAGACAAGTGAAAATAAATGCAAAGTTCTATTTAGGAGCTTTGCAGATCAGCATTTTGCTAACCATCAAAACAAATGCTCCTGTCACACAAACTGGCTGTATGGATGCAATCTGCTGGAAAAGGTGTTTTATGCCATCCTAATATAAGTCAAAAATATATGAGTGATTCTGGTCATTTTCAAAGTGACAAAGCCCACAGCAAGTTTCTGGACAAAATCTGGCACGTTGCCACTCCTCTGATATTTTCTGTGGGTTACAGTTTACTTTGGCTCACAAGTACAGGGTAAAACAATATTTTTTCCTCGGGCTTTCACTGACTTCAGCTCCTGAGGGAGCCCATCATGCAGCTGTAGGTTCTCTGAAATAGTCACCATTCCAATGAGCAATGCCTTGGAGCAGCTCTATTCTGTTATTGTGCTGTGGGGAAATTACAGTGATCTAATCTTTCTAAAGCCAAGAGACTCAGACTTAGGTCTAATAGAAGTTTAGAGCAACTGTATTGTTTTTCTACTTTGCAGAGATGAAATTAGGATGAGAATAGGTTCAGAATTCCAAATCTGCCATCCTATCACAGAGTTACTGCTAAGAGCAGAAATTATTGTGGTCAAAGATTCCATTAAATCCTTAAAACAACTGTAACAGCAATCACAGATGATGTAAAATTCAATCACCCTCTTCACAAACTGTACCTTCACAGTCCTACTTTTAAAATGGGATAAAGTGTTTAGAATAATAGTGTAGAAGAAACAACACACACCCTGAGAATAAACAATACCTGCCCAAAATATGGAGGAAAAACAACATGGAAGTAAAATGCCAAGCCTTTAGTATCTCAAAAAATAATGCTAAATAATAATGAGAACATCACTGCAGTGGTGTAAGATGCATGTCACTCACAAGCAGCAAGGCAAGATGCAAAGCACAGCAGGGTGCATGTTAATTTAAAAGTGACATTGGGAGGGCTGCATACCTGGTCACCCAAACCAGGACAGAGAGGACACAGCTGGCTGTCCTGACATACAGCTGCCTTCTGCTTCTGCCACTGCACATCTGGTCTGCAACAGATGGTACCATTTAAAGGGAACAAAATCACTGCTGAGGCCACGGGGGAAGCTCTGAGTGTGAGGGGCAGCACAGTCTGATCCTGCCTTTCCTGCTGTGCATCTCAGTTGGTGCTGCAGTTCTCTGCCATGTGGACTGTATTCCTACCAGCACCTTAACTGGTTTTCTACACAAAACTACCTTCATTCCTGGGCTCAGCAGTTTCTCACCTTCTCATATCCCACAGTTGTGTCCTGCACATCCTCAGGTTTAGGCATTTACACTGTTTTAACTTGGTACCCAGGAACTGCCTGCTCAGAACTGCTTTCTCCTGAGATCTCTCCTGGGGCTAATTACCTTTTTTACTTCTGTTTGTAGAAAATTAGACATGAGTTTTATGAGCAGATAAAAGAGCAGTCTCAAACCGGTTGTTCCCTCTAAGTGTCTCGTGGGGTGTCTGAATTGGCACCTGGCATGAGTTGACTCAGTGATGTGTCAGGAAGAGATGGGAAAAGCAGAACAGCACAGACCTGGGAGATAAAACCTCTATAAGCTCATTTTCAACACAGCATTTACATCCTGAAATACCAACCAGGACAGCACAGAACATGGAGAGTTCTACACAGTTCTGGTGCAAATCCAAACATCTGCACAGACATTTGGCCTCTGCTGAGGTGTATGGCACCAAACCCAGCCTGCTGGTGACAGCAGGCCAAAGCTGGGCATCAGATGGATGGGAGCAGTGGTGGAGTGACAGGGATAAAACAGTTTGTGTCACCTGCATGTAGTCCTGCTACCACTTTGATAGTCTGTTTAACTGTGTTGTCCTAATCCAGCTATTGATGGATTAGAAACTAAGAAACTGTGCTTAGGAGTGTCCTTTAGGTTACAAAGTCTAGGCTCAAATGTTAAAAAGTGGCAGATACACAGTTTTCTGATTCTACATCCTTTTCCCCCTTTTTGCAGGCTTCCTGTTCACTGATTCAGGCAGCAATATTGCATTGCATAAATGTGGGCATATGAGGTAAAATTCAGGTTGCACAAGCCATCTGTATAGAGTTCTCATTTTTGAGTCTTGTCTCTTCAGTTTAATTCCTTTCTTTTAAAATAGATATTGAAATTTTTGGGAGGGTGGTATAATGTAGGTTTATTTGATTTTATTGGGGGGAAAAAAGCCTACCTCCTGCAGCACTTCAAGCATATGTTGACCATAGTCCTCCACAGCACAGAACACAGGACTGTGGCTCACTTTGCTTACCAGGTTAACTGTATCCTGAAGCCATTTGCCAGTGAGGAAAATATACTGTATTTACATTACATCCTTAAATACTCTATAAAAAAGGATTTCTTAATATACAGTTCTTTTAAGAAGTGAGGTGTCTACATAATTTCTGTACCAACTCAAGAGCAGATTTCAGGACTTCACTGATCTATAGAATTTACCCTATGCATCTCTTACCAGTCATAGAAATTACCATGCAAAATATGGAAGAAAAAGAAAACAAAACCAGTTTCTCTTATTGCATTTTGTATGATCATGGAAAGTAAAGACTTCTTCAGGAGCTCAGCAAGTTAGTGATGATAACCTGGCTGGAACTATCCTAGTACAAATGCTTGGAGGGTTTGATGAGAGCAGGGCTGGGGGTCAGACCCAAGTCTGTGCTATTGATGTACAAGAATCTGCATAGTGCAAGAGTTGCTATTCACAGGATGCCTGTGCATTTAATGGTTTAGGGACATGTAGCACCCTGCTTTGTTTTACATTGCAGTGCAGTGGTACATGTTCACCAAAAGAACAGCACTTTTCTCTCTTGAGCAAATGGGATTTCTAAACTTGGAAAAACTACTGAACCAAAAGCAGATACTGGCACCTACCCGGGAAGTTGTGGGTGACTATCTCACTGTGTAAAGCCTGAATTTGGGTGGTGGGTTGTTTCTTTTTTTATATTATGCAACACCATTTAAATTTTGTTGTTTTGTCCCTCCAAAATAAGTATTTCCTAAGACAGAAAAAAAAAAAAAAAAAGGTGATATCTTGAAGTTTCTGTATGGTTTCCAGACAGAAAATCAGTGTAAGTGGAAAGCAGACACACTTTGGAGCTGAAAAGGTGTTTGTGGGAAGTCAAGGGTGTGAAGTGTAAAGGAGTGGCTGGGAAAGGACTGACATTTAAAGATACCATGATGAGGAGAAGCTTGGGTTACAGCTAAACTAAGCTGCATCTGATACAAGGAAAAAAATCAGAATTAAATTGAGGTTAGCAAATCCTGACCTGACCTTGGCTCTTCCTTCCTAATTTATGCAGTGTTTTCATCCTAAAGATTATTAATTGTTCTCTAGTGTTGTTTTGCCTTGTTTTGATGGAGGTGTCCCTGATAATTACGAGAAGTTAATCAAGCAATGCAAGGTAATGAGAGCTTAAAACTTGTATTATGTAAGCAGAAAACAGGGAGAGATTTTTCATAATTGATCATTTTCTCTTTGAGCACCACTGGTGAAGTATCTGCAACAAAAATATTCTCACAGTGAACTTCCTAGAAGGAAGCAGTAGTGCAGAGCAGGCCAGGAGGGAACTGTAGAGGTAATTTATGGTTACAGTACCTCCCCATCTAGTCCTGCCTCCTGCTCACAGCAAAGGGAAAAAGTAAATGTGTTCATCAGTGTCTTTCACCACCGTGAAACTGTTTCTGTTTAAAAATTGTCTGTAATTAAAACTGCAAAATCCACAGAACAGGAAATGCTAAAAGACTGCTTTGGCAGTGTAATAAATCAATGTCCATGGAATTTTACAAGTGTATTTGGAAACTGGATTCAGCACTGCCACAGGTTTTATAGTGCAAGTCCTTTAGGTTCTGAAAATCAATTAAAAAATAAAGGACTATAATATGACTTAAAATACTAGATATTCCTGCTTGTACTGAGGTTTCTTCTGTTGAGGCATTAGTGAGTTATGTGCCATGCACACCTGAACCAGAGATGATTGTTTTGGCTGCTTAGAGAGGGCCTGGCTTTAGGATGGCAGTCAATGTCACTGGTAGCAGTGCCACTGTTCATCACAGCAAAGTCCTGAGCCATCATCCCATGGAGGCAGCAAAGGGCAAACCAAGGTTTATCAGAGAATCAGGTGTTTAGCTGAAGACACAACTGCTCCTGTGCAGCTTTTTCCCAAAACTCCTCAGTAACAGCCCTGCCTTCAACATGGGGTGACCATGCTGGAGAGGACTTGAAGCTGGCCCCACACCTTCCCACACTCCTAGCCTGGTGCCAGATTGATGGTTCCCTGAGCAAACACACCTCCATGCACCTGCAGACTCACAGCTTGTATCTCATATTGTAGTGGGCAAGTTCATGTGCAAATCAAGAGTGTAATTTTCTAATGCTTTTTGGTAACTACCTATTGTTGATATGTGAAATGCCTGCATGTGAAAACCCAGTAGAAAGTAAGAGAAGTGTTTGTCTAATCAACTGTAGCATGTTTAGGGCATTACATAACCACCATACTATGTTGCTAGAGGATATTTTTACTATTTTGTAGCTTAGACATTTTTATAACTATTTCTTAAAAGTTCAGCAGATGACAGTGGCATATCCTGATTGTTGTCATTATCAAACACAGAAATATTTTTTTCTAAAATTGTAAAAGGGCTGGAAAATATGTTTGTAAGTTCATGTAAAGATGACATTAAACTATTCAAAAGGGCAAAAAGCTTTCTTCTTCACTGTTTTTTTTTTTTTTTTTTGTTTATAATGGGAGCACTGGCTGGATCTTTCCATCTGCTGTGCTGGCTGTTACTGCAGATGGTCATAATCTGTACATATGGCATATGCATATATAAACTGAAATCAGGGTTGTCTTGGTGTAAAAGCAGGCACACAACAGGAGCTTGGGTGCTTAGCACAACAATGTTGGTGAAAGGGATAATTTAGAGCATTTTCATTTTCTATGGGATATTTACATGGAATTAGGGAAAGTATTTCCTCTTCACTGAAAAAGAAGCAAAAATCACTCAAATCTTATGTTAAATTTTGGATCTGCAATTTATTTGGAATCAGGTGTTGGCTTCAGCTGTGCCTTGAATTTGTGTTAGGTTTTGGGTTAAATGAGGACAACACCAAACTCTCATAAACTTCACAGTCAGCCTAGTTTTGGAGTCCCTGCTTCTAACTCAGAGCTGGAGGAGGGATTTTCTTATTAGAAAATGGCCTTCCAATAAGCATATAATAAAATAGAGGTCTTCACAAATTAAATGGTCTTTAGTTTTTTTTTAATTTGAAGTTTCTGTTTAAGTCAATCTCACTACCATTAAATAGTCACTGAAACTCATAATAATCAAAAAAAGTGGCAAAAGCCCTCATCATCAAAAGTAGATCTTCCTGGTGAAGCACTCACCAGGCATTCAAACTTTTCTGCGCCTGTGGTGCCCAGTTAGCAGTGCTGAAAATTTCCTGTTGAATACTGCCTCATGAACCAAGTTTAAACAATTACTTTCATAAAGTGTTAAACTTCTCATAGACATTCTGGAAAGTTAGGAAAGCTACTCCAGTATTTATGCAGTGTGCAGAAAACTCTAGAAGCAACTCACAATTGAACTTACGAAACATTTACCAAGAAGTGTCTGAAAAGAAGTCATTAGAAAAGCAAGACATGAAGAATTTATCAGATATATGATCAAATGTATTTTTAAAATTTCCTCTACCTGTATTGATATCCTCTGTATTACAGTTTATTTGCAACATTTGCTCATTCATCGGACAAGCCAATTGTCAGCACAGATAAAGTCATGGCTCTTATTCCTTTTTTTTTTCCTTCTTTCTTAACATCTATTCTGCTGTTCTCTTTACTAACCTTTCTATCTTGTATTAGGTAACCTTTCTTTCTTGTATTAGGAAAAGGCTTCACAGGTTCAGCTAGAAGGCTAGAAAATGAAAATATAGTGACTTTAAAAGGGTTGCTGCCTCTGTAATACAACTTTATAACATGCTATTTCTTTTTCTCTCTCATTACAGGTTTGTTTTGTGAATTTAGATGCCAACAGAGATGATTGCAGTGATGAGCAAGTGAAACAGGTAACTGCTTAGGTCTCAAAAACATGCACAATGGATCTGTTGAGGCCCACCAGGACTCTCCAGTAAAAATACAGATTAAAACTCTATGAACTAATCAAAGCCAAGCCTAGATTTTTAAGCGTTAGAGAGAGCAACGCATAAGGAATCTGAAATTGTCTCAACACTGGACTATGTTACATAGCATTTCTTATTCCCATCCCAGAAATTTGTAATGGATTGTTGCAGTCTGAATTCACAGCAGTTATATGAGTAGATTCCTTGCTTTTATCAGAGAAGTGAACATGGACATGTCGTGCATCCATTTTCTTTAAATTTGGCATAATCCTACATAAAAAGAGTTTCTGGTGTCCTGCTCTGCCACCAGCTTTTGATTTCTTTCTCTCTCCTACTGCCAAAAAACCCCTGAAAATCTTCCACTAATCTAGGTCTTGTTCAGCTGGGCTGTCTAACTCAGTCAAACTCCACATAGGTAGGAGAAAGAGGTCTAGATAAACTCCATATAGGTTGAGGAGGGGTCTAAAACAGAACTAAAACAGAACTATAGGTGTGTTTGATCTGTTTAACTGAAAGTTACAAGGGTAGGAAAAAAGAAATATTTAAAAATCAGTAAAAAATCCTGGTTATTTTACAAGCTCTGAGACAAACTGCATCATGATATGATACTTAAGACACATACCATTCTAGAAAAAAAACATTAAATCTGCAGAAGTCACATTTTAAAGAAAGGGCCTGGTGTCACTTTTGTGTTTACATCTTCCTTTATCAGTTCCTTTTCTTCATCCTGGCTTGGTGCCCATGTTTGGCACACCAATACAGAAGCAGTATGTAGAGAGTGAACACAGGTAGGATCTCCTGACAGTACCCAGGGAGTTTCTTGGTTAAACCATAACAGTTTATCTGCTGGAAACACTTCTAGCTCATAGAACAACCAGTACTGGCACCTTGATGCCTCCTGCAAGTCATTTGTTAGCAGGAACAGTTTTTCTAAGCAGTGTTCTGTATCCTGGATCTGTGAAAATTCTGTTGTCAAAAATAAATATGGCAACTTGCAGCAAAATTATTTTTCTATTGAATCAGCAGGTTAACTGTGCAGAACAGCTTGAGAGGTTTTACTTTACTGAAGCCACAGAAGCACTGGTTGTTTTCTAAAATGTGGTGGTTTTATTGCTGTTTACAGTGTTTGTTGAGGAACAAAAGCTACAAGAGGAAATACCAAAAGTTTTGTCCTCAATCTTAGAACTAGACATCTGTTCTCAGTTTTCAGTGTGGGTAATAAAAATCCCCTGCTAGCACAGGTGCTATGCATTCTTTTCCAAGAGGAAACTCTCTCATCCCCATTTTTGTGTATAATATGCAGGTTTTGTAAACTAGCATTGAGTGGCATAGAATTTTATGCAATACACTGGTGTGGTGAAAGCATTTCTTAGAAGAATTTTGAAGAAGTTAGCACGGCTGTTGTTCATATGAAATATATAATTATTTACTAGCAGGTACTTGATTTACTAATAAGTACTGTTAGGATTTTGTATTACTGATTGAACCTTGGAATGGGTTAAATTGGGAGGTTTTGTGTAAAATAATTATGCTTCAGACTTCTTTTTTTTTTGTTTTTTTCCTGAAGATAAGGTAAAGAAATGAAGTAAAAGATATATAAAATGCCATAATTTCCTACCTAAGAAATCTGATAAAATGTGGCAATTTAGGCAGTAGAAAAATAGAGATACTTCAGGAATTGTTTGTGATAACAGAAAGGTTATCATTTTAAAGAAAAAAATAAATAATGAGAACTTTTTTATGCTACAGTGAAACATCAAAGTGAATTGAAGCACTGAATTCAGTTATGTCACATAAAAATACTTAGTCTCATCTGAAGATCATTCCCCTGAAAAGTGAAAGGTTTCCCAATATTGATTTAGCTTTTCTAAACCAGAAAGTTTTATTATATCTAATTTAATCCAAGGAGAAATAACAGTACTGCAAGCTTAATATTTTGATGATGAAAAGGAAAAAAAATGAAGTATTGTTGCCTTGGTTAGTAACTAAAGCAGATGGCTGGGTGCCCAAATCTGCACTCCCTGAAGGGCTTTGCAATGTGTTCTGCACTAACACATGGGCCATGGTGGTGCAGAAAATGGAGGTGGTATTTACTGTGCTCCTGCTCTGAGGGGTCGGCCTTGGTTCTCTGTTCACAGAACAAGGACACCAAGATCCTTGGCAGAGAGAACTGCACTCTCAGAGTAGGTATTGCCTTTTTGTTCTGACCTTCACAAAGGAGCACAAATGTCCCCTGCACGTGCTGGGGGCAATACAGATCTCCTGTATAGCATCACTGATGCTGTGACTGTTAATGCTTTTGCCTCTAACAAATACATAACATATAGGGAGTTAACTATCATTACAAATGGAAGGTCATGAAGGCATGCAGTGTAACAGCAAAGAAAGGCTTATTTCATGTATCTCCAATATTTTTGCTGTTCCACATTTAGCATTGCATCAATTTGGTTGGCAATTTCCAGGTAACTTCCTCTGATTTCTTGCTAATCATATGCTTGGAGGAAAACAGGAGGATTTGCCCTGTTCTCATTACCATACCTACTGAAGCTTTTGTGTTTCAGACCATGAGAGAGACACTGTTTTCACAGTCTAAAGAACTCACATGTAACAGGAAGTATTCAGATGCACCAATCCAATCAAGCTGTTTAGCATGTGACCATGTGAGGGATGGCAGGTTGTCCTGCTGGACACTTGAGCAAAAGTTTATACTGTCATCCTTGTCTTGTCTGGTGTCTCAAAAGAAAGAATGTGCATTTTAATGCTACCAGTTCTATTCTTAATCTACTTGAAGTAATACTTTCAAGTGAGCTTTCTAAAAGGATGCCTATAAGTGATATTTCATTTTAATATTTATAAGTATAACTGTGCAACTCAGACTTCATTACCTGAGAGCAAAATCTCTGTTTCATACTACAGAAGTTGATCAGCGTGTCACCCAGTCTCCCCAAACTGATCAGTTCGATGAACGTACAGCCACCGAAGGAAAATGAAATAGTCCTGCTGAGTGGGTTGACATCAGGAAACCTTCAGGCTGAATATGAGGTTCCCCAGGTAGGAGTCAAACTCAGCTTTAAGATCACATCATGCCTGTAAAGGATGGAATTTGGAAAATGGGAAAAAGGAACCTGAAAGCAAAGACCTGAGATCAATTTGAGATGAGTGGAAGTTTGCAAACATACATACCGCCTTTGTCAGACAGATTTAAGTGTGTGGTGCATGGCAGGGGGACACACACCATGTACACAAAGATAGCTGAGAGATCCTGCTATTCCCCCTGGATCCTGCAGATCTGGGTTGCAGCTGGTAATGCTTTAAGCCACATTGGCACTTGATCCTTCAGGGGAGGCAGGCACTGGTGGCAGACATGACTGATTCCTAAGGCCACATTTCAAGAGTAGCAGAAGGGCAGTAGAGAGAGAAAGGAAAGACGTAACACTTCTGTGCATAGAGCTGGGCCAGGGCACAGCTCCTACAGACTCCCTTTCCAGTGGTCTTGCCACTTCCCACTTTCACTCCCAATCCATCTTCACCTCTCAACATCATTAAAACTGCAGAGGTACCCTGGAGTACAAAACTGTCTCGACCAATTTAAAACGTGAGCAGGTATTGCCAGGTTTGTCTGCTGCAGATAAGAAAGAAGGAAACTTTATTTCATTGAAATTACCTTGTGTACAAAAGCCTTCCTGAAGCAGACCCTGTGACTGCTGTGTTGCAAAGATCACTGAATTTTATAGTTTACCAAAAAGCTGATCATAAAGAGAGCAATTACCTGGTTAATGAGCTTTCTTGCCACTCATGACTAATGGCTGAGTTTAGAAATGTTTAACAAATACAAGCACAAGGCTGTGGTGGGAGCAATGGAGCTCCAAACCCCACATCCCAAGATGTTGCAATACAAACAGGGGTGGTCTGAGACCCAAACAAGGTAACTGAAATACTCAAGTCACCCCTGTCTCCACAAGACTACAGACACTGAGACTGCCAGCCCTCTCAGAGAGAGTGGAGTCAAGAGACAAACAGGAACTAAATACATTTGTGTCGAGTAAAGCTTTGCATTGAGACTGGATGAGATTTATTGGCCAAATATGCCACAGTAATGCTATTGTTTGGCTTTCAGAGAAATTAATTTGTAAGGTGACTGGCAGAGTTTTTGTAAAAGGATTTTTATGCTGCTCCCCTTCAAGCCACTTTCTCAAGTACAACCCCACAAAATGTGGACTGGGGAGAAAGCAGGGGAATGTCTGATCTAAGGCTGCATCTGTTTTTCACAACATTTTTCACAATACAGTGCATGCTCAAGCCTGATTCAATTTCATAGCAGCTATCTAATTTATCTTTTCTGTTTTAACGCACTAATTTATCTGGTTTTCTTTTCAGACACATTTTTTAGGTGGAAAGGAAGAGCAAGCTAATAAACATGTTAATCTAGCATAATACTCATCCCACTCTCTTTATTAGTAGATGATTGGTTTGCATTCACAGTCAACAACAAAAGGTCCAGGATGGGGTCACCTTCCTATGTTAGATACTGTGCAAAAGCCCAGGGGGTCCAGGGCATCTTTTGCCCAGCTTAAAACTTCTGCCTCAATCCAGTCCAAAGTTGGTGCCACACAAGCTGGCTCTTTCCTGGGAGCCAGAGTTCAAAGCACAACATCACAAGCTGCAAAAGCTTGGCTTTGGTTCAGGATACATCCATACAACAAGCATGGTCCCATGCAGAGACACTGACTCAGCTCTGTTGTATAAATGTCCAACTGTTTTAATATCAGTAAAATGAGGATAACAAGGGTTCCTTCCTCTCGGTTTCTGTCCAATGTTCAACTTAATTGTTCAGCTTCTCTAGAGAAGGCAGTTTTATATAAAGGCTGAGCACATTGTGCACTGGATGCCCATTTCCAGTGGGAGGTTGTATTGGCCTGAAATAATAGGGCTTTGGATAAAGAGGGCGAGCAGTAAAGAAACAAAATAAAACACTATTTTTAAGTGGTCTGTTGGAACATCTAAAGGTGACCTGCTCTTCACAGCCTTATCAGCCAGTATTTACAGGGCTGTCTTCAAACAAGCACTGCAACAGAAACGACCCTGAAAAGGAATTCATGCCCACAAACTATTCCCTCCAGAGAGGTAATACTAGGTAGTGTGAGGCCATTAATAATAGCATGTCAGATGACTAACATCAAATAATTCTCTGTCATTAAAACAACAAGTTGATTGAAAACAAACAATCCCCTGTGATACAGCTGGGTTCTCTACTAAAACACTTGTATAACAAAAGCTGTCAGTCCAAGAAATCTTATTTTGGCATACGTGTAACTGCACACAGTTACTAACATTGAAATGACAAAATGTATTGCATCTTTGCAACAGAACATTCCTGAAATATTTATGGAGAGGGAAGCTTAAAATAAGTGTTATTTTTTAATTGAATAACTGAGATTCTTTTCCCCTCTAGTGTCCTTGGCTGGCAGATGTCTGCTTGGTTCAGTGTGCAAGGGGGGACAGGAGGAACAGCACAAGCTGCATCATTTTTGAAATAAACAAATTTCTGATTGGACTTGAGCTCGTTCAGGAGAGGCAGCTGCAGATAGAAACTCGTGTCCTAAAGCCTGAGGATGACACAAACTGCTCCGTGTCCTCAATAGAAGAAGATTTCCTCACGGCCTCTGAGCACCTCGAGGATGACAACGAGGCTGATGAATATAAAGCTGGTAAAAGCAGGGGGACTGAGCATAGTTATGCTGTTGTTCACACTGCAAAACAGCTATAGCAGTGCTCGCAGAAATTGCACTTGATGTTAATTCATGCATATGTAATTTAGAAAATGAACAGCCATTCATATTTTTTAAGTTTTTGTTCAAAGACAAGGTACAAGGCTGTGCAGTACTTTTACAGAGCAGTAATGGACTACAAAGTTGTGCAGCTCTTTTCTTTTATAAGTCACAAGTTACTCTCCAAAAACTAATTTTTTTTTTTGCTCAACAGGTCATGAAAAAGTAAATGTTTCAGAAGCGTCTTCAGATGTCAAAAAAAATAAAGTAAGGGGATTTGAAAACATTCACTATAGAAAAGCCAGGTTGCCGTTCATTCTTGAAGGAAACTGCATTAATAAAGATAATGCAGCTGCTCAGGTCTCTGAAACTGTGAATGTTGTGGCTGAAGATGGCATCTCACAACCTGAAGATAAGTCAGACCAGGAAACACTGTGGCAGAAGGAATTAGCTGAAAAAGGTACTTCATCATTTAGTACTACTAATTTGACTAGTGTGGCTGAAAACTCAGCACTCATGTTAGAAGATGTATCTGTAACCAAAATGGCTAAAGAGGAGCTGGAGCCTCGGGGTGACCCCACAACGAAACACAGCAGCAAGGCAGACGGGGAAGATTTTGCAGGTATCAGGAAAACTGATCCTCCCTCCCAGAATGAGCAGGCGACCACAGGTCAGTACGCCACAAATTTAGCAGAATCTGTTCTGCAGGATGCATTCATTAGACTGTCACAGTCTCGACCCAGTTTCAGTGAGGAGGCTGCAGTCAGCATCTCTGTGGGAAGCTCCTGTAAGTCAGAAGATGCATCTGCTTCCCGATCATGGAATGAGCTCCCAAAGATCGTCATAGTGCAAAGTCCGGACAGTTGTGAGAATGTACCTGACTGGCCAGGGTCTGCCTTCCCCAGCCTGAGCCACTGGGCTGAGGCAGAAAGCTCTGCTGACGTTTCAGATTACTTTGAGGAAGAACATTCAAACGGACATGACCAAAGTGCACTGGAAGTGGCTCTGGCTTGTGCAGCCACTGTCATTGGAACCATTTCCAGTCCCCAGGCTGCGGAAAAATTCCGCCGGGAGCAGGAAGTCCCAGACTCGAGAAGTGGAGTGGTTGCTGCTGAAGAGGTGCATGCAGCACCCTCACAGCTCCTTGACGACTGTGCTGGCACGGAATACTCGTTCCCATCTGCTCTCTGTGGCATGACTCAAGTGGCAAGTGCTGTAGCCATCTGTGGCCTGGGGGAAACAAAGGAGGGGAAGTACCCTGCAACTTCCAGTGGACTTCTGTCTGCTGCTCAGGCCTCTGCAGCCATTACTCTGCGTTGCAGCTTAGCTGTAGGAAGCAGCATGGAGAAGCTGAATGAGAGCATTGCAGAGGCGCTTCTCAAAGAGGCATCTGTAATTCTGACAAAACCTAACACATACAAAAATGTAGGGCATTTTATGGAATCCATAAACGGGAAAATTATTGAAACAGCAGCAAGACCACGTATTCCACACGCTGATGGAGTAAACAGGGACGAACTTGCACAAAACTTATCCAATATTATTCTACGACATTCTATGGAAGAGGTTAGGAAGAAGAGACAGCTACAAGCCCATTCGGAGGATGGCTCAAGTACACAAGACATTTTCACAGAGACTGCAAACGAGTTGCTTTTTAATATAATATATTTCACTTGCAAGAAGATGAATGACATAAGGCAACTTGAAGAGTGTTCTCCTCTCTTTTCCGAAGGCACAAAAGCAGAGAAAGTAATAAGAGCAGAAGGATGGCCAACACTGGCAACAGCAGGTGAAACTTCACACAGCCCCCTTGAACACTCTGCTGCTAAGCCATTTGGTACATCCTACAGTGCCAGTACTAGCAAAGATCTAGAAAAGGTCACAAGCACTTGCAAGAGTGATATCAAAGATGTAAATAGCAATGAAGGTTCCACGCTGAATTCAGAACCAAGTGGAGATACAGAGCATAACACACTTGGTGCAAAAACATCTCCCAAGAAGAGATACCTGAAAAGAACTGTGCGAGACTGTTACAAATCCCCAAATCAGAGTAACAATCATCAACAGAAGAAAGACTACAGATCATTTTCAGACAGAGAAAATACCTTTGCAAACAGTGAATGCAGGCACGGTGTTCAAGAACAGCTGTCTTCCAGTGCCACCATAAATACAGAAAACCAAGCCAAGATTAAGTGTGATTCTGTGCTAAATAATGATGTTCAACTTAGCTTGTCTTTGTTAGGAAACCATGTCTTGCTTCCTTCTCAGCCTGTGCTACAGGTGAAAAATTCAAGGGACAAATATTGTATAACAGACTTTGCGGAAGAATTGGCAGAAACAGTTGTCTCTATGGCAACAGAAATAGCTGCCATTTGTCTAGAAAATTCAAATGGCAAGCAACCCTGGTTCTGTGCATGGAAGAGAGGCAATGAATATCTGGTGACCCAGAGTTTATCATGCAGAACCATGAAAAGGAAGAAGGAGACCCATACCAATGGTTCTGTGGTTCGGAAGCACAGGGCACCTCGGCTTAGTGAGATCAAAAGAAAAACAGATGAGCATCCTGAGCTAAAGGAAAAGTTGATGAATCGGGTAGTAGATGAATCTATAAACCTTGAGGACACACCAGATTCAGTCAATCTCTTTGCGAATGAAGTGGCTGCCAAGATCATGAACCTCACTGAACTCTCCATGGTTGATAGCATCTGGCAAGGTCCAAACCACCCCAGGAACAGACTGCACTGTGAAAGGTGGAGCCGAGCCAAGGCCTCAAGCTGTGAGAGCATACCAGAGGAGGACTCAGATTCCAAAGCCTCTTTCAATACCTTAGGCCTCATGAACAGCTTTGGTCACTCTCTGAGCCAGACAAGTTCTGTCTCAAAGCAGTCTAGTTGTGAAAGCATTACAGATGAATTTTCAAGATTTATGGTGAACCAGATGGAAAACGAAGGAAGAGGTTTTGATTTATTACTGGATTATTATGCAGGAAAAAACGCGAACAATATCTTAACTTCTGCCTTGCAACAGGTAGCCAAGAAAAATGGCCATCTTAACGTAAGACCAAGTTGTCCATCCAAACAGTCCAGCACAGAAAGTATAACAGAAGAGTTTTATAGGTATATGCTAAGAGAAATCGAAAAGGAGAATAAAGATAATGCATCATCCTCTCGGAATTCAAAGGACTGGTGTGGCAGTTTGCTGGCTCCCTCTCTGCGGTCGCCTTTCTGCTTCAGACAGTCGTCGATGCCCGACAGTAGATCCTCAGGCTCTAGGCTCACAGTGAACGTCCCAATTAAAGCAAATTCCTTAGATGGGTTCGCCCAACATCGCCAAGATTCCTTAAGCGTACAGCCCGTCAGTACCGTGGCCTCTGCGGGGCTCTGCAAGTCTGACTCGTGCCTGTACCAGAGAGGCAGGACTGACCAGATCACAGACATGCTGATCCACGAGACCTGGGCCAGTTCTATCGAGTCTCTGATGCGCAAGAACAAAATCATAGCAGATGAGGCAGAGGCTGCAGAGGCAGACCAGTTTTACAGTGATTCTCCACCGCATGTGGAACAATATGCAAAAAAACTGGCTGCAAATATTGTTGAAAGTGGTAAAAGTTTAATTGTTGTTCAGCAGGATTCCTTTGATTATACAAGCCGAGAACAAGTGCTGGAAAGCAAACATCCCCAAAGCACAACCCAGATACAGCCCAAACCCAAAATGGAGGAAGTAAACTTGGATGAGAAAAAAGAGCATGTGAGGAGCCCGGGAAGCCTCCCTGCAGGACAGCTCAGGGAAGTGCCTTTAATTCAGATAGAAACTGATCAACGAGATGAGCCAGATAAAGACTCAGAGTCCTTAACGTCATGTGGCCCATCTGGAAAGGGACATCAAAGCAAAGAAAAACCTCCAGAAGCTTTGGATGGCAAACACGTGGTTTCCAGTTCCCCAGTAAATAGGTAAGTAACAAAACAGCAAATCAGCACATTGTTTTGGTCTTTGGTTTATTTTCCCAGTAAAAGTTATTTTGATAAAGGAAGAAGATAAGAGTAGTACTTTTAAAGAAATAAGCAGGCTGAGTTTTGACTACAGGTTTCTTTTGGCATAAAATCACCCCATCACGTATCACAGTGGTACTTTCTGGAGAAAACTTATATTGAATATGACATTACAGTATTAAGATTTAAGTCTAATACTGCGCAGACAAGTTCTCTCTCTACAGACATTTATGTCTCCCGCAAGACAGGAAAGGTGGACCAAAGCTTAAACTTTTATTTAGCGCAGGCTGATATCTGAACGAAAAAATAGATAAATCGAAATCAGTGCTAGTGTATAACAGAAGATAGCAGGATTTGACCTGTAGTTCTCTGCTATGCTTGTTGCAAGTAACGTTTTGTGTACCTGGAAACAAGACCAGACTTCTGAGAGCTTGAGGTTTCACTTTGTGTTTACAGCCTGGAGCTACAAGTAGTAAAAATTCTTCAGTGAAGGAAAAATAAGAATAAAAGTAGACCTCACCTCTTAGTTCAAGACTTCTCTGGTAGAATTTAGATAGGGAAAAGAAGAGCATTTCATTTTAATGTCGTTTCATGGAGTTTACATCACAGCTTACCACCCTCTCCTTACAGCTGTACTCTTTTTGTAAGGAAATCTGCAGCTTGCTTTTGTTAAGGTAAAGTGTGAGCCAGCGTGAGAGTGCAGTGCAAATGCAGAGTATTGCTGTGGGTGCTCTGAGGTGCAAGGAATGCTCTCTCTCAAGGTGTTGTCTCTTTATCACAGTACTTCATTGTATCTGTTACTTTAGTGGTGTCTAAACTGCCAGTCTTGGAGCACTGCAGCACCTCATTATCTCAGAGTGGCAGAAAGAGCGCAGGTGCTGGTGTTAGAAACCATTTTGTAGCTCATTTCATTCTAGGCAGTGCCGTGTTTCAGCATTTGACAAAGCTCTGCTTGAAGTGAGAAAGTAGATAGAGTGTGAGTACTTCCCTGTGTATGGCAGCAATTAGGTGGATAATTACCATGGTGTCACTAGTCTTTCATACTGACTCTCCTGCACTAACCTTCCTCTTCCCTAAAATGCAACCTGCTTTTAGTAAGATAAATTTAGAAACCCACCTATTTGGAACCTTGACTGCTTGAAAATGAAGTTATTTTTGCAGTTTACGAGCCCTTTCATAACTTTTCCTCTGCGTTGAAGCAGAGTTCCCAACATGGCCATGACTTGGCTAAAGCAATGGGATTGGTAGGGCAGAATTAGTAAGCAGAGGCTACACCTGCATGAGCATCTTAGCTCAGCAATGCTGTGCAGTTCTGGTTCAGCTTGCCTCCATTTCTGTCCATTGGCCTCATTTGCAGCATGAAATGCAGAGTTCATCCAAAGCAATCTCAAATAGAAGCTGCCCAAGTGCTCTCCAGATGTGCTCGTATCCTTGCTAAGCCTCCAGTGGTTCTTCACACAGATCTGAACCATTTGTGGCATGGTTGTCTGGACTAACTCTAGGCTGAAGTGAAAACCTAAAAATATATATAATGTAGCTATAAAAGCATCAGTAGAAATTGCTCTGATCCACTCCTACTGCATGAAATTACTTGCTAGTTCAGATACAGGCACATAGGACTCCAGGCAAAATATGAAGCAGATGTAGAGTCAATTAGGGGAAAGAAAAAACCATGAAGGCCTTCAGCAATGAAAAAAAAGCTGTTTCTTGTATGTAGGCAGTGCAACAGAGCCAGTCCAGTCACAGTTACACAGAAACTGTTCCAAGTGACTGTTCACAAGTGGGGAACTGTCAGTTCAAAGCATCACTGGTGTGAGATGTAATTGCATAATGAATCAAACAAAACCCAAAATGCCAAGAAACATCACCCACACCAATCTCTTGTGTTTTGGACCAGGTATCAGGAGCTGCCTGTCCTGTACTAAGAAGCTGAACACCAGCCCTGCCCTGTGGGCTGGCTGCTCAGTGCCCAAGTGTCAGGGTGCAGGAGCAGAGTCCTGGGCCCCAGGGCTCAGGGGTGACAGGCACAGGGGTTTGCCAGAGCTGACTGCCAGGGGGAGCAGAGCCCCAGGCAAACAAGTCCCATTCTCCCTGCACAGGCTGCATCTCTGTCACCCAGCATTAATGCAGCAACTTCTGAGAGTGAGAGCTTGGCAAAAAGAGAGACCCACAATGATATTGTCTCAGTATATGCCTCATCAAAGTAATTACTAAGGAGCAGTAGAATTCCTGTGTGATCTCCTGCTTTAACTGAAGGCAGATGCCTTAACCATAACTACAGATAAAGGTCTGAAGGCAAGAACTTCTCTAGAGAGATCCTGCAGAGGGTTGTCAGTACAGAACATAACATTGCTTTAATCCCTAAAATGCAAATGCGGACTATTCAGTGAATGAAACAAAACTACAGTTTTGCTTTACTTGTTACTCTGGCACTACAGTGATATAATTTTTGGAAGGATTGATTATTATTTTTATTTGTATCAAAAGCCCAGTTTAGCTCTAAAAACTTAGCAAAAATATAGTTTCTTTTTTTTGTTTCTGTGTGTGTTTGTTGGGAGCATGTGTACATATATATGGCATACACACATGTGTGACATATGTCAAGTGTGCAGAATTAAAGCATTTTTCCCTTAACCCTGTACTTTCTAAACTCAGTCTGGGCTCCGTCTTCAGTCTGGTTTCTGACTGTTACAATATTTGTCCTTCCCTAGCCAAAGCAGTGAAGATCCTAAGGACATGGCAGACTCAGAATCATTAGTGATTCACAACCCACAATACTTTCCTACTTTCACTTCTTTTGGATCTACAATTTTAACGAAGTGGAAAACCCTGTTAAGAACTTTATTTACCCGTTAGCAGGACAGGGATTTAGCAACAATATATATTTCCAAGAAATACTGTCATTCTGCAGTAACATATACACATACTTCAACCACTGATTGTCTGAAGTCATTAAGCAATAAACCTTTACAGTGATCAGTTTTTTATACATGCTAAATCTTTTTGTACAAGCTAAAACTTTTCTATGCATACATAAATCTAGGGTTTGTGTTTATTTATAGCAGTCATAAGAAAGTCCTTTTATAAGAGCATCTCAGGCCATATGTTCTGCTGGATTCTATGTATAAATTATAAGCTTGTCCAATCTTTTGCATGTCTTTAGTTCTGCAGCTTGGTTGACTTTAATGAGCAGCATTGCCTGAAGATTGGTGGCCCCAGTTTGTTTGCCTGTATTACAATATCAATGTGCCTTCCCTATCACCCTGCCAGCAACAGTCCTCAGAGCAGATCGGGTGCTGAAATCATAGGAGAGACCAAGACAGCTGAAGAATTTCCAGCCCATCTCAGCAGCAGTGAAGAAAGCACTGGCAGCTGGTCCCAGCTGGCCAACGATGAGGACAATCCTGATGACACCAGCAGCTACCTGCAGCTCAGCGAGCGCTCCCTGAGGTACCCACGTTGTCTCTTCCCACTGTACAGGGTGGTCTGCCCACCAAGCCCACCCTGCATCAGCAGTGAGAGGCAACAGCTCGAGATTTACTCAGAATACTGTAAAGAATGTCTAAGGGCAGACTTTATTTCTTTATTTTTTAATAAGGGAAAAAAATTACCCATGTTCTGATTCTCAGCCAGGTCTTTTTACTGCTGGTGAGTAGCTCGATTCTGACAAAGAAAAAACCTGGCATCACTGAAGTGTCTCAGTCCTACAGCAAAAAGACCATTGGACAAGTTAATTGCTGTAGTCTTTTTTTTATTCATTTATTTCCTCCTGTTTGCTTAATGTTTATTTTGGCACCTCCTTAGCCAAGATTGACAAGACTGCCATTCCCACCAGAAATCCATGCACTGAGAACAAAGATTGAGCCCTGATCTGCTTAGACTGGCACAGGGGTGCACATTAACAGAGGATGACCAATTTTTCCCTGAGTAGACATAAATTCAAGAGCTCCTACTACTATGACCTGATCTTGTTCCAATTCAAGTCAGGACAAATGTTTTAAAATGTTATTTAGTCCTTGGAGTTTATATAGAGTGTGGTAGTTTGACTTCAGCCCTTTTACAGCATCAAATTGAGTAATGTTTTTCCTTCACATGCTCTTAGACTATGTTTTGAAATATTATCAAGTAATTATATCTTTCTCTTGAGTATTAAGATGACAAGGAGGGAAGACATTATGGTAATGAAGCAGGGAAAAGAAAGAGTCTCTGTCAGAGAGCACTGTTGGCTGGCTGAAATTACTGAACAAAACATGGCTGTCAGTGCAGCTGAACATTCATCCTGTTACTACAGTATCCACCTTTAACAAAGTCCTTGGTCTGAGAGAGCTGAAGTATTGTGCCTTTCAGCTCTGCACTGGAACAGAAATTGCTACAGCAAGTCTGAATGCATGGCATGCTGACAATGTCTCAGAAGACTCTGATGTTCCTTTCCTTCCTATGAAAGGAACTGTCTAATCAATCCCTCTAATGTAGGGGAAAATACTATTAGTTGGTTCTTCAGTAAAAATTAAGTGGTTCACCGTGACTTGCCACACAAAATTTGTTCATGATAATTGACTTGCAGCCAGCAAATTCACAACCTGTCCATGAGACTATTACAGTATCTGCATAAACATTCACTGTCACATTTATAATGATGTTATAAAGTGAACTGGTAATATTTTTTTCCAAATATTCTCAACTGTGCTACTTCATCCTTGTGAAGAAGCCAAAGAGAATACTTCTGTGTATTTGTGGTCCCAATGAGCAAATTGGCTTTTATTAAAATCTCAGTCTTTCAGAGTAGTCAGAAACATGAGGGGCCATCTCTGTACCTGTGGGTTCCATCAGGTCCCAAATAGTATTTGGGGTGTGATGCAATACACTGAAACTGCTGCTGGTTACCAGTGTGGACTCATCCTACAGGTAAGTGTGTGGTGGGCAGCCAATGCCTTGCTTGAGCTCCCTGTGTTCAGAGGGAGCTGGATCTTTGCAGGTTTCTTGCAGGACATCTCTGTACCTGCTAATCCTTCTTTTCAAGGACTCAGGCAGTCTCCATTTTTGTTTGAGGCCAAGTGTTCATTGCATAAGCCATTCACAAGAAGACAGTCCACTTTTTTTCCTGAAGTTTACAGCATTACTTGATGCACTTGATATATGCTTGATCTAGAACTATTTTAATAAAAGCCTCATTACTTTGAGCAGACTAGTATGCTTCATTCAGGGAACCACTTGCTGAGCACAATTGATTTTATGGAACAGAGCTCCTCCCCACTTTGATTTGTACAGAAATAAATTTTTAGAAGATGTATGGAGACATGTTCAGCACAGCTTGGCACTAATACTTAAACTTTTGCTTTGTCAGCAATGGCAACAGCAGTACAACTAGCAGTCTTGGCATTATGGACCTGGAAATTTATCAGGAGAACGTGCCATCTTCTCCTATGATTAAGTAAGTAGTCACTGAAGTGAGACTTGATGTTTAGTCCAATTTTAACTGCAAATCATTTACACCACCAAAACCGTGCCAAGCCCTGCTTTGCACCTGCTGCTGTGCCTGCCCATGCTTTCAGAAAAAAGCACTTGCAGGTGTCTGTGCAGAGTGAGGGCACCAGACAGTGAAAAATTACAGGAAAAGCCAGTCAGGTGGATCTCTTGAGAACACAGATCCATCAGCCACCCTGTCTAAAAGACAGTTCTCTGTGGTATCAGTTTTCTGTCATCGAACCTTCTTCTCTGAATAACTTCAAATATTATCAAAACTCTACTGTAATACCAAGGAAGGTCAAGCAAATAAGGATCAATTAAAAGCAATTTTAAAAAAACCCAATAGCATTCTTTCCAATGATAATAACAATAATAATTTGGCCCACAGTACATCTTACCTATTGTTTCTGGGAATGTTTCTACTGAACATGCAATTCAATTATCAAGAGATGTGTGAGTACATCCTGCCTAAAGATCCTGGTGCAGCCTGCCAGCTGGTGAATGTCATTATGCAGCCAGGGCACACCCACTGCACAAACATACAGACTGGACATCACATACTGAACATGGGAAGTTCTGAAGTCAGTGACGTCAGAAAATTGTCACAGCAAAATACAGACATTGGAAATTCAGCATTTCCACCCAGGTTATGAGACTTGCTGTGTCTTACCATAATGTCGTTTGCTTGTCATTATGTGAACTGTAAAGATACACAGACCCAACTGGTGAAACGTAATACATGCCATAACTAATAACAAGTACTTCATCCTGCTACAGAAAAATGCTGCAATTCAGTTTTTCCTGATTCACAGATTAAATAATGAAATATATTCAGCATTTTATTGTTTCATCCTATATAACCTTTTTCTTGCAGTTTTCTAGGTCTTGCATTGAGGGAGAAATTTATTCATCATGAAACAATGTTGTAGACTGTTCCTAAGTATGACTAATAAGCTTTGTTGTTGTTTGTTTCTAAGTGAATTAGTAGAAGAAAAGGTTTTCCTTAAAGAACAGACAGAAAACACTGAGGGTAAGTTGAACTATATCAATTAAAACATACAGTTTAAAGATAACACAAGCAATTGCCCAGTAATTAGTGGGATTATTTTTCCAGAAAGTACTTCTGAGCTTTCAGTGGGAACAGCCAACTGTCAAAAGGACCTCCTGGTGATAAACTTTGATCTGGAACCAGAGTGCCCTGACGTGGAGCTGCGAGCCACCCTGCAGTGGATTGCTGCTTCTGAACTTGGAATTCCAACTATCTATTTTAAGAAATCTCAGGAAAACAGAATTGAAAAGGTAGTGTTTACAGAATTTGGCATACTATTAATGTCTACATAATTGTAGCAGTTATGATTTATTGAAGTTATTGAGCATAAAAGCAGATGCAAAAGCATCTTCATTACAGCAAGATGGCAACACTACTGTTTATGAGAGAAAGGAGTGAGAGGACAGGTGTGCCAGAACTTAAAGTATGCGAAATATGGCATAAGAAAATGCCACCATGATACCTTCCCCAAAGTCTCTATAGCTTTGATGAATCTGTTCACTTTTTCATGTCAATGATACATTAAATACTAATGCCCAAGGCAGAATTAACAGAGTCCTTTATGTGGCTATATTTAAAAGGGTGCACATGGCTTACATGTGCAAAGGCTTAAAAAATAAAAATAAAAAACATTTGTGTGTAGACATCACGTGTACAATGTTCTGCTACATGGTCATTATAATGTGAGACACTGTTTGGACTTAAGATTTTCAGTCCTTATGCTGGTTCTGCCTTGCCTGTAACACCAATTACAGCAGCCTCAGGTCGGTCTGGGCTTTGCCTGGCTGTTCATAAATTGCTCCAGCTGGGGCTACAGCCTTTAAGAGCAGAAGTCTCTTTCCAGAGAGAGTGGACAGACACAGATCACTGAGAAACCTCCTGAGCTGTTAGTCCAAGCCAGAGCCAGGAGCAACACTGAAGTCCAAAATAGCCACAAGAAGTGCAAATTCTTTCTGTTCCTGAATGATCAGCTGGTGCTCCTTTGTAGACCCCACCAAATACCAACCACAGCAATTCAGGAAAGACCAAAAGAGACCCATTTCCAAGATCAGCAAGAGAGCTTAAGCTTTAAGACTTAAAAATATGTTAGTATTTAAGTCAATTAATGAAAAAAGTATTACAAATCAGTATTTTGGTCTCTTATGGGAAGATCATTTTGAGTAGCAGAGATATTGTTTGATTTTCTTGAGTACATGCATTTGGGAATCATAAACATAATTTAAAATGCATTCAACAGCAACAGTCCAAATTGCATCTAATTAAAGAAACAGCTGTCAGCTTTACCCATGTGCTTTGGCAAACAGTTAATTCAATTGCAAAAATACACTAGAGAATAATGAAGCACATCCTGCCTACAACAGCATTCTTGGAAATCACGTGCCTATTAAATATCATTAAAATACATATTAAAAGTTTAGGCTGCAGTATGTAAATAGCAAACAGCTACACTAACTAGAGACACAATCTTTTCTTTTGTACTTTAAAACTAAAAACAGAAGGAGCAAAGTAATTATTGTGAAATTCAAAGAATTGAAAAGTTTTGATTTTCATTTATGTGCTTCAGAAGAAAAAGGGACCACATGGATGACCCTTTGAAGGCCATTATTAAGTACCAAGTGGACAAAACTCAGGATTTTTTTACAGCTGCTTAAGAATACATATTTAACCTCTTGTTTCTCAATAAGTAAAAAAAAAAAAGTCAAATACAGATACTGTCTATGCTTAAAAAACTGTGGTAAATGTCTTAATGTGAAAAAATTTTACACAGAAATCCCTCTCACCAGTACTATTTGAATATTTAAAATACTGTGACATGTATATATGGAAAACTGACTTTGTCTGTTTTTACTTTCATTGCAATAAATAAATAATTGACAGAAGCAGTTAATTCAGAAAATGTCACGAGAGCCCATCAGTCTTTGGGGAGCTATGGAACTAGAGAAATTAAGTTTTCATAAATAGCAAGAATGCTGATGTTGCTGTGAACTGAATGGTGTCCACTCCCTCATACAGCTGTACATTTACAAAGGGTGGGCTAACAAGAGTTTGTGTGTATGCATTCCACAGAATGTTAGAAAATATTCACCAAATCCCAAGTGTATTTCATGGTGTTATTTTTATTTAGTTTCTAGATGTGGTGCAGTTAGTTCAGCGCAAGTCCTGGAAAGTGGGAGATATCTTCCAAGCCGTGGTGCAGTACTGCAAGCTCAGCGAGGAGGGCAGAGAGATCACACCCAGCCTGTTTGACTGGCTGCTGGAACTGGGTTAACAACGTTTGCTGGTTCAGCTTTCCTGTTTTATTCCAGTTTAAATAAGCAGTGGTTTGTGTAACACTCTGATTTCTGAACATCACTGAACAAAATGTGCAAAATGTACAAACTCTACAAGAACAGCACAAGTCCGTGCCACAACTGACCCAGGAGCAAAGTGAACCTGAATTTATTGTATCTTTCTGTGTCATGAGGGACTCTTGACATTTTGTGCTATAGGATGCACTGTACTATGAGGGGATGGAGTTTTAGCCTTCTGAATTAAAGAACTACACAGTAAAGGCTTAATTATCGAATATATTCAATTTTCATCAATTTGATTAATAAGTCAGGTAAAATGGAATAGTAGCCTACCATCAGTTTTAAAACAACAACTGATATTTGTACAGTTTAACTGTTAGAAGCAGAGTGTGTTTCAGAATGCCTGGAGGCACCCTTGTCCCTAGATAAGTAATATTTATGGGTTTTTGAAATCCCCATAATCTGCTAAGGGGTAAAAGCTTTTGAACACTTAACACCTTTGCAGTTAGACAACACAATAAAAAGCTGCTGAAAACACATTCTAGTTTCTTCCCATGTGTTTATTTCTCTTCCATAGCTGCTCCTGATTTCTGCAACCTTCCCCAAGAAATAAAATCCAGTCTCCTAGTTACTCTTCTTAAAAAACTGATTCCTTTTCCCTGGGAAGCAGTGCAGTTCAGTATAGCTACACCTGGTGGATTCCTGCACTCAGCTCTGTGAGCCAGGGCAGCAGTTCTCAAGCCCTGTCCCGCCCCAGCCCTGCGACCTTGGGCGAGTCATTTCACCTCTGTGCCTCAATGTCCCTGCCTGGCAAAAGGGAATCATGACAGTACAATTGTTACCTGAAGTGCTTCTGTTGAAAGCACTATGTAACACTCTACATATATCAATTAAAAGCAGTGAAAAAAGTACTATTTTAATTTAGTGTAATCGAATAAATTGCTAACGAGGTGAAGAAATGCATATCTTGAAAAGAGCACCATCTTGTCCTAAAAATCTCAAGGTTAATTTTTGTAACTTAGAAAAAAGCAAAATGTTTGTTAAAATTTCAGGAGACATATGTGTTCATTTTGAAGATAACTGTTTGGACTATATGTGAGAGTTCACATTCCTATAACATTTCTATAATTGTTTGATAAGATATACTCTGCTGTCGTCCTGTTGAGATGATCTGTTGGTATCATGCACTTAGTAATACATTCTCTCCACTCTGCCAAAGAGACTGGGTGTGAATTTAAAGGTAAAAGCAACTTATGACATAAAAGCTCTTTTGCAATTTGTTTTTTTGAAAATACTTACTTTTCATCTCTCTTATTCCAATAGTGGAATAGAATACCTGCCTGCTTTTCCCAAAAAAATATTTAAGAGAAGTTTTATTTTCCATATAACAGTATATGCTTCTGAAATATTTCTTGAAAAGAAGAACCTATCCTTTTGCACTAAATATTTTTGAAAATTTTGAAGTAGTTTTAAATAATTTATGAAAAAGAGCCATATTCTCAGTTTTATCTTTAAAACCATTACAAAACTTGCATGATTGCATCACTCATTTTTTACAAAATAAAAATTGTTAGTGAATCAAAATCTAATGAGGAACATTAAATAACATGAGTAATTCTCAATCTACTCTGCAGTATAAACAGAACAGGAGAGGTCCTTTACAGTCAAAATAAAGGTGAATTTATTGCAAACACTGAACATGACTGGAGTCACTGGACCAGCCCCTAAGAACTGCTTAGCATCTGTAACTCCCACTAACACGAGTGGCAGCTCTGAATGCTCAGCAGTTCTGAGGCTGAGAGCTAATGAAAAGCACCAGGAATTATAAAGTGCTTTGAGTTAATAAATGGGAAAGTGTATTTATTTTTAAACCAAATACAGTTAGTTGTCAGTATACAATTTTTTGTTGTGATAGAATAAATGTTTACAAAGCACAAATATCATGACAGAGTTGTAACAGTGTGATGCAGTTTCTCTGTACAGTAGTTCTTAATGTTGCAATTTATTCAGAAATAAATTTATGTTATAATGTGTGTCCTGTTTGCCTTCCTAAAATGTTCACAAATGAGCTATGGATTTTTTTGGACCTATTAAATATTTGCCTGCCATCCCTGGAGCTTCTCAAACTCTGCTTGTCAATGACAAATCTGATCCATGGCTCTGACCAAAACAAGCCAGAGCAAGGTCCAGGTCTTACCTCAGTGCCAGAGCTACTCAGGTTCCACAATTCATTCAAGAGAGAAAAGGCTAAACATAACATTCTTAGTATCACAATAAAGAGAAATGATACCCTGATTGCCCAGAATAACTCCCAATGTACAAGCCTCTATCAGTGCTCACTCTGGCTGCTTTCAGTACCTGCAACAGTGAGCAGGAGGGTGGGGAGACAGAAAATCAGGACTTTCCTCTCCTTGTTTAAGTTCACAGGGGCATTTACTGCAATATTATGTAGATACCACAGGTATTTCTACTGCTACACAGAAAAGGAAACCACCACTTCACTGAATAAATTAGAAAAGCACTTGTCCATTCTTAATTTTTTTTCAGTTTTTTCAAAGTGGGTATTAAATACACCTAAATGAGAACAGCATACAGCCTTAGGCAAACTGGAAAATAGAAGCAGGATATATTTCCACATCCTTTTACTAACTACCCAGGAAATGTGAGTGATCCCACTAAAGGAGACAAAAAAAAAGAAATTCGCACAAAATGCCACTTTTAAAACATGAGTGGGTGTGAGTATTACTGTCATCACTATTCAGAAAGACTTTGAATCTCACACGTCACAAGTCCAAGTACACATCATGTGCTTACATGGAAATCCCCATCCTTGTGAAGTGTGTGTTCTGTCCTAGAGCAGTTACATGACACAAACTTCTTTCCCAGAAAAACAGAATTGCATAATCACAGAGATTCATCCTGAAAAGATTTCAGAGGTCTAAAGGACAGAAAGAATGCAGCAAATATGATTTCTACAGTGACAAGCCTAAGCCTAATTACCTTCAGGGCTCTCCTGAGGTAATCCTTTTCAAGAAGGTCAGAGGGAGCCAAGTTTGTCAGCATTTCAGGGTAGTGTTGAAAGCTACATCTCAGTCCAACCACACAGTGGTTAAAGTAGCACTTAGTATAAGGTATGCAGATTAAAAAAGTGCCAGGTAATAGAGCTTGAACATAACATATTCACCATTTTGGCTGAGGGACTAAAGTGGAATCAGAGAAAGGGATAAAGCTGCTGCCAGACCCACAGAATGGTTCCAGCAAGTTACATTTGTGCAATACATTCCTAATGCATATATCTCTACAAAATCCACATGTGGGTAAACCAAGGTGCAGAGAACCTCACATAAAAACATTCACAGAGAGTAACTAGAGTACTACTGAAGCTCTTACAAGGTACCAAGCCAGCACCCTTTCCAGCAGTGCTGTGAATCACACCAGATGTGAAAATATTTCACATACGAGCAGGAAACTTAGATAACTTAGCCTGAAAAGCAGTTCTACACACTCAAGAATCTAGGAAGAATCAGAAATAGAACCCAGATGGCCTGCCAGTCCAATGCTTACTGTATTAAACCTCAACTCACAATTTCTTGCTAAAATAGGACAAGAGCTTGAAGCCAAAAGCTATTACAGACATCTGATTCACTAGCATAGTATAAGAAAAAAATAATGAAGGAAGACACAATGGGAAGAAAACCAAACTAAAAGATTAAGGGGGGTGGGGGGAGAATTTAGTTTCTAATCACAGTCCAAAAATATTTTCTACTTAGTGATAGTTCACGGCAAGTCAAATTTCAGTCTTTAACTACATAGCAGTAATTGTATACATCTCACAACAGTCATTTTCCTCCATTTTTGTCAGCTGGAAACCTCCCAGGTCACAGGTGCCCATCAATCTAGGAACACTGGGCAATTCTAAACCAACACAGAACAGCGCTGCCCTTCCTGGCCCTTTCAATTCCAGCTTACTGAGATACATTTTTGACATCCGAAGGTTTTGCACAAAAACCTAGGAAGCACCACAAGCATTACAGAGACGTTGTGTCAGCCACTTTGCCTACTGGTGAAAGTTTAATTTTAAATGATCTGCAGCTCTCTGCTCACTTCTCCCACAGCACAGCAGTACTTGAAATAACCAGGAAATCTGCCAAGTGATGACAGGCACTTTTGTTTCTTCATTTACACACAAGGGTGCTGGCAAGCACTCAGAGATAGTCCCAACAGATCAGCTGTAGTAACTACTACATTTAACAACATTTAGAAATCCACAATCACCCAGAGATACAGAATATAAACAAAATGCCACCAAGTTCATTCTCTGCTGTACACTTCCTTTCTCCCTCTTGGCCTCTTCATCCTTCTTTCAAGTCTGCTGGAGGAGACCAGTCAGTTCTGCTCCTTCACTATGCCTGCAAAGGGCAACTGCACTTCCAGGTGCTCTCGGGAAGTGGAGCGAGCTCTGCACAGGTGAAACCTATTGGCAGTTTCTGGGAGAGGGAAGCCTGGCTAAAAGCTCATTACACGCTAGTAATGACTTGCAGGAGTTTCTCATCCACTTCTCTGTTTATGTCAGGATCCTAGGCTTCCAGTCTTTGGCAAGCAAGAGTTTCTTCATGCTGGACTTAATCACTGGGCCAGGATTCCAAGTTTAAGTCACCACTGATATTAATTTTCTTTTTTATCTCAGTTCAAAATAGGAGAATGAGGACTGAGCAGAAAGGAACAGATTGACTGGAAAGATGTGGGCAAGTATGAGAGGAGAGTTTAACTGCAACGCACGTGCAATAGTTAATAGCAAGGCATTTCATAAATGGCTGCTGGTTTTCTCCATGAATATGAATGAGGCATTGTATTACAAAAAGAAAAACTGGCATTTTAATTCAATATTTTATTACACACACAAAAAATTAATACAAAAGTCCTCAAAGCAAGTGCATACCAACACTCCTTTCACAACTGAGATTACTATAATGCTCTATTTTTTTTAATTAAAAAGTTTACAAGTTAAAAATCACACCTAAAGACACTGAGCTAGCCTATGCATTCATTCTCATTAATCATGATTTCTCTCTGGTGACTGAAATAACAGACCAGATTCTTCTCAGGGCTACTCAGTGAAGAGGCAACATGTACTAATTGAAATATAAGGAACTATTCCATTTAAATGTAAGAGGGAAAAAACCCCTACTTTTCTTCTTAACTATGCAAATAATCAAATACTAAGCAGGTTGTGTAGAGAAACTGTGGAGTCTTCATCCTTGGAGATATTCCAGCCCATGTCAGTCCTGGGCAGCCTGCTTGGATGACAGGGTTCTGAGCAGGGCAGGCTGTTGTGCTAGATGACCTCCAGTGGTTCCTTCCAACCTCTGCAGTCCTGTGATGCCATATCTAAGGCAAACCTATCAAATCTAGGTAACTGTTCTACTTCAACAGAAGGAGAACAAAGAGAGTGAAAGAAAACAGATCTGACATGCTGACTTTATTGGCTCTGAAACTCACAAAGTAGGCAGGCATACATCAAACTGGATCCTTTTCTTCAGTCAGTGCCAGATTCTACAGGAGTTATCCTTGCTCCCTAGTAATAAACACACATTGTGAAGGATCATTTAGGTGCACAGTCTATCCACTTTTTCTTAATACCTACATCAACAATGTACCCAGGAGACACATATATATATATTTTTCTCAACAACAAGCAACAGGCAGCAGAATCTAGGGCAATACTTTTAGCTGAGATCAACCTGCATCCCATGACTGAAATGAAAGAAACCTGATCAGAGTTCAGTACCAAATACACAAAAGGCCTGCTCCTTTGCCTTTTGTTCATCCACACCTCCTCACAGCAATGCATTGTGAGAAAATGGCTTAGTCACTGCTCTGGTGCTGGTATGTGCCCACTGGAGAGATGGGAGGGCATGCCCATGCCTTTGCACAAATTTGTTCATGGCCATATTCTCTTAAATATCAGTTCTATAGTGAAGTTCTAGATTTTCTTGACTATATTGTAAGTCACGGCTGGTACCTGCATTTGGCCCCAAGAAAGTTTTCAGACTATTTTTGTTTTGTTTTGCTGTAGCAAGATTTCAGATATTTCTCAAAAAAAAAAAAAAAAAAAAAAAAAAAAAAAAAAAAAAAAAAAAAATTTTTTTTTTTCCTTATAATTTTTATACACNAAACATTAAGATTGGTACCAGGTTTATAAAAATTATAAAAAAAAAAAAAAAAAAAAAAAAAAAAAAAAAAGAATTTATTAGTTACCTGTAATGATTGTATCACCTTTGTAGTTAAAAGCACAGGAGAAGATTTCATCAGCATGACCCTCTAATATCTGAAGGCAGTGTCCAGTAGCAGCATCCCAGAGCCGAGCTGTTTTATCAGAACTGGCTGTTAGTATGCAATTGCCTTTAGGGTTGAAACACACCTTTAAAAAATACAGAAATGAGTTATGTTACTCAGCAAGTCAGTATGCCTAAAGAAAGAAGCATATAAAACTGATTGAAAGATGAAAATAGAAAGCAGCAACTCTTGAATTCAGTTTTTTAGCTAAAATCAAGGGTAGTATTCCACTAGAGTCATGCTGGCAAAGTTCTGTGGCTGAAAACTTTGTGTATTTACAAAGACCTTATATACTATGACCTTACTACAGGATAATAGCTTCCAAGTAGCAGCTTTATTTAAATGTTATTATTCCAATGTAAAATTTATACATATTTTATAGAGTTCTACATTAAATAACATACATCTCTGTAGTATCAGAATCTGCACTGAAAACAATTAATTTTATAGTAAGTCTTCATATTTGTTAAACATTCACTGCCATAACTGCATGGATTTCCAGATAATCAGGTACATTTTTTGAACACTAACCGTACAATACCAGTTTATTATATAATTCAAATTTCTTTAATCACTGAGGGCAAAATATCTGCTCCCCAGAAATCCAATTTCCAAGTAATAACATTCCTAAGTGGTCAGATCTTCATAGAATATCTGCAGAAATAAGTGGCCTTAACCACATGCTCCCAGAGGAGCAGATTCTCTCCTTCAGCACTGAAATGATACTAAGGCCCTGACAGAAGCTGTCTCTGACCCACCCTCTCGAGAGCAGGGGTTCAGACTGTCCTCAGTGGGTCTACACTGAGTGTGAGATACTGCAGTGACTTCAGTAACTGAGGAAAGACCAGTCCTTCTGAACTCCCTATTCTCTCAGCAAAATGATTTATAGACAAATCAATAGAATGAAAGCATGTAAGTTTTTTTTCATTAAGAACCATCCTAGATTCAAAATATTAATATTTCAACATCAAAATACATCCAAAAAAGCAGGATAAACATAGCACACTAGCTTGGAAGCTAGGGAGATTATCTATTTGAAAGAATAATGAAAAGCTGCAAGGAATAAATAACAAAGTTTGAGAAATACGTACAATCTTGGAAGCAACTAAATTTATTTGGAACAGAACTTTGGTGTTCAAAATTGAGCCAGATAAGCAAAGCACATGAGCACACTCCTCATGACCAAGTGATTCTTGAAACAGACTTTGTATTTCCAAATCCCTTACGTACTTTTGAAAATAACATTATGTATTTTTTCACAGAAATATGGNTTTGGTGTTCAAAATTGAGCCAGATAAGCAAAGCACATGAGCACACTCCTCATGACCAAGTGATTCTTGAAACAGACTTTGTATTTCCAAATCCCTTACGCACTTTTGAAAATAACATTCTCTATGTATTTTTCCACAGAAATATGGTTTTCCTGTTCCATTCCATAAATCAGGTGTGCAGAGAAATGACAAAGAGTAAAGAGGAGCACATCTAGTAGAAGCAAGGAATAGGGGTGATGGTAAAAGCCTTAGAGGCAACAGCCTTAAGATGACAACAAGAGATTAAAAACCTGGTGCTTATTCTGTCAGAGAATGTGGCCTCCAATGGCAGAATAACACAGGCAGGGTTTAGGACAGGTCAGACAGGAGCTCTGTTAACAACGATCACACTGAAAGAACACTTAGAGAGCATCTCCCTCTCTGCTCCCCCATTCTTGATCAAGTGTGTGTGCAGACCCAACTGATAAACTGCTTCAGGAAAAGGAAAGAGCTGAGGAAAACCAGTCACTTCAATGGCAACAAAGCCAGGTGTCCACCCCTTGGAGGGATGGACTTAAGTAGCTGCCACCATTCTAAGGAATCAAATGATAATGACATGACAACAGAGAGAGGTAGGAACCCCTAGGAACCCCTAGGAGTGGCACACCCAGTATTGTCTTCGCTCAGAAGTGGGAAAATGGTAAGCAATCATTGTCTGATAGCTTTTAGCCAAAATGAATGTTCTTTTAGTGAAGATAACTTCTTAGCCAGACCTATCAATCTTAAATGTTAAAGAATGTGGTGGTATAATGATTAACAGTATTCTGCATCATGGAATAACTGCTGGATTGGATGTCACACATAGTCAAATTTAAAAAGGTGTAAACCACACACAACTTACCTTAGAAATTTCATCTTCATGTCCTTCTAGCTTTGCAATGCACTGTTTTGTTGCTGCATTATAGACTCTTGCTGACCCTGTTACAGTAGGAGCCATATGTGATTGTTATGCTTAAGCACCCATTTCAGTAAGAACATTTGAATAAGCTCAGAAGGAACTCATCCTCAGGTTTAATTTTGGAAGAAATAGAAGGCAAACTTCACAGAGTTTCCTCCAAGGGTAAAGTATGTTAAAAAAAATCTGTAATCTGGGTGGGAAAGGCTGACTTCCTTTTCTGATTCAGAAATGAATTCTCATGGAAAATTCCTGAATTACGAATACAAAGGTCCACATAAAACACAGCTTACTGAAGCCTGTTATTTCAGAATGCATGTACAATATATTTATAAAGCTTTCATTACATTTCATTGTTTAATAATCTATTCATTATTTTTAATAAGATATTGATTAAATATCAGGAAACTTTTTACATTGGCTTTTGTCTCAATACAGCAAGTACAGGAAAATAGATCCAAATAGTCCTTTCCATCCAGTCTGGTACCCTGTTTCTGGAATTGTGTGTCTAAAACTAATACATTAGTGTCATTATGCAGTATAATATAAATAACTGAGCAGGTGAATACAGAAAACTATTTATTGTGATTCCTAGACAAATAATAAACATGCAAAACTTCTGCATACCAATAACAAAACAAAATTGCTTCTTTCACTACCTCTTTATTGTGTATTCTTTTGCTGTGCATTAGAAAAGCCTGCTAGTAAACCCACCAGTAAAATTCCAACTACATTTTTCATTTAAACCTAAATCTGAGCCACCAAATCAACCCCCTCAAAAGCTATTTACATACATTTAAAATGTATTTCCAGCCACAAGTGAAATATTTCCTTCCAAGTTTGAAGTTAAAGGGGAAAGACATGTTGAGTTGATTGAAGTATGAAAATAAGAACTTGGTCACTCGAGAAAACTTTTAAAGTTTAATGCCCAGTTTCTGTAATGGAACAAACACTGCTCGATTGATAGCTTTGAATCAAGTCCTCCTCTTCACCAAGCCAGATTCAAAGCAGAGGCACAGGGAAGCACGGAGGTGTTTGTGCCGCAGCTGCCCCGCAGGGCCAGGCCCCTCACTCACCGTCGGCAGAGGCCGTTGCAATGCGCTGCCCGGCGTAGTCGAAGCACACATCCAGCACCTCCTTGCTGTGCCCTGCCAGCGTCGCCAAGTGTGTCCCTGTCACAGCGCTCCACAGCTGCACACACAAACAGGGGCACTGCATTGCTTCTGTGGGCTAACTTACTGCATAGATATCTGGGTGATTGATAAAGCAATTTGTAGAGGTCCTTTCTGATGTCTGACATGTAATAACATGAAAGCTGAATACAAATCAATAATGAGTCCCTCTTTAGTTAGTTTAATGAAGTTCTATACATTTTTTAGTTCAGTGTATTGATTAAACAAGACAACTAGAATTCACTGAAATGAGTAAGATTATAGGTTTTACATTTAGTTGTAAATTCTCTAATTCACTATAAGTACTACTTTAAAATGATGCTCCTCAATTTAAAAAATATACATTTTATATGTCAAGTAGCTGTATTCACTACCTACTCAACCAGCTTACCATGCATGTTTTGTCCATTGATCCAGTGACAATGAGAGAACAGTCCCAGTTGAACTGGGCACTGCTAATCTCTCCTCGGTGGCCTATTAAGGTATGTAACAACCTACCAAAAAAAAAAAAAAAAAAGATCATTTACATTTATAGTGTGTATTTTTACATACACATATAAATTATAAGTTTAGAAAATGGTATTGTTAAGGTGTCAAGTCTTCAGCATTAAAGCAATTAAACGGAGTGGTGCAGCTCATTTAGGATTCTAGTACTACATCAATTCCATTTTCTATTTTTGGCAAAAAGAGGCAGTAAAGAATAAAATGGAAACTTCCTCCCTTCTCTTTTAAAAATATTTTAGTGAATGTATTTCCAGTGAAATGTGATGATTTTCAGCACCAGTGACAGATTCCTTGTATTCATCTACATGCTAATCAAGTACAGCAAGTTTTTCCACATTAGTCTCCCATTATCCTACTTCAATGAACTGTAAAAACAGTACATCTTTAAAACTCCATATAATCTAAACCTTCTATAAAATCCACTGAAGATCAAATGGAAGTTAATCAGGTACTTAATGCGAGCATGTTCCCAAATAACAGGCAAATGACAGCCCAACTGAAATATGATTTCTAATCCTCATTAATCCTGAATGTCTTGCTGCACAAGACTAGCAATACAAGTCCCATTAAATTCTTCAGCTTTATCTGAGTAGAGAGGTTACAATTAGCCAATACTGCTTCCTATTTAATGGCCTATAAGGCAACAAAGCCTAAAAAAGATTAATTGAGATATACATCTTTAAAGGATTAGCAAATTGGGTTATTATCACAATGCTAGTATCACTGCATCATTAATAGAAGCAGACTGTAAATAACAGATAAACTAATGACTAGAAAAACAACAAAATTAGTTTAAGTGACTGAAATGTTTTTATTCATTGCACAAGATATATAAGAGTAGCTAAATTAATATATGTGCTAATTGAACAGCAAAGAAAATTTTATGAGCATTTGGATTTGCTATTTAATAACAAAACTTGATTACATTCTTAGCATTTTGCAGAATTACTCCTTTTACTTTCTAGTACTGTGAGGTCTACACTGTTGTAATTGTGTATATTTTTTACAGTAAAACAAAAAATCAACAAGCAGATAACCGAGGAAAGATTAATTTTACAAACATATTATTTGGTCATCAAGACTGCTATTACTGAAATACCTAATGCCCAAAATACCTAGTAATACCTAGAAAAAAGCTTTAATTTAAAAGCTGAAAGCTTAAACTTCCAATTTTCAAAAAGGCAGTGAGGCCTTCAAGCTTTGACATAAAAATCTGATCAATAAACAGAATAAATAGCAATGTGGAGAACATCTCACAGAAGCCATTATCAGATACATAGAAAGAACACAGAAAAGAGACTTATGAAGTGCCATAAAAATTCCATTTAAGTTCTTTATTAAAAGCAATCAGCTTTAGTCATGACAGTATTTCCTTAGCCTTCAGTTTCCAAGTGAAATTTGATCTATGGATGCTCTAGAATTTGACTATAATTGCAAATGAGAAACTGCTTCTCTCTCATACGCTGGTGTCCAGCACCCCTGACCCAAGATACAGGACCAGGCTGTTGATTTGCCAAATGTAACTTTGTAGACTTCTTCAACTGAACTACAATGGGCTGTATCTCCCATGGAAATACAGACCTGGATTACAAAAGTGTGTTTTTCCCTTCACCCTTTTTTTCTTTTAAATTGTAGTATTTTATGAAGAAAATCTCAAACTTTGTTCATTTCCTGTCCTTACATCAATTTCCCTCAGGGCAGTTCAGTTTTATTCACCTACCCAGAATAAAACTCAGGAACACATGCTCAGCAGTGTCAGCCAGCAACATCAGAAGAAACTCAAATTTGGAAAGCTGTACACCTCATGTGACTCACATGGTGAAAAACAAGCCTACAAGATTTTTTGCAAATCTACCTGAACCTGTTGACAGCAAATTATGATTTGCTCACAGGGTTTCTGTGCAACTTTCCATTATTCCTAAATGCATTCATGCCCAGCTGCCATCTGAAAAGCTGACTGCTGGCCTTGGAACAATTCTATTGCCCACTAGCTAATCACCAGAGCTGCCAGTGACAATCTGCTCCTTCATACTGCTGGTATTGGCCCTGATGTGAAGTCCATATTGATTTCATAGAAAAAGAAATGCAACATGAAAATCCCCAGACTTTGATTTCACTGTAGGCTCAGACAATGAGCTGGAAAAAGTTGTTTTCACACAAAAATACTTGCAAGAACATCAGGCTGAAGAAAGTTGAATTCAAAGGTCGATTTGCTGAATGAGTGTTGGTGTTGAATAAGCTCAAAGATTATAGGATCAAACCTTAAATGATACACTATGTGTACACTACTTATAAATCACACACTTAGTCTCACTTTTATATATATTGTCTATTATCCCAAGATATCACTATACAAACACTTTCCTTTTATATAAAAATTTCAGAGATATTCCCCTTGCTCTCAAAAAAAAAAAAAAAACCACAACCCCTGTAAACAAAATAGAACGGTTATCTTCATATCTTCATACATTACTTTGTCAGTAATCAGGGTGATCATTTTATTATTTTATTTATGTGAGTTTCCCACTGAAAAAGCAAGTGGATTTGTCAGTATTATACAAGTTAATATTATTTGTTGGCATCTTAATCAAGAGATTTTGTTCTCTACAGTCAAAGGAGAACACATTTTAAATTTATACTGACAAAGGATGGTGAGAAGGAAAAATACACTCTCTATAGTTTTTAAAGACAAAATAACCAGAATAATTTTCTATAACATAAAATATACTTTCTACTTAAACGATCTAGAAATCCTAGACACCTTGCAAGTCATGAGTTTCCATATTAATAAAATATATTCCTCTTTGGAGAATTCACCAGGAACAAGCACAGAATCAGTCCAGTCTTTCTGCCTCTTTAGTACTCATAAGATAGAAACTTAAAACAAAGCATACATACAAAAGCATTTCATGAGCAGCATTCCTTTTCAAAAGAACAAAGAGAACAGGAGTAACAAATTAGAAGACCAAAGAACATATACTCTAAATGAAATACAAGCTCTCTAAGGTGTAGCTCAACATTTTCTATTTAATTTGTCCTGAAATCATGCAAAGTAAAATTATATTTTTTAGTGCTTTAGTTACCTTCCAGTGCCAACATCCCATACTGCTGCTGTATGGTCAAAGGAGCCAGTGATGATCCTGTCTCCAGTGGTATTGAAAGACAGAGCAATAATTTCTGCTGAGTGCCCCTGAGAGAATTTTTAAAAAGGAGTATGAGAATAGAAATTATTAATTTTCCATTAATATAGTGTAATATGCAGTCTTTTCTCAGCAGCATAATCCTTCCATAAGTCATCACTATTTTATTTACTGTTTTGGCCAGTATACCACAATTTTGACAGAAAGATCTACCTGACTCTGGAATAGCCAATACACCAACAACTGCAAAAACTCAGGCACACCATTTAAGCAGGAAGCTTATTCTATATATGATTTAGGATTTATGTGAGAAAAATGCATTGAAGCAGCAGAGGCCAATCTGACCCTGGGGAATGCCAGCAAGCCATGCAGAGCAAAGAGAGATGAAAATCTACAGGTAACTGGATGGCTGTCCTCTGCCCATGTTTACCTCCTCCATACAGAGACAGCAGAGCAGCAGGTTTTAACAAGTGATGGAAGGGATTCTAATCTATAGCAGTAATGTCACTGCAATGAGAAAATCTGTCTTTTGATAAATAGGACTTATAAAATACCACAGCTTTTCTCATTCCCTTCAAGTTTTCTTATTCTGTTTTGTAACTGCAGTCACTATAGGATCACCTGGTAAGAGAAACTTGTAATGGCTACACTGTTATTTATCTCAGCTGGAAAAGTAAGCATAAACTGCTTACTGAAAACATAAGGAATGCAAACATACATTTAAAGTGGCTACTTCTTCTCCTTTCTCTAGATCCCATAATTTGGCAGTGGTATCCATGCTTCCAGTTGCCAACAGCGTGCTCTGAGGATTAAATGATAAACATACCTGTAGAGAGAAACATTGGACAGAAAAAGTTTAAAGGAGTCAATTCATATACATTTTCTAAATAAACTAAACAAGGGTCAGGATTAATATTTTTCAGAAAGACAAAGGTCTGATTATATTTTATGGCATACAGAAAACTTGCAGAATTCTTCCAACAGCTCACTAGAACAGCAACAAATCCTCACCACATCATTCTGGATTAGTACTCAAGCCAAGTGGACTCCTTGCAAGCACATGCCTTGTTTTCTTTATTTCAAAATTCTCTTTGAAATCCTCTAATTACTGTCCAGTCTGTCAGTGCTCCCTTGCACTATTGTTTGGTAGGTTTTCTCTGTCACTTGATGAGACTTGGGCAAAGATCATCCAAACAGTTCTGTGTACCCACAAACACACTCTGTGCACTCTTACCCTATCAGGTGTCATTATTGATGTCATTTGCCAAGGGCATCGCCACAACATAAGATTTAAGAAAATGCAAGAATAAAAGCTCAATAACTACTTTAATTAATTTTTCACATTAAGAAATCATGTATTAATTTTCCCATTTTCTGTAATTATTCAGTGATTGCTCTGCAAATAAAGAATAGCAGGTGCCATGCAAAAAGGAAAACAGTAGCTCAGCTTTTTCATCCTGAGTAACTATGGGCATGCTTTGCCAGCAATGTATCAGATGCAATAATGGCCTTTCAGAAACAGGTCTGATTCAGAAAAACACATCATTTCCTGCTGGCAATTATCTCCTTCTAATTACTTGTCAGCACAACTCATAACACTCTGGGTCTAATCTAACCCCTAAGAAGTCAGAAAAATGGAGAGGCCTTTAAACATTTACCTGACTGATTGTGGATTTAAAACCACTGCAGCCTTTCTCAATAAGGAAACGTGTTCTCCATTGTAAGGAGTAACTCAGAGCATCCAGAGAATCAAAAACGCACTGAATTCCAATATAGTAAACCACCATTTTCTTGCCCTAGTTAAGACCTCTGAATCTACAATTAAATTCAATTTGCTTTTCAGAAACAATTTTCAGTGAGATTTCATTGAACAGTGATTGTATACCTGTTTTTAAAAAAACAAAAAAACCCATTCATCATTGAAATTCAGAGTTTTAGTGGTTTTCCCCTGATCTTTCAAACTGAAATTTGTGCATCAAGGCACTTGCTGCTGCTGATAGGGGTCCTAGTGCATGGTAGAGGAAACCAAGCATTTTTAAGCTTAAACTGTTTTAATTTCATAGATCTTTGACATTTCAGCATCCCACATATTCCAGTTAACACACTTTAAATTTCACAAATTTGTTCCCCTACAGCTCCAATTGGTTCTGTACACAAAATACAAATCTCTGTGTGAAAGCACAAGCAACAACAACACAAGCAATGATGTTCTTGTAATTTAGTTGCAAATATGAGAGGCAATGCAAGATAGCTAGAAAAACATGTGATATGTAATCAAACAAAAAGTATGTACAGTAGACTGAAAATTCCAGTCGGTATTTTTCAATGTTTTAACATTTAGCAAATAAAGGAAATCAGAACAAAGTAAAAATAACACTATAATTTCAAACTGTGTATGAGGGTTTATTCTATCTCATGAACTGTCAGGCTATCCTCCCTTGCAGTGCAGAAATGTTAACAAGACCTGGGTGTATGAATAGATGTGCCACAATAACTGTGCCTTCCAGTGGGAGCTCACAGGGAGTCAGAACTCACAGTCATCAATGATGGTGTGAGGAAACATAAAGGAATAAGAAACATCCATCATTACTCACTATTTCTGCACTATGTCCTCTGAAGGTATGATAACATTTTCCTGTTTCTGTACTCCACAGTTTGCAGGTTTTATCAAAAGATCCAGTGGCAATCTTGTCACTAAATAGAAAAAAAAAAAAAAAATCCTGTAATTTTTATGTAGAAAAACCCTCTGACTCCAGAGACAGAAGAATCCAGAGAAACAACACCCAGCCTTGGAAGCTCCCATGCACTTTGGTGCTTGCTGCCACACTACAAGATCCTGCAGCAGGATTTCACAAACACAAGTTACAACAAGGCAAAAAATTATCAGACACAGGGAGTTTCTAAGAGAGCTACTGTGCCTATCTAATAGCAGAGGAGTGTTCATAACTGATGACTGACCTACTTTAGGGATGATGTTGTGCTGTACTTACATATTTATTAAGAAGTTATATCATTTCATCAGATAACATCTGTTTATCAAAATTATAAATGCAGTTCACCCAAATTTCAGAAGTTGAACTGTACTCCCACTGAAGTCAGTGGAAGTGTTGTGACCATCTGCAGTTAGAGCAAGACTAAAGTGAAGTCTCCAGAAAATGTACCAAAGGGCACTGTACCAAAACCTAAAGATCAGCAGAAAAAAAGGGATTTTTATCAAATTTTTAATACAAAAGTAGTTCAAAATTCTCATCAGGTTTTGTCTTGCTGTAGGGTGCTTCTCCACTTTTATGTTAAAGTCTAGCTCTTGATCTTTGCACAGATTTTTGTCATTAGTTTCACCAAACTATATAAATGAACTTCATTAAATGCTTTTCTAAAGTAAAGAATAATATCAGAATATAAGATATTGACACAGTAGGGTCTGAGTTTTCCTTTTCACATAGAAGAAAGAGATGAAATTTCAAATAGTACAAGAACAAATATTTTAAAATTAATTTTCTGATGGTAATTGTGTATTGTTCAACTGATAAATAGGACATCTGAAAATAATGTGATTAAATAGAAAAATAGGAATTAATTTATCTTACTTTACAGAAATAAATGGTTTTCTTACACATGACAGCTTCCTCAGGAAGCAAATGACAATGAAACTTCAGCAGCTAACATGTAATTCCCTTCATCTAACAGGTGGCAATTCCAACCTAGGGCAAACAATTACTGAAGAAAACAAATGGTGCAAAAATTAATATCTGATGTTCACACAGCAGCACCTTGTGGATTTTACAAAAATTACTCAAAAGCTGTGAGATTTCTAAATCATGTCCTAAATAATAATGAATTTGTAATGGCAAATGGAGAAATCCACTTCTTTCTCCCTAACTGAAGCAACAGAGATTGTCATAAGTACTTATATGTCACATCACAGACAACTACATAGAGGCAGAAGAGAATGATTAACATTCAGAACACAATCTGGTCATGAAGATATCACTGAAATAAACTGTGTTTCAATACATTCAACTAACTCATTTATATTTTTTTCAAGACTGAATCCCTAATCAAATTTTTGGTTAGAATTTCTAAATTTAATTTTAAAAAATGAGAGCAGAAAACATGTTTGAATGGATCTCTTGTACAAATAATAACAGTGTCGTCCTACAGCGATTAGCTATAGCTGAACTCTACAAACTCGGAAGCTGAACTCTTTCAATTTAAAATAATCTATTTTTTGTTAGAGTATTTGTAAAATAACAGTATTAGCAATTATGAAGAATCTCAGAGGAAATTTATTTACCCATAGGGGTTGTTGAAAGCTATTGCATAGACAACGTTTCTGTGTCCCTCCAGCGAATGCAGCTCTTCTCCCGATGCTGTATCCCACAGTTTGCAGGTTCTATCATAGCTTCCAGTGATAAAGCTAAAGCAAAGAGAAATTCATTTCTGAATACAGCAAATATCTTACTGCTCCCAATGCACAGACAAATTATTTATTTCCACAGATTTTAATTAGCATTGTCTCAGACCCTAAATCTCCTCTTTCTTTCAAAAATACAGATTTATGACCATAAAGGTTTTTTTCTTCTTTCTTTTTAACATCTTATTCCTAAAACCACATTTTTTTCTAATCCTTAATGTACTTCAACTAGAAAGCATGTTGCTGCTTTTAAGACATGAAGGGAAAATATGATAAGACATATGTCCACAGTGAAATCAATGAACATGAAAGTTACACTTTCACTACAGTGAAACTCCCAAATGAGTTTATGTCAAAGACTCATTTAGCTTTTAGAAATATTTAATTTATTGCCATAAAGGTGCTTCTTTCTGTAATATGGTAATTGTCAACAGACTATGACTGTGGAAGAAAAAAATTACATAAATTGAATCTCACTTGCTACTTTTTTGCATCTCCTATGGGTTTTCCACAGAGGCCTGAAATATAATCCCCAGTTATGCTTGAAGCTGCTTATAAGCAGCTGAGCTGAATTCTTTCTGTAGCAAGATAAGAGCACTGAAGTTTCCTTACCATTTAATTTACAAGTACAAAACTTCAATTAATGATTAGGTACTTTGACTTTGAAAACAACTTACCGGGAACCAGATTTGTTAAAAGCAACATTAGTCAGAGGCAGTATGTGTGTCCTAAGCACCTGAAATAGAAGCGGGGGCAGTGAGAGGAAAAACATTTGATGCTAAAAAATAAACAAAATTGCTCAAAATATTCAACAGATTAATTTTTTCTCTTCCTCCTGTTAGAGAAGAAATCCCACATTAATCATCAAGGTTACCACTGAAGATGTTACATAGTATTGATTTCAATTTTATACTTTATTTCAATGAACTGGGGTTTTTTCCATGTTTGCATTTTCTTCACCTTCTCCAAGACCAGCAAGACAACCCTACACCAGAGCTGAATGGGCAGAACACAAGAGGAGATCACGACGACTGTAAGATCACTGATGAAAGAAATCCCAACTAACATTAAGCTTTAGCCAGTGAACCAAGAAATCCAGTTAAATTTGAGACTTTTAGGGTGTGGGATGCTTCCAGCTGGCACTTGACTTTGTTATACAAAACAGGAAGAAAAAAATAAATATAAGCTACAGCTTATAAGAAATATAAGCTACAGGTCTGTCCTATGAGGTCATGACAAGGTGTGCGAAACCATAACAAAGATACTCAGCAAGACAAAATTCCAAGAGAGAATTTCAACTTTAATATCTGCATGGATTGTGTAGGTTGTGGAGGGCAGTGTTTCCTGACAGTGCTTTAATCAGAAACTACAGGATCACTCACGTGAACAAGCCCATAGCCATAGTAACACATACCAAGGTTTATTAAGCAGAGGTGAAAATAGTTTCAGATACTGCAATGGAAATCATCATGCCATGATACTTTAAAAAGAAACAAAAAAATATAATCTGGTTGGTGTTTGAATAAACTGGCTGCTGTAAAACATGGTTTGCACTTGAATAATTTTCACCTATTAGAAGCTGCCCTCTCCTCAAGTCTAAACCATAATAAAACCATAAACTGGGAAATCACTGCAATTGCTGACAGGGAAGTAAAGGGATATTAAAAATTACCCAGTGGTTCACTAGGTCTTTTCTGTAGTGTAAGAATGAAGAAGAAACTGTTTATGAACAGTGAGATTTAATCACTGACATATTAACAGAGCTTCAACTTTTTTTTGCTTATCTCAAGTTTTTCAAGCTGTCTGTCTCCAAAAGGAAAATGAGAAAGGCTCATAGATCTTCTACTCAGAAGAGTAGGGATTCATCAAAATGGAAATAACAGTTGATAAGTGAAGGACTGAGAGGGAGAGAGAAACAGAAAATGTATTTTATGTTACAGAAACAGCAATTTCAGCTCTCTAGAGAAAGCAACACAAGTTGTACTTTCAGCTACAGAAGTGGTAATGGGCAATCAATATGTGGAAATGACAAAAATACTGTGTTTTTTAAAAAGAGCCACAATATCCATCTGCATATGAGAATCAATAATTATGGAAATTTATGGAAATCTCACCCATAACATTTTTAGGTCTACACGCAGGCAGCTCTGAACAACAAAGGTATTTTAAAATTATGAAAAAAGGGAGGAAAAAGAGATGGGGTTTTATGTAATTTCAGATTATGAGACTAATTCTGTTCTCCCAATGCCCAGTGCTGCAGTTGCTTCATCCACAGAACTCTGAGCCAGCAAGAATTGCCTGTGCAAATGATACAATAATCAAACCCTAAGGCAATATTAGAAAAATTATACCTCAGTTCTGCAAAATCTGCTACAGCTGTACCTAAGATAAAAATCTGCAAATTACCATAGCATCCCATGCCATGGAATAGTTTAAAACCTGAGAAATTGCTATAAAACCTCATTTCTCTGCAGGGTGCCTAACACACCACCATCACCACAAGTACTGGAAATAACAAAAATATGAGCTTATACACTTGTTTTAGATTATACTTCAGTGCAACAGGAATAAAAACCATTCATTTCCAAACAATGCACACATGGAACATTTTTTTCAGGGAAAAGGAAAACAAATCTCACTCCCACCCATCTTTTATATTTTATTAGTATCTCAGAAGGACCTGGTACTCATATTTCATTTAGAAGCCTTAAATGAAACTGAACATCAAAAAAGTTCTTTTCACACACTTTTAACCACTCTTGAGTGAAAAAAAAAAATCCAGCACTGATTAGATTTGCCTGCTTCTATTATTTCCAAGTACAGAAGATCAGACACAGCACTACACCCAACAATGAACAAATACATTATTTACACTCAAGTTTGAACAAGCATTTGAAGATTTGTCAGTCTCTGTGATGAACAAACAATTTCTAAAGCTTTTGAAAAGCAAGGCATTATCTCAGCTGAGAGCATAACTTGGAAGAGAAACTTTTTTCATTTAAGGTGCCTTGCTACATAGCTCTGTTTTCAAGGTTAAATACGTATTTCTTTGCAGAATTCACCCAGATGAGTATTGTTGGTCAAAAGAACCACAGTTATACCTTGGAACATGGAAGGGGTTTTATAGTTGAACAAACCAACAAAAAACTTATTTTTCTCTTCTAATTTAAGGTAACAATAAACATCACAGCACTGACCAACATTGTTTAACAGCTACACATTGCCATCTGCTGACACAATAAAGATACATAGTTTAACTATGTCAGATTGTAGCACGCAGTATCTCGAAGAAAGTTTCATTTCCACAATTAAATACAATTAAACCTATTCTCTTCTGACACAATCCTGGATTTGAAGCTCTGAAAGGTCTCTGCAATCATTGCTCTTAAAAATGTTATTTGTTTGAAAAAATATTTCAAGTGCAGTCTGTAAGTTGAAGATCAATTCATCAATGGTCAAAGATAATAGTAATGACAGAAAGCAATGAAAACCAGGATTTGTAATGACAACTGCATGTAGCATAAAACCCCATAAAATAATATCATAAATCCCACAATTTTCACAAAATGAAGAACAAGTAGACACATGTATGAAAGTATTTTGGTCCTTTCCCAACAGCTAATTTATGTGGGGTCAATTTACAGGTTTTGTTTAAATGTAATTATGAGTGTTGGTGGCCCACAAACTCTTACCCAACAAATAAAATATTGATTTCTCTCCATCTAAAACACACCCTAGTGCATAAGCCTGGGTAAACAATATCTAGGAACAGTTATACCTCTCAGCTTTATTGGGGGAATTCCTGGCAGAAAAACCAGGCCAGACTCAGCGGCTCTAAAAGTGCAGAGAGCATTGAAAAGTGCCAAGAAAACAGTCATGCAGCACAATACACAGCAGTAAAAACAAGCTCACAGTATCACAACTTAAACTCCCCCAAATGCCCAAAATTATTTTAAAGATGCCTCTGACCTTAAAAAGAGAGAATTTGTGATTCTGTTTTTCCCCTAGCTTCTCCTGCAATCTTTGCACTAGATGTATGACATGTTCCAGGCAGGAAGCTGTGATGAGAGGTTCTCGTTTTTGGATGTCTTCTACTAAGGCTGTAACATCTGTGCTAATTATGAGAAAAGAACAAAACCAAACTCAATAAATACCCCAAACACAAACCCACCATATTCCATCCTCTGGAAATAATTATGAATTTAAACCCAAGAATATTATTTACTTGCAAAGAAATGGAAGTAAGCAACTAAATGTTATGCATTTATCTCCTTCTGTAAAGGCATAAAGAAAAAAGAATATTTTTTTCTTGGTTTTTATATTTCCTTCCCTTTCTTACTGAAGTTGTACAGTAAAATTCAACTTTTAAAAACTGTAGCTTGGCAAGAAATTTATATTTTTGAACTATTTCCATGGAGGATCAGGCATGGGAGATGTGTGTCCCAAACTGTCAGCTTAAATATCTGAATTATACTGGAATTTCATAAATTCCAAACAAATTGCCCATGAAGTAGTAACAAGATAAATTATGTATGCAAAGTCTTAAATTTATCTCTGTAGCTTCAGAAATCTATGGATGTTTCTACAACTCTTAGTTTTGACAGTAACTACCACATGGTCCAGTGTACTGATGTCCCTGGAGCCCCCAGCAAGGGGGTCACAGCTGGTCTGTGGAACTGGATCCTCTTTCCTTTTCATCAGATAACTGCTGATTTCTGGCTTTCTGTTTTCTGAGAAACTAAGGGTTGACAATACCCAGCAGTCAAATCACAATACACTCTTAAAATCAGCTTAGCAAGAAAGCCAAGCATTTCTCTTAGTATGGGAATTATTCAGGTCTAAAGGGGATTTTCTGCATCAGTCTTCTAAATGGGAGCCACTACATCATAAAAGAGTATCCTCTCAGTGTTTATACTCCTGTTCAGTAACACCAGACAACTTATTTCTTTCACAAAGAGACTTGATAGGTTTTACCCACAGCACTATGCTGGACAGTCCTAAGTAGACAAAACTGAATAATTTTGAAATTGGGATTTTTCATCTTGCATATCCAGCATACACTGTCTACTGACTTGGGCTTACATGCAAGGCCTCTTCCATAAAAATGCTTGTATTAAGACAATCATATTACTTCATGTCCTTCTGCCTAATAAACTCCATGGATTGGGGCAACTTTATTTAATGGTGGCACTTTGTTATTTTTCTGAAGCCCTTCCTACCAGAGCTGGCTGAGTAGAGCATGTAGGTTCTACATAATAGCTGGTCTCAGATATGTCTAATAGAGCTGTACATGAACATGCTATTAAAACATAGAGAGTGCTGTTATCTGAAGAAATATCATACTTACTCAGGTCTAAGATCAAGCAGATCTATTGATCTGGTCTTTGACTCGCCACCTTCTACATATTCCAAAAGAATTCCTTTAAAAACAAGTGATAAACAGGTCATAATTAGACTTCTAGAATTTTATAACATGTGCTGTAGACAGCAGCACTTCCACTTTCACAGCTCCACTGACTTCAGGAGACCCAGTTCCTGTTCTTGGAGCTGGAAGGAGGTTAGCTGTTATTGCTGAGAGTAAGCATGGTGATGAACAACTCTGATACACCTATATGAAAAAGGATATCAAACAATATTATTTCTGAGCTATTTTCTATTCTAGAAATGAACAAGCTCTTTTTTCCAACAACTTTTTGAATCGTTTCATCAGCATTAATTTCAAAGAAGCTGTCCTGAAGATACTTGCTGTAGTTTGGTGTTCAAGAAGTCTGAAAAATGTTTTACAAAACCTGTTATATTTATTCTAGTGTTTGTAAAGGCTTGAGTGCAGTAATGTATCAAAAATCATGAAACACTTTACATTTCCAGGTTTGCTCTGGCACCTCTGCAACTTCCACTGAACTGGAGTATTAAAATGTTTAACTACATGGCTTCCTGTTTTGAAACAGCTGATAAAGGGCTCAGCTGCTCCTTGATTTTCTGTGGGAAAAGATAATTTAGATGAACTTCTGTGTCATTCTGCATATTACAAAGTTCATAGGAAAAGTCACACTTCTATAACTACACTGTCAGGAACTTCTTCCATTTCTTTATGTGTTGGCACTGCAATAAGTAAATCATCCACGTAATGCATGATTATTGCTTGTGGATGTTTCTGTGAGCTGGAGACAAAGCCCGTGCCACAAACCATTGGCAGATAGTGGGCAAGTTTTTGAATTTGAAAAGAAGACCCTTTTTCCCAATACACTTCCTGAGCTGGCCATCTCCAGCCTGTTTCACTTCTGAAATTTCACTGAGTCACCTGAGTACAGGATACACCATGCCAGTCTGGCAGCACTGCTTTTCAGAGCATGGCTCCACTCAGAAAATTCATAAATGAAGGACAAAAAATAGGAATTAGTATCAGCTAGGCTGGAAAAGGCCTCTGAGATCATTAAGTCCAACCCATGACCAAACGCCACCTTGTCAACCAAACCCTAGCGCTGAATGCCAGTCCTTAAACACCTCAGTGATGGTGACTCCACCACCTCCCTGGGCAGCCCTTTCCAAGGTCTGATCACTGTTTCTGTGAACAATTTCTTCCTAATATCCAAATTAAGCCTCCCCTGGCACAGATAAAGATTATGTCCTCTCATCCTCTCACTGGCTGCCTGGCAGAAGAGGTCGACCCTCACCTGGCTCCAACCTCCTTTCAGGTAGCTGTAGAGAGTGGCAACTTTTTTTTGCTAAACAGCCATTTAAAAACACGAACTTTTTTTGGGGTTTTTTTCGTGCTATCTACAGTCACCGTTGACTTTTTAAACTCCTTACTGTGACGCGAGCAATACNGGCTGAGGCGGCGGGCCCGCCGTAGCGGGGCGCTGGGAGCGTCGTGTGGCTGCCGTGCCGAGCCGGCCCCGGGGTCCGTGCTGCAGCCCCGGTGCTGGCACCGCGTCATCCGTACGGAGCTGCCAGGGCTTCTGGGCTGCGCCACCGAGAGGAAAGGAGCCGATCTAGAAAGGAGTGCGCTAAAAAACACATATAAAATTCGGAGTGCCAAAGAGCCACTGGTAACGGCATAGCAATGTGTGAAAGCTTTTTGGGGAGGGAATAGTTGCTTACTAATAAAAGAGGGTACAGAGTAATTAAATTTAGAAAAAAAATTAAAACCTAATCAGTTTAGTTTTTTAAAAAAGATACTGAGGGCTGAAGCACAACTATGAAAATACAGTTTAGAATCACAGGATCATTAAGGCTGGAAAAGGCCTTACAATAGAGACCAGCCATTAACCCCGCACCACCATGTTCACCACTAAACCATGTTTCCAAGGGCCACATGCCTTTAGAACACTGCCAGGAATGGTGATCCCACCAATTTCCTGAGCAGTTCGTAATACTCAATCTAAACCATGCCCTGGCACAACTTGAGGCCGTTTCCTCTCATGCTGTCGCTTCTTACCCAGCAGAAGAGAGTGACCCTGCCTCGCTACACCCGCCTTTCAGGGAGCTGGGGAAGTGATAATGTCACCCGCAGTCTCCGCACCACAACACCCCCAGCTCCCTCGGCTACTCCTCACAGGCTCGTGCTCCAGACCCTGCATCAGTTTCACTGCCTTTCTTTGGATGTGCCTCTCATCAAAAAGAGAAGAAAAAATGTAATTGAAAAGAGATAACCAACATGGAATCATGAGAAGATAATGCATTAATAGCATGAAAAAATTGAGTCAAGCTTTATGCTGAAATGACTGCAGAGATCAATAAGGGGAAGCAGTAAACATGTTCTCATTTGGCCGATCTCATCGCCCACATTGTTGACAATGGATCAAGACAAGACAGCCCCACTCAGTGTTTAACAATACGTGACTTTTCCAAAAACACCCATACCGCTCCCTACAGCTTCACTTTGAAGACAGTCCTTTGGTTTTTTGAAAGCCAGGAAATAAAATACAATGGCCAATTCCAGACTTACTTCAGTCCACGGCTGGGGGACAAAGTGGTCTCTGAGTTTCCATTCCCATTTGTTTGTTTTAAGTCTTTTATCTTGTTTGTATGTGTATGTGGAAAATCTTGAGGCAGATAAGAAATATTTTTATTGAAAACAATCCAAACAGCTTTCCAACTGAATTGAGTTGGACCAACCCTATTCAAAAATAACTTTTTGAACAACTCAAATCTTGGTGGTCTCCAGTTTCTTTACAACTTTTTGTATTTGTTTAGCATAATATTTATTCACCCAGATTATAAATTCAGAATATGAATCTTTTTTCTCTTCTTTTAACTGAAATGACATGAACAAACGACCGTGGCAAGGACAGTGCTTCTTACCTTAAAACATAATTTGTTCATCGTAAACACAGATTCATGCAGCTTTTCTGGTACCTTGACTATTACTTAACACCAACTGGAAGTACTACATTTAATTGTTATAGACATGTTTAAACAAAACACTCAAAACAGGGGAGGGAGGTAGAAGGACTGCAAAGCTCCATGACGTCAGTACCTGTTGATCAGTACGTTTTCCCCTCACTTTCTTGCTCCAGATCTTCATCTGAACACAGACACTTCACAATTTATCCTTACCTGTTATTAGGATGCAATAATGACACAAGATGATAAATCAGGTCTCTGCTGTCACTTCTTTCCTTGCTTCTGTAAGCATGAGATAAGGGAGCAGTGAGTCACAGTGGAAGTCAATCCCTCTGAGCCCTGTGCCTGCTCTCCAGGCCAACCCAGAGAGGCACTGAAGTGATGGCCTTGTTTGCTCCACTGTACAGCCACTAGAAAAAACTGCTGATCACCTGAGTGGGGACAAGGAGCTAACTCTGGGCTGAGACAAAGCTTTTCCCACAGCTTTTCCCACAGCTTTACCCAGGACAGGCCTGCGTGCAAAATACATATACAGTGACCACAGTGACCTTCTGACAAAACAGAACCAGAGCTGTAGCACAGATGGGATTACCCAAGGAGGCTTTAGGCAAAAAGGGGAAAACTGTGGGGAAGGAGTGAATGGAAGGACTTGCTATTCCATTGTTACTTGGAGACTAGATAAGAGGGATTCTGATGATACAGCAGACTCAGCTCCTGTACACACCTCCTTGACTGTTAAGGAGAAATGCAACTTTTCTTCAAGTTCATGGAAAGAAGCAACTAGTACAGACTTTTAGAAGGAATATTTTCAGACTGCTGGGGCAAAATTATTGCTCTGCTATTTTTTCAGTATCTAGGGAGTGCATACAGCCTCTGAGTCATGAAAGGCCAACTTGAAAGAATGCACCATGTAGGGAGTTCAGAAATACCTACACTGGAAAGAAAAATTAAATGCTGAGACATCCAGGATGAGATAATCCTCTTTTATGTACAGGGATCAAAAGTATTGATGATATCAGCCTGGAAAGATAATTTATATATGAATTGCTCCCTGTGCATTTTTGCTTATGTCAGCAGCTTCCAGGGGAGGCAGAAAGTTGAAATAGTATAAAATTCATTGGTCTGTATTCAAGAGGCTTTGAAAGGCTTCAGTGTAGATTTATCTACAGTGCTGAAGGGAACTCCATCAGACAATGTGAAGCAAAGTCGGTGCAGTTCCAATGAAGAACTTCCTTTTGAGAACCTTGGGATCTTCCTGCCAACACAGGTTCTGAAAAATCGTCTCCTGAGCCAATGTACCATCCTAAGGATAAGATGAAAGAAGTTTTTCTGACTCAAACACACTTGCTTGCAGAGAAGAATGGGGTTTAGGCTTCCTGGTTTAGAGTTGCATCGTGACCCACTTGTTCTGAAGTAGGTCAGCCTGTGGTATGCTGAACTCAGTCAGAAGGGCCAGCCCAAGAGTAGTCTGAGTTGAGGGAAAGATGTAGAAAGCCACTTCCTATTTCTGTTATGCCAGTAATGGGTGAAATAAATTTTTACTTAGGGGAGTTTTCATCATTTTCAGGCCTGTAGAATGCAAAAGAACAAATCTCTGATAGTTCCTTGTTTCTGCTTGGTGAATTAAACAGATTTATGTGATTTCTTTTTCCCAAAGTTGTTTTATTCTGGCATATTCTGCTTCCTCTTACCCAGACAGACTCAGTGCATTACTAAAGCTCCTTCTCACTTCTGCTCTGTTATTTCCAATGCTAATTATGACACCACAGCCATGAAAAATGTTAAAACTATTACTTATATAAGGGACTTTATGTTTTGGGTGTTGCCCTTTGTAAGAGCTGTTTCAGGAGAAAGAAGTGACAGTGCATTGTCAAACAGTGTTCTCTTTCCCAAGGTTTGTTTATCCACTTTGCATGGCTGTTTTCATTAATTTAAAAATACAAAATTTTAAAAAATTGCTAGTTGCAATTTGCCAAGAAAGCGTGTCACCCACAAATTTCTGTTCACATGAATAGTTTCTTGTGATGTTCACCTACAGTGAGATAGTAACAAGTAGCAGAAAGGAATAGTGGTTCTCTTCCATTTTCCATCTCTGCCAAACTGCTTGCATATTCTATGCAGTCAGGAAATTCCATACATCCTTACTTGCTTCAGTCCAATTTTCACTTAGCTGAAACAAGTTTTTCCTTTCTGTCCACTTTTTATGACTTTCCTCTTAACCTTGCCAAGTTTATGAGTTGACCTGACAACAAAAAAATCCTCAGTACAAAAACCCCAATGAGATATATTTATCTTACCACTTCTGAGAAGAAGTCAGAGATGCCTTTAATCTTTCTTTCCATGGCCCATGGGAGCTGAAGACCTTTAGGCTGAGCTCGCATTGTCCCCTCAAGGCGGTGAAGCTGACGGTGTTGGGTAATAACGCAAGTGTTCTGCGGTTGGTGAGTTTGACAGATGCACCCAGTGAGGAAAAGAGAAGAGCTCTTCTACATATACAGAATGCACAATTGGGTCAAACCATGAGTCAGGAGGCAGCAAAAACTCCTGACAAACAACAAGATTTCTAGTAAGTCTGCAATAGAACTGGAAAATATAAGTAGTGAAAGACACTTTGTTTTAGAAAACACGACTTTGCTGAAGTAGAAGTGTGTTCATCTCACCGTTGTTTGTAATATTTTTGTTTTAAAAGCCAAAAATAACTAACTTGTGATTTCATATTTATTATCTATCATTCTGAAATTTATTAAGCATTTCACTTAAGCAGTTATTTTTTCCATATCTGTTTCAAGGCCAGATTGGTTGGAGTTGGATAGGTCCTTAGGCAACCTGGTCCAGTGGAAGGTGTCCCTGCCCATGTCAGGGAGGTTGAAACTGGATGATCTTTAAGGTCTCTTGAAACCCAAACCATTCTATGATTCTATATTTCTTCAATAAGTGTGGTAGTCCGACTACATTGTCTTCTCTTCTTTACCATCATTTTGATGGTCTTCGTATGGATGTGCAAAACAAGGTGCATGTATATCAACATTAATTGTAATTAGCAGTAATACAGCACTACCCACTTTCATAGTCATGAAACATTTTTGCCTACTCTTGTTCCAATTTGGGGAATGCTATGGAGTGAGCAAGCCTTTAAGATTTGCAGATATCTCAGATATCTGAGATTTGCATAATCTCTGAAAGACATTTGACCATTTAACCCTTAACCATTTGACTATTCCTAGTCATAACAACATGAAACATTCAGATGCTCACAGGAACACACAATCTTCTTTTTGAAACAGCTGTATTAAATGTACATGTGAAAAAAAATCACTGTAGTAGGATATACAGCCTAAACATTGTTATTTTTCAGATATGCATGCCAAACTTTTATGTGAGCATTTTGATTTGCACTCCCTAAACACAGCTGTGTAACAGTTCTTATTCATACATGAGATACAATTCATATGTGAGTGAACAACTGAAGTCACTCTATACACTGACCACTCTACAGCTCTGATTTACCTGCCATAACCAATTTGTCATTCTCCATTTCCCATTTGCCTACTTTGAATGTTTATAGAGTTACCACTGGCTTTGTGCCTGACCAATGATGCTGCAAGGATATTGAACTACTAGTTTAATCTCGACACTGTAATTGACAATTTCACTGCCAATTGGACCACTTACTTGAACCATTTCCACTGGCACTCTGATGAGATGGCTTGATCAGTCAGTGCATAGCTGTCTGCTCCCCCACAGGTCTGAGGCTGTAGTTCCTAACAGATTTGTGATGTTTCTCTGCCCTTGGCACCTAATGATGCTATCTGCTGGCACCTTCATATTGTGTAAATGAATTCTTGGTACAGAGTTTATTCCCTTGCAAGTCAAGCTCCTTCAAAAATAATGTATGTTTTGATTAAATTTTATTATCCAAAAGATTTAGGAAGAATCAAGTACTTGTTGTATTAGACCATCCTACATATCTCTACATGTAAGTGTTTTCCCTTGGCTTATGGGCATGTGGTCAGGAGAGAAGACATTTACAGTTTAAATTTCTGTACCTGAAGTTTGGCTAAGAAATTAAAACTATTTTGTGCTCTGTTTTAAACACTTTGGTACATGCCTACACTAACCATGGATCCCCAAGTGCGCTATTTCCACGTTTCACATTTCCTGAGTTGCCTTATCTTGTAGTTATCTATTAAATGGATCCTATCATTCAGGTTTTCTCACCAGGAAGCCCAAGTGGGCCCAGATGGGCCACCCTGCTCCCACTTCCAAAGCTGGTTTGTATGTTTGTTTGTTTGTTTCTCTCGCCCTCCTTCTTATCATGGGCACATCTCTTAACCAAGTGTTGTCTAACAGAAATCTTATCTGATATTGCAACTACCTGTATGCGTCCTCTCCTGCACTGTGACACAGAGACAGCTAATGATAGCCTGGGTGTGCTGAATTGTCTCTAAAGGCCATAACATCCCCCTCCAGTAGTAAAGAAGTCAAGGAGAAAAAACCCTATAAACCAAACAGATATAAAGAACATAGGCATCTTCAGCCTCAGCTAGAACAGCCACTGTTTTCACTGAAAAAGGGGCTCAAGATCATAATTTCTGATAGATGGAAGTAGCATTCACTGAAAGAAACATGGCAATGACCTTCCTGTTAAATTTCACTACTACAGCTGCTACACAAAAACATGAGTTGGGTGTTGAAGCATCATACAACTAGCTTGGGTGCAAAAAGCTGTTGAGATGTTCATCATTTGTTTTCCAGTGGTTTGTCGGGGTTACTTTTGAGGGCTAGAAGAAATAATCATTATGAGGCTTAGATTTTTAGGTAAATCAAGATGCTTCAGGAGAAGGAGTCTCATGAAAACCTGGTATGCTGAAATGCATTGGATACAAAAAAACTTAATGAACGGGCTGGTGTTTTAAAATTTATATGTGTGGTAATTAATTTTATATTCAATGGACATTATTTGATTGCATCTCATCAATATTATGAGTTGGGAAGAAACCAAATTTAACATAACCTGTGATATGACTTTTTATCTGTAGAACAGGTTCCTATACAAAGTCAACTCCCACTTGCACCAGCCACCACTTCTGAGAGTAGGGGTAGTAACTCTTTTTCCTTGGATGCTCATATCCCTTTGCTGGCAGTATCAGACCAGGAGAAAGTGCCATGTGCAATCTCTCTCTCCTCACTTTTGTACATTAGCTGTGTTGCCACACTGGTGGATAAAATCCCTCTCATATAGGACATGCCTTGTAAGTATATCCAACAAATTCCTTATATGGATGCTATTTAGAGAATAGCTATTTTTTGTGGAGTTTCAACCCAAATTATAACATTTTTCCTTGCTACAAAGAGAGTGTAAAAAAATAACAGAGTTTTCAGTTTAAAGTTAGGGAGCAGGAAAATTTCAGGAACATGGAAATTTAAATGCAGGTACTTAGAAGTAAAATTATTGCCTTATTTTGGTGGTATAAATGAAGTCATGGAAGCAAAACTAGAGAAATGTTGTTATAAATTTAAAAACAAAAATTAAATACAATATTTTAGTCTCTACTTTTCCCGTGGCATATTTGCTTTTTACGCATGCAGTATTCTAAATTTCATCTCCTGCTTATACATTTAATATGTGTTTTGTATTGCATAATATTTGAATAATGCTAGAAATTCAAGAAAGCTAAAACACTATTAAACTACTGTCTGGGTTTATTTGCAGTGACAGTTCTGTGAGCAATACTCTATGGCTAATGTACAATAGCAGCCACAGGACTGCAGCTATTGTGTATCACATTAAAATGTTATTTTAACATTTTAATGTTAAAAAAAAAAAAGCAGCTCTAGGAGGGCTTTGGCTCTAAGCTGTCTGCACCTGACAGCACAGAAAGAATAAACACAGCAATTCAAAAGCCTTTACAGACTTAGGACTGCAACACTGCTCAGTTAAGGCTGAAACCTCCCAGAACAGACCAACCACAAGATCATGGGAACATAAATCATAGTTTTCATTTATGTACAGTCATACAGCTCTAATTACTTAGTATACTTAGCATGCACAACGCAGTGGCTTTGTTCTGAAGACTAAAAGCTTCTTTTATGATTCATTTTTTGGCCAAGGATGTTGCCTGTAGCTTAATAATTGGAGCAAGACTGCCAGGGTGTAACCAGCTGAAGTCAGAGTACAGAAGATCTGTTAAGTTGATCCATTTCTATTGTTTTGATGTTTCTCCAGCTGAGTGGATGCCATTAGAATCAAGTGGCAGTGTCATAAGCTTAAAGCCCTTTGCGGTTCTGGAGTTCCCCAGTTCAATTCTCAACAAAACTGCAGCTGAGTGGTGCACTCCAGTTCATCAGGAGTGAAGTTAGGCAGCATGTGGGCTCGTTGGCAATTGAAAATAACTGACCAATTATCCACATCCCTATGGAGGGGCTGAACGTGTCACTGTCACTGAGCACACTCAGTAAAGCTGGGGTTTCAGGTATATTTGAAAGCTGCACACTGCAGGACAGGGCCATTCACCCATTTGTCTCTTGGATTTGCAGGGGCTTTACAACCCCTCTTTGTGATTTTCCCCTTTTGGTGAAAAAATCAGGAGACAAGGAAGGAATAAAACAGTCTCCAACTTATGAAAGGTGCCATCAACTGAAGAGAAATGCAATAAATAACTTGTTAGTACTTCTCCAGCAGATTAAATGTAGCAGATTTTATATTTTAACAGCAAAATTAAGTCATCAGAAGATTTGCTATTCCCTACAAAAAATCCCTGACCACGCAATGCCAAGTTATTTTTTTGCTGGAGGGTGATTAAAGAAAAAAAAAAAATTAGAATTGAGTAAAACTAATTATGATTCCATATGCGAACAGAAATTTTTCTGTCAAAGATCCTAACACAACAAAAGGCTGCAATTCCTGACTCAGAAAGGTGTGAGATTGCATTATGGTAAAAAAAAAAAGGAATTAAAAAAGAAGCAAAAAAAAAGTACTAAAAGTACTAAAAAAATGCACAGAAAGAATAGACACAAATCAGATTCAGTAGCAATACTGCAGCTAGCACAAGAATCACTGAGGACTGACTTCAATACAGAGAAAGAAGGACACTTTGAACTGAGGTATAAAGTGCTCAGAGTTTGAAGAGAAAGCTCTCACATCCACTTCCCAAATATCCAAGCTATAATAAAAAGTATTTTGCAAGAAAAAAAAAAAATTAAACATTATGTAAATGGAAGAGAAAAATCTCCAAATGACCATTATTTAATTCTGCATCTCAAATTATTCCACAAAATTGCACAGGCTGAATTAGGAGCTGAAGGCCAAATATAGAGATGAGACAAAAACTCACCTACTCACATGCAGAACTGTCCCACCAAAGTAATCAGGATTCAGGTTTTCCTAGAAAGGGTCATGATTTACAAAGCTATCAGAATTTCTAACTGACCACTTAAAGTCACATACGAAGATGTGCCTCAGATCTGATGATTTTGGAGTCCCAGCACTCAGTTATAATACCTATTTGCATCCTCAGGAAGGCATGGAGGGACATGCTATTTCTACACAGCACATCCCATATGGTTTTCTACCAATAACAAAACAACCTTAGCACTTTCTGATATTGAACATGGAAACCAGTATTTTCAATATCTTTCCTCTTCCCAAAGGGTTGGTTATAAAAAAAAATTCACCCAGAATAAGAGGAACTAAAAAGAAATCCCTCAAGTCATAGCTCTGTGGGTGGAGCATCCAAATATGTAGCAATGTGGGGTTTTGTAGTGATGGTACCATGGATGAGCAGAGGAAGAGTGAATTACACAAGCAATACAAAACTTTGAAGAGGCCTGAACTGGGAATAAAGAGCCACCCACAGCATTCTACACACTGGTCTTCACTTCCTTATTTTGCTCCCCTGCTTCCAATTCAACCCTTGGACTCCAGGCTTTTCTGCACCAACTTCTTTACAGCTCTGGTTCCTAACACCATGCCCCAGGGTAGGCTTGGGGAACCTCACCTTCCAGCACTTTTAACACAAACCCATTCATCATGTCTGTACCTTTTTTGGTACCTGATTGAGCCTATGAACTCTTTGAGCCCAAACTGCCCATACCAGTACTAGCAGGTATGAGACAGAGCTCCACACTTCTGCCCAGAAGTTAGGGGAATGCCCAGAGAACAAACAGGGTAATTACTCCTCCCTGGAAAATACATTATGTTTGCAATATCAGGAATCCATCTGAAGGAAATTAAAGCTAATTAATTTTGCTCCTTTAGATATCTTTCTCCTGAGAGCTTCACCCACAGGGAACTGACAAGTCCCAGATTTGTAGAGCCACAAGCAGATTTTTTTAAGTTCTAGCAGGTGTTGAAACCAGAAAATAACAGCCTTACACTCATGAGCACCATTTTAAAAACACAGTAGCTCAGCTCCTCTCTCAAGGGCACCAAAAATACTTTGCATTTAAGTTTAAAAATTAAATTAAAATTAGTGCTTGTGTTTCTATGACTAAAAGGCAAGATGTAAATTTATCCATAAGACTCCAGTGCTGACAGTGGGAGGACTTTACCTGCACACCCTACATAGTCACATCTCTGAAGTCCGCATCGGCCATGCAAGAGAGGATAAAAAGCTGAGCAGTCCTCCCCAGCCCACCTGCACTCATTTCTTCCATGAGGTCTCATTATTTCATCAGGTATCCCTGACCTCCATCAAGAGCTCCTGCATCAGGAAAACCTCATTATGCTGGAAGCCATAGGGTATCATAGGCAGACACAAAAAGCAGGGGAAAGCGCTGCAAGCTTCTCCTCTAGAGAAAGCCCTTTGGGCTGAGAGCAAACTGTGTTAGCCCAATGAATCCTCCTCCTCAGTGGGTAAGCTAGACTTGCCCAGTAACAATGTGTAAAGCTCCTCCTGAGTAAACAGAGAAACTGGCAAAAGGAGTTCTCTGATTAAGACAAAGCTAAGTCTTCATGGTTAACAAAACTTGATAGATAGCAGCTGTCAAGGGGTGAGGAAGGAATTACATCCTGTGGAGGTCATAGCTACCCCTAGGGCAAGCAAAGTGAGTAAGGTGGAAAGTGGCTGTAACAGGTGTCAACACACCTGTGCAATTGTTTCAGCTGGAGGCTCTTAACAAAGGAATTCATTTCAAGGGCAAGTCATGTTTTCAATTAAAAAGAAATAAACGTATCACAGAGTGTTGATTTTAACATTTAATTTTTTTTTAAATCTCCAATTACCATTTTTTTCTACAAACAGACTTTGTTTAACAATAGTTCAAGAGGTATTATAATGCTAACTACAGCTTAAAGGAAACATTTTGGCACAAGACAATAACAAAATAAACAGAATAAATAACCTGCTTTACATATGCTGAAGAAAACAAAAACAAGATGCAATAAACTTAATAAAATTCACACTCTGTACAACAGCTCAAGGTAGACCTTACTAAACAGTACTCATGTCCTCTCAGTAACATACACATATTAGTAAAAATAGAACCTTTAACAACATGCTTAACTCAAGCAAAACAGTGATGCAATATGAATCAAGTCAAGAAGTTAATGGGTTCCAAAGAAGCCAGATTGGAGGTGACTGAGCACACAGCAGTGTACAGACCACCTCAGCCAAGAGCCTCAACCAACCCTGTGCTTCTTCAGCCATGTCTGTGTTTAACTCCTTGCTGGAAACTGCATCAGGCTGACATCTTCCTAAGCCTGTGGCTGTTAAAAGGAAGAGAGAACACACATAAATAATTACCTCAATTATAGTTTTCTCTTCTTCCTTGAGAGAATAGCTCAGGTGGAAGAAGGGACATGTGACATGACTGTCTCTGAGAAGACTCCAGAAAGGAGTAGCTAAATCTGCAGGACATGGAAAGAGATGGATTCCTACCTCAGGAAAAGGAGATGTTTCTTCACCCAACCTTCCTTAGGATTTACACAGGCATTTCGCCCACTGGCAGTGTGGAAACTGGAAAATAAATAATGATAAAGTAATCAGAAATCCTGCTAATAACTGCTGTGGGGAGAACAGTTACTCTATATAATGACCAATAGAAACTGCTTTTGTAAACACCACTTAGACATGGAATGCTCCAAATCCCTCCAATATTATATGAAGAAAAAGAAAGGTAAATGTAATAGCTGCTTCAGTCTCAGGGATCATTTTTTGCACCATAAAATGTTGTTCAATTTATTTGATCTGTTTAGGCAAAGACCTTTGCTGGATGCCAGATACAATTTGTAAAATTAAGGAGAACAGCTACTGTCAACCTAAGGTAACAGATCAACATCTAGGCCAAGACCTTGTAAGAAAAACATCCAATCCCTGTGAATTAGAAGAAGTCTTGTCACTTATGTGTCTGTTCACAGGTTTTGGCAAGGGAGCACTCTGTGTTGGCCAGAGTGGCCCTTAGCTGGAGGCAAAACCTGTCTTTGTTTGCACAGCTGATTCCTAAAGAGTCAGATTTATTATTTACATTGTACAACTGTCCCTTGGGTTAGCAGTCCCTATCAACTAGAGGTTGTGTGTTTTGCTTACAGTTGTGATATGCAATTTATTCAGTTAATTTAGCTTTTTGAAAAGGCAGGAAAAATCACTCTTATAACATTCAAATCCTTGGTTTAGCCCAGACATCCCAAGGTTAATAGATGTCAGAAAAAACCAGCAGAGATTCAGAAAGTAACTTACATGATGGCAGGGATGTCGCAGACCTCACCGGGGAGCTGCTCAGTGTAACCCTTCAGAGCCCACCGAGGCAGACGTGCTTTGGTGTAGGACAGGCAGCAATCCTGGTTGCTTTGTGCTGGAGTGAAGGACAACAACAAAGTAAATAAACCCCACTGGGCCCTGCTGTCGAGGGTGCTCACTATTCAACCCCAGCCATCCAGCTCCCTCATGACAGAAGAGGGGGATGAGACAGGAGACAGCACATTTTACTGAAACCCTTCCCTTCCAGCTCAGCCTCATCCTGCTGCCAGCTGTGAGCAGCACCAGGAGCCCTTCCCAGAGCAGAACGCCCAAGGTCACTCACCTTCCGAGGTGCCCCAGAGGAGCAGCGCCAGGAGCCCCAGCAGGGAAACCAGGACCATGCTCTTGCTGCTGCAGGCAGTCATTCCCTCTCCACACACAGCTGTGCTCCAGTGAGTGCCTGCCCGCTGCTCCTGCCAGCCCTGCCGCACCTCCACCTGCTTATAAAGGGGAGGCAGGAGCCCCGGGAATTCACACACGGGCGGGTTCCACTGTCATCAGCGGGTTTCCCCACAGCGAATTCCATCGCGCCCGATTTGGCCCCAGCTCTCCTTCCGGGTACTACAAACGGAGATAACAGTGTGCTGGGGAATATTTTTAATTTTTTTTTTTAAGTCTCTTAAAAGATTCGGTCTAAAAGAAAAGGAAATAAAAGGCTGTGAGGTAATGGTTCTGTGGGTGAAGCATGTGTAGTTTTAAGGGTAGGAGTGTGGGTTGTGAAATGAGGAAAGTCAAATGTAGGTACCTTCAAATGTTACCTACAGAAACTGTGTGTCTGCTGTGCTCTAGTTTAATAAACCTAGCCTGGGAGCAGAGGGAGGTGGGCTGAGCCAGCCAGATTCATTTCAGTGTGGCAAGCCCACAGGAGCTGGGTCACAAGCTGCACCAACACCGAAGTACAACATTAATATTTCCTGGTTGGCCAACACAGTAACATCGGACTTTCCAGATTACTGCTTTCTGTGCTCTAGACTGTAGTAATGGCAAGGACACATGAACAGCATTGAGTGTTTATGAAAATGAGTTTATGTCGTTTCCTTAACCATATATTCCTTGCCATGACTTTCTGCCAGCTTTTTACATGTCTGAACTATTTCATCTGCAACAGAGTGAGCTTAAAAGAAACTTGAAATGGGGCCCATATTCTCCAAATCTGTGCTTTCTAGAATGCATTAATGTGCTTCATAATCAATAGCTGTAGTTTGTTGCTTTCCCAAACTGTACCAGAGTATTGTGACTCCTGAACATTCAACAAAAATACACATAATCTTAAAATTGCCTCACACAGATCTAGAGAAACCACCAGGGAGAGGCTCTGTCACCACTCCAAGTATATTGTTTCAGCTGCTACTCAAGGATGGAACTTTCCCATGCTGTTTAGGGATCTGTGAAACTACTGTGATAGCTGCAGGCCATGTCCTGGCCAGCCAGTGCTCACAGGAGCTGCTGCCAGCTCCAGGTGCTTGCAGAGTAACCTGAGCTTTAAGTGGCTTCTCTTAAGGTAGAGCTTAAGGACAGGCATAGGCAGTGCATAATTACATGCCTTCTATCCCTCACAGAGTGCCAGTACCTCTCTCAAAGGGTGATTTGTAGAAATGGAAGCAGCTTGAGCTCTAGAACAGACTGTTATTCAGAGAAATTAATTTCTCTAAGTAATAGTGAGAATTGAGGGAATTTCATATGGCTGAGGTATACATGAGCAACCTTGCAGTGTGCATGGCATCACTTTATCACATCACATCATCCATATACTGGACATGCTTCTCTGCAGAGCCACAGCAACAGGCAAAAGGATGGGGAAGAGGCAACAAAGAACCCATGCCCTAATGTATGCAGCTTTTTGTAACTGTTTGATGGATCATGGTGAAATGCCACGAAAGTACAAAAAGATCAATGCTCTCAGTATGCAGCTATCTCTGCACTGCTTTAAAAACTATCTGTCAGCATTAGGCAATGCCTCAAACTCGCTGACTAGAATGGTCATTTTTTCTTTTACATACAGATTTAATGGATCCCAAATCTATTACACCTATACCCAGCTTTGGCACTTCATGTGCCATTTCCTAGGCCATGCTGTTATCCAGATGGAGGTGGCCTTGCACCTCATGTCTTCCTTGTGACTCTACAGCTCTATTTCTTCTCTGCTGAGTGCTTCTTGGACAGAATCTTCTCATCTGAGCTTTGACACTTCTACCTAAGCCCCAGCAGTCTGGATACCAGAGTGATGACACTACTCAGGCAGCACTCACCCTAGTCCTGCCCTCAGGCAGTTTCCATCACACCAATGGTTCTCACAACTGACCATGGCTGGCAATGTGCCTGTCACAGCTGGACTCATGCTCATGGTGTTCCTTTTATCTCATTTTTTGTTTTCTCATTTTTTGTTTGATTTAGGAAATTAGGTTAAGATTTAGATTTAGAACAACAGCCACAAGGAGGGCCCCAACTTCAGGAGCCCTGTCATTTTGTTTATACTTGGTGTATACAAAGTACCTTCAATTTATTTGCACAAAGTAGTTAAAACAATCCAAAAAGGTTTTATGCAAGCAGCTGAAGAAAGCTCTGCTGGTTGTGATATGACACATAACTGTATCTTATCAGTCTTTACCTTCACAAACCCCTAATGCAAACAGAAGGCAAAAAAGATATAAAAACAAGGAGGTGCTTATCTGTTCCAGGGAAGTGTTTTTATTATTCCCTGGGAATGAAAGGACAGTGACTGTTATCCACCCTGACCCAACCAAACTTTCAACCTGGTTTCCTTTAGCACCTGTGTGACCAAGTGGGGCCATGTGGGCTGGCCAGGGACTGCCACACAGACAAGAGATGAGGCTGCCAGGCCCCAGGGCCAGTGGCACCTCCAAACCTGTTCCTGGGTCAGTTCCAGGTGCCACATAAATGTGTTGAGTGTCTTAACACTACTGCAGCTCAAATGCTACACATTGAGGGGCCACCAGGTCAAGGGAAGCCATCATTTCACTGTCCTGGGGCCTGTGTAGGGAGGGCTGTGTCCAGAATCTCCTCAGAGGATACAGCCAAAGCATGAGAGGTATCAGCCACAAGCTGTGAAAAGGGAAATGCCCATCAGACATAGGGAAGCCACCTTTCCACAGCAAGGGGATGAGGCACTGGAACAGGTTGCCCAGGATGGGAAAACCTAGTTTGAGTACCCTTGTAGATACTCAAACTGAAGCTGGATGTGGCCTTTCCCTGAACATGATCTTAAACTTGGGTTCCTTCCCAAGCCACAATCAACCCTACATTCTTTTTTCTGGGTTTTTCACATTTAGCTGTTTGTTTCTTATTTTAGTTCCCCGACTTATTTGTCTTCCCAACTCGACTTTGCTGTAAGCTTCTCAGCTTCCCTCCCTCCTGTTGTCCCTCCTCAGATCCCCTCACAACAACTGCAGTCACAGTAAGGCAGAGCAACAAAACACAGACTGACAAAGCATTCACCCTTTCCTAAGCTTCCTCTCCCGTTGTTCCAGGGCCAGAGAAAGCAGGCTCAAACCCCTCCTGTGTGTGTAACAGCAAAGACAGCCCAGGTGCCAGTGCTGCAGAGCCATCCAGTCAGACCTGTGGAAGAAATGCATTAGGGAAAACTGAGCCTTTTCCCAAGTAATGGAAAAGGAAACTGACAGTTCTGAGCAGCTTGGGGATGTTAAAGAGGAGAGCTGGGGAGTCAAACTGCTCTCAGACACCATCTGCAAAGCTACAGCCAGAGGCAACTTTCTCTGGTCACCCATCTGCTGCATCCTGATAATATGCTTCCTCTCTTATATCCCAAAGGACTCTTACCCACAGAAATACCTGCTGAAAGTCTGAAGTGCTGAAGAGGACTTAATAGTTCAACCTTGATACACACCGCCATAGAGGGCAAAAATCTGGGGGGGAGGGGATGGGCTTACCACATCATTCTCTCCATCACAGAAAAGCACAGGAGCAGTCTACCTGGTTTCCATGCAAGGGTTAAAATACGTCATGGACTTTTGAAGAGAAAGACAGAGAAGGAATTTTATAATCATTAACCATTTGATTATTGTCACTTTATGGACTTAGGTCTAACATTAAAGATGAAAGACTAAAATAAAGAACTTGAATATCAGACACTGTCAGTATCTTTACCTGTGCCCTACAATAAGATGAGAAACATACAGTTGTTAATCAACTAGCAGTTAACAAGTTTCCATGTTTTTCATCCTCACAAAGAGATATTGTTTTATTGCTTATTAGTACCTTTTCTGATTTGATGTAAATAAAACCTTACAGCAATACTGCTGATCATCCAGGAAACACAGAACCAGATGGGGGAAATTCCCCTCTGTAATTTCCAAAGGTTTAGGACTCCTTTGATAAAGCAAAGCTCATGAGAAGGCAGTAGCCGGAAGGAACATGCCAAATACGGGGATTTAATCATTGCATAATCTCTGATGAGTAAATGCATAATGAGTACCAAGCACAAAAGTTCCAGAGGTAACTTGCTCAATATCTCTCTAGCTTTAGAGGTTGTGATGCAATCCAGTGATTTCAGGCAATTCAGTACTTGCATGACTGACAGAAGTTGTTATCTGAGGAAGAAGCCAATTTTCACTAATTATAGGTTGCACTTCATACGTTACAGACCTAGAAATACCATCGAATGACATTGCTTTGATGCAACTATGGACAAGATATGTGCCTGTTGGGAGAAATTAACTTCCCATCTATCGAAAGTGCAGGTTATGAGGAGGCCTGGTACACCTGCCATGAACATCCTGGCAGCATCCCAGCACTGCTGATTGCTTCCTGCTACCTACATGCAGAAGCTAAATATCCAGTGTTCTGAGGGCAGATTTCTCTCTGCAAAGTTAGGTCTACTCTGCCTACAGTCCCTTGGGGTAGCTGACCACCTTTTCACAGAAATTGACCTCTCAAATGGGATGGCAAAGCCTGTAATTGGAAAGAAGAATGAAAAAAGTCTTCATTGGATTTGTGTGGCCGGGTTTTGGGTAGGCACTGGTGGTGGATTCTCTGCTAGAATCTTCTCCCATGTCTGGCAGAGCCAATGCCAGCTAGCTCCAAGGAAGGACTCAGTGGACAAAGCTGAGCCCATCACTGACATCTCTGGGATAATGTATTTAAGAAGGGGGGGAAAAACCCTATGCAACTGCAGCCAGAGAGAAGAATGAGTGTATGGGGATGGATATATGAAACCATTCTGCAGACCCCAAGTTCAGTGCAGAAGGAGGAGCAGGACCTGCTCCAGGTGCCAGAGCAGAGATTCCCCTGAAGGCCAAAGTGCAGGCTGTGGTGAGGCAGCTGTGCCCCTGCAGGAGCAGAGACCCACCTGCTGCCCCTGGAGGACCCCACATCAGAGCAGCTGGATGCCCAAGGGAGGCTGTGACCCCTTGGGAAACCCACACTGCAGCAGGATCCTGGCAGGACCTGTGGCCCCACGGAGAGAGGAGCCCATGCTGAAGGAGGGAGATAGTGTGAGGAGTTCTCTCCCTGAGGAGGAAGGAGCAATAGAGGTTACATGTGATGAAGTGACCAAAACCTCCATTTTCATACACCTGAACTGCTGGGGGAGGGAGGTACAGAAAATCAGGAGTAAAGTTAAGCCCAGGAAGAAGGGAGTATGGGGGAAGGTGTTTTAAGATTTGATCTTACCTGTCATTATCCTGCCTTGATTTGATTGCTAAAAAATTCATTAATTTCTTCAAGTTGAAACTGTTTTGCCTGTGTTGGCAATTGGTGATTAATCTCACCATGCCCTTGTTTTGGTCTCTGAGCCTTTCCTTATTTACCTCTCCTCTGCCCAGATGAGGAGTGGAGTGACAGAGCAGCTTTGGTGGGCACCTGGCATCCAGCCAGGGTCAACACACCAGTCAAAAGAGGAAATTTTTGAAAAAAGTTAAAAGCTGTCTGCCAAGCTGGGCTCTAAGTTACATCATATTTGCTTTGTTACAGCCCTAGTTCTCGTCCAGTTTAAATTTGGTTTTATTTTTTATTTTATGTCTTTAGGCATAGTAAACACAACAGCAGAAACATTTTGACTAATACGTTTCTGATCCTTAAAGTAGTCCAGAAGTGTGGATTTTCTGAATAACTTCTACAAAGGTGGAAAGAAAGGAAGGCATTACTTGAAAGGATTTTACACTGTCTCCTGCAAGGGACTGATACCACCAAGTGTCATTTGCAGACAAAAAGAAACCTGATACAAATAGTAGCAACATGATTGATTAATTAAGTAATGTAATTAAATCAATATAATGCAAGGATACTATACATGTTAGACACAGATGTGTTTAACATCCCAAAATCTTCACCAAGTAAAGCTATCAGCAACTTTTCAGCACTGGAGTGATTGTACAACCACACTGAGACTGAGCCTGACCCTCACCACTTCTACACAAGTCAGTGCTTCTCCACTACTTCAGTTTGACTGAGAATTTCCCCAAGATCCCAAAGAAGATTTGGAAAAGGAAAATTGCTAGAGCCAAAATCCACAGCCTGAACATGAAAATGCCTTCCAATACTAATAATATGAGGGCTTGCACTTTAAAAATTCAAGAATTTTTAATTCAGAAAGAGGAGAAGCAGATACTATGCCTTGACAATTATGAAAGAGAAATATGTGACATTTTCTGAGTCTTGAAAGTAAAATACAAGAGTAGAAATAGAGAGGAAAAAAGTCTGTGACTTAAAAATTTTGTTAAAATGCGGTTTTAGGTTGGCTCAAACTGTTCATTAATTCAATTGAAACATGGTTTTGTACAAAATTAGAATAGAACTATTAAGAAAATGGGAAGCTGCTTTTTTTGTGTTCTGTTTGCTTCCTCAGGAAGACCTTAGACAAATAATCCAAACCTTATAAAGAAAAGAGAAAAAAGAACTGAAATAACATGAAGTGGTAAAGTTTTAAGTTGACCAAGAGAACTCATGAAGGTTTTACTAAGTCATACTTGACATATAGAATATGTGATTACTTGGACTACTTAGTACATTGTTAACAGAGCCAGCTTTTTGTCATGTGTTACTGGAAGACCAGCTTAAAAATACCCAGCAATACCTGCTTATTTGGGATTGCCAAACAAAAGCCAGTCAAGATTGTTTGAAATAGCTGTTGGCTAAGGCTGTGGAGTGGCTGTGTCACGAGGGCTGCCAGAGCAGCCCTGGACAAAGGCCCTCTCACGGCAGTGCTGCAATCACGGCAGCCTTTCAGCACTGCACGGTTGCGTTACAGGGACTTTCCTGTGAGGAGCTTTGAACCACAGTTGCCCAAACCAAATGCCTTGGACTTCCCTCTTTCCAAGAGGCCTGCTCTTTTCCCAAAGAAACCACACCACCACATCCCTTCCATCCTGACTCTTACAGGTTCTTTTGCATAACACAACTGACATCACTGACTTTCTTACCCTCCTACACATGTTTTCTGGACCTTGGTTATCACCCCTTGATTTCTGTGAGAGGCATTTGAAGGCCTTAGAAAGAGCAGCCTTGCCCTAGCTCCTGTGAAGGAAGCCATCTGTGCCAGGGTAATTTTTCTTCTCTTTCCACAGGGTTCCCTTGGCTGCTTCAAGCATTCTCTTGCTTGTCCCCATTTTCTTGCTTTTATTGCTAGTCCAGACCACTCCAGCCAGCCCCAGAAGTGCTCTGTTGGTTGGGCTCCTGGCTAGAGCTTTGAGGAGGGTGCTGTTTCCAACCACTCAAGCCTGCTCACAATCATCAGAGACTCCTGTAAACAAGGCAAGAACCAGAGACAAAAAAACCTGTTTTAAGCCAAAACAGGAGTTTTAAGTCAAGCAATCTGGTCTTGACAGAAATCTGCTATTCCAAAGTGACCTGTGTTTCACAAGAACATCTCCTCAAGTAAAGAGGCTCAGCCTTCCTCAGATCAAAGACTGGGCCTTTTTCTATTTGTGTTGTACCCAACCATTGAGGCATATGGGCCAGAGCTCCAGGGTACAACACACACTGTAACTGCTTTGCCTTTGAAAGAACTCACAGGAAGGTAAAGGCATATGGAGAAAAACTTGGACCACATTAAAAAAATATTCTTCATGGAAGGGATAAAACCTAACACACTGTTGATGAAAAAGAAACAACCAAACAAACAAAAACAAAACCCCTAAGGACATTAATAACTCTGTGATCAAAACTCTTTGGAGCTGGCAAGAAATCAAGGTATTAGAAGAACTCAGGACATTTTAAGTGCAAGAATTCTTACATTTAAGCAAACACTAGTAGCATAATGGACTTATTTTAAGTCTGTTCCAGTTGTCATTAGAAGTTTAGCATTAAATGAAGCAGCCAGCTTGTTATGACCACTTATGAAAATGTGACAAATGCTCTTCCAGTAGGACTTTGCACTACTTGGGCTGTTGCAATGATTCAAAGTCTCCCATGGTGTCTGTAATGAGATGCACCTTGAGGATAAAAAAATGTACAGAGGATGTGTGAGCTGAAACTTCCTACACACACAGGTTGTGCAAATGTGAATTTGCGTCTCTGAAATGAGATATCAGTCTGTGACAGCAGGACAATATCTGCCACTAGTGGGAGGGCTGTGGGATAAGTCTACAGGGGAACACGCCCTGGAAAGTGCTCTTTCAACATGGAAAGTGCCTTAGAAAGCCCTTCAGGTTTTTCCTCTCATTTCTCTTTGGCAAACCACAGTGAGCGAGCATTAGTCACTGCAAGTATTAACCGTTTCAAATGAGATTGGTTTGATGTATATATCACTTCCCTTTCATTAATTAACTGGAGATTTTAAATGTATACAATCCAAGAAAGACTAAAGCACAGGTATTGAATTGGATTGTATGGCATTGTTACAAAAACTACAACTAAGATGTCAAAGTCACCAGGCCAAATCATCAAGTAACAAACTTGGAGATAGGGGAGGTTTTTGTGGTGCTGGGATAAGCATCCTACATACATCTATTTCTAACTGTAGTTAGAAATTCTAAAGGTGAAGCTTAATAGAATCTTTCATATTCTTCCTCATCTCCTAAAAGCCATGCTTTTTTGTTTATTTCTTGTTACCATGTGTCACCTTTTTCTCACCAAAATCATCTTTACCCACTTCATTGAGAAACAAAAACCTGCTGTTCTTCCTTTGAACACTGATGGCTTCTGTGCCTTTAGAAGAGCTTTCAAATAGTGTAGGGGACAGAGGGACCCCAGAGCCCAGTGCACTCAGCACTTGCACAAAAGTCAGCTGCAAACTTACAGCAGTGACCTCATAATATTTTATTAGAAAGGAAAATCCTGATTAATTCCACTGACAAAGGACTGGTTCCTGTCCTCCATTGATGATCCAGAAGAAAAATATGAGGAAAACTAAAAGACCTACTTAAGGTATTATGACGGCTGCGTCACAAGAATAACACACTCACACACGATGTTCCAGCATCCAAACAGGAACAGGAAAAGAGCACTTTATTTTTCAGACCTTAACATGTATAGAATTCCAAAAGTGACAGTGGATTGGAGGATGGCATTGCCACCTTTCCAACCACACTGGTCAGACTAACAGTCCATCAAAATTCTCCTCCTACAGAGAAGAATACAAACAATTATTATTTACATAAAAGTGTATAAGAAACTCCATTACAAGAATGTAAATATCAGAAAGCTTAGAAAATCTCAAAAGACAAGAACAACAAGGTATAACCTGTTCTTCTGTAGGTCTTTCTGTTCTGCTGTCATTGAATGCAACAGGAAGGTTTTCTCCACCTTCCAGCACCTCATTGCTTTGCACCCCTCAGTTGGGAGAGCAGAGTGTGCTTTGTGCCAGTAAGAGTGAGAAAGTAAAAGCTTGTTCAACCAACCCAGTCCTCAGACAACCAAACCCAATCCTCAGAGAGTGGGAAATACCTTTATTTGGAAACCTCCCAAGGTCTGTGAGAGATTTTTGCAAGAGGCACTGAGCAAATCAGAGAGCTGCAATGCAGGTCACTGCCATGCAAATAAGGATGCCTGTAAAGCCTTGGCAGTGCTTCCAAAGGGACACCCACTGTAACTGGATGTCCTTGCTTCCAAAGGGACACCCACTGTAACTGGATGCCCTTGCCCAACCTCTCACAACTACATCAGTGATCTTTCACCTACAGAGAATTCAGCAACTAACCTGTAACCAAAAGGAGACAAACCAGCCAGTGCCATATTACAGAAAGGTAATGTAACCTAACTTTACCTGGCCAATAGGAGGAGATGAAGAGGGCAAATCCCTTCAAACCAGCACGTGCTCAGTCTTCATTGTTTGCAAAAGGGACATAAAGCACGGTCAAAGTAGGTTCAACCAGTCTTTATAAACTCATCACAGGACTTCTATGTGCTCCATACCATGTTGGTAGCACATTATAACAAGAGGTCCAGGTCTTGTTTGTGCTCAAGTGTGCCAACACAAAAATGCTGCCTGTAAGAAAAAAGAATTAAACCCCCTGAAAATGTCTCAGGGTGATGATTAATGGCACAGCTGTTTGTTCCAGCTCCTGCACCAGTACCAGCAGCCACTACCCTGGCATGGTGCTAGTGGCAGTGGGCACTCCAGTGACAAGAGTTAAGAAGAGTGAATAGATAAAAAGGGTAGGCATTATCCTTAGGTAAGGTACAGCATAGTGAAAAACAGCCTTACAGCATTACTTTGTAGTAAGGAAGCAGCTGTAAGTGTACATTTAAACCAAGTAGCTGAGATGTGAGTTTGGTTGAATGCATTTCCTAACCTCCCCCTTGGAGTAATGCCCCTAGTACTTTCTATCGAAATATCCCAAACTAAACTTTGCATATTCATTTTTGTGTCAGATGAAAAGCACCTGAGGCCAGGATGTGAATGTCTTGCCACGTTAGGAACCCAGGGCAAGATTCAGCTGAGGTGCAAGTCATGGAAACTCTCACCCACACACCATGGGATTCAGGGCCAGACTGCAGAGAGCAGCTCATTCCCAAAGTGAGCATGCAGTACCTGAGAAAAGATAAAGATCAGCTGATCCGTAAGTCAGAAAGGGAACTTGTCCTGTGAATACTCCTGGGTCTGAGAAATCTGACAAAAATACACTTTATTCTTTATAATTGCCATCAGAACCTTTCTATGCATAGGCTGTATTTGGCCACGAATGCAGAAAAATCTTCAGTAATAGCCACAGAAAATTTTCTTTGCTATCACTTCCTTTAGAGAACAAAGTACACATTCTTCAAATAGAATAAGCCATCAGTTTGATTTGAAGAAGCCTTTTTGTCTGAGTTGGGCAGGTGTCAAGAAGCAGATGTGATTTGTGAGCTGATGGTCAGTGCCCAACCAGACAGAGAGACACTTCACGCTGCCAGCATGAGCCTTTCAGCCTTGTGCCATCCTGTGAAGCACCAGAGATAATGCCAGCATTGAGTCCAAGGGGCAGCAGAGGCAGGAGACAGTATCAGGGTGACAAAGGTTTTCAGTCTTGTTCTTTTACTGCCTTTCTTCCCCTCTCAGAATGTTCCTATCTCCTTGATTCATTAGAGACCATATTAGACTAACTCTTCAGGATACACTACTACCATAAAACTCACCTTTCCTCCACTCTTACAGAATCTTCCCTTTCCCATGAGAACAGAACTGGGATGTCAGCTAGAAACAGATCACCCAGCCCACCCTCCAAGCAGAACAACACTTCTGCATCTGACTACACTTGGTGAAAAGAGTGCAGTCCCCTTCAAACCCAGCAGCTAGGCTCTGCTGAGGCAGCTTATGGCACAGGGCTCAAGTTGACCAAAAACTTGTATAAGCTCATCACAGTTTTACAGTCTTCCATTTGGAATTCAGAAGTGAATCAGTGAAAAAGCATGAAATTTTAGCTACAAACAAGATGGATTGAAGACTATGGGAAAGAAGAGGTAATAAAGGATAAAAGAGGATCTGAAAGCAGAGAAAGCAAACATCAATGCCTGGAAGTTACTTAAATCATTCTTTCATTAAAGGAAAAACAGAATTTTGCAGTTTTTCTCAGTGTCAAGAAATTTGAGTTGGATTCTTCAGTAAGTCAATGCAAAGCCCAGGTAACACTGTTTCCCTCCAGAGTTCTCTGCATTTTAGCAAGAGCTCATGAGTCTAAAACCAAATCCAGGTATGCTCAGTGTTCTCTCAGAGCAGCTGTCACCTCCTATAGCTACAGGTCAATAGAACAGGAAGAACCAAGATAACCCTGGGATCAGTGTCAGCAGTGACTGATGGCTGGGAAAGGGCCCAGAGGAATTATTACATTCCTTCCATGCATTAGTTTCACATACATTACAGATGCTGCCAGCATGTGAGGAGTGTCTGATGATGCACCATGAGTCACACAGTTCAGCTGGAGATAGTCCTGTGGGGAGCAGGGAGTGGTACATGATGATCCCTATGGCTCCCTCCCAGCTCAACGTGTTTTATGACTCCAGAAGTGCCCAGCACTGCCCCAGACAGGAGGAGATGGTTTCATGGACAAAGTTATAAAGGCAAGAGGCAGGGATGGCCCCTCTAACATCACTAATCCTGTAATATTGGATTGTTGACGAGTAGAAGGCAAAGGCTGCAAAATCTGACCAAGTGTGAAGGTAAAGGTGGCTGACCTGAGACACTTCTCTGACCCAGCAAGGAATGTCATGCCTTTTTCATATGCATGTACCTGTCCATAAAGTTACTGTTCCATTTTACTGTGTGTGAACCAAAATGCTGCCTTCCTCAGGCTGGATAATTCACTGTTATTTACAAATATTTACGCATTTTCCTACTGTGTTGGTCATATTCCTAAATAATTATTACATCCCTCATTCCCTCATCCCTACATGCTGTGGGACCAGGGTGGGAGTGGATCTAAATTTGTGTAAATACTTTCTGTGAAAATCTGTACATTTCACAGAGGATACTCTGCTGTTGTGAGTCCCACAGAATCTTCTGAAGCTGGCTATGGGCAGCTATCCCCATCTTCAGCAGCACTGTAAGAACCTGTCAAAGCAAAAAATCTGACAAATTTGCCAGCAAATAAGTCAAGAGGAAGCAGAGCAGGGTGTTTTGCTTTTTACCTTTTAAATTTTTCAGAATAGTTTGAAACCCCATTTAAGTGGTGTGGATACCTTCCAATGTTACAGCAGTGGTATTTGTTCACCCTCACCTCTGTAAATACCCATGCACAGCTACTGCTCCCTCTTTAATATAGGCCTGTTTGAGGCACAGATGGCCCCCAAGCCACATATCCTGTCACATAGACCCAAAATTCTTTGGAAACAGAACTTCCTCTATTGATTTTATGGCAGTCAGGCACTAAACTGTAGTTTGGGTCTTGATTCACTGCTGCCTTGGGGCAAAGACAGGCCAGGATTATCTGGCTGTTCCTTTAAGGGTGCTGAAAGAAAGCCAGCTGGAGGCCTTTCCAAAGGAGGTGTCAGAGCAGGCTATAATACCAGAAGAACAGGAAAAGCACAAAACCCAAACAGAGTCTAGTAGCTGCAATGCACACAGGACAACCAGATGTGAGACTGGGAATACTAAAAGGAGGCTTTTCCCTTGGAAGTAAGAAAGGAAGAGCTCCAGCACAGAAGGTATGATTATATATGATATTTAGAAATAAAATTTTCATATTTAGAAATATGAAATCCTGCAATGACAAGGGAAAGTGGGAGGAAAGAACAGAGCAATCCAATGGGGAGCAGGGGGGCTGTGTTAGGCTATGTGTAGAAGAGCTGACAGCTCTGACTCCAAGAATTGCTGAAGGAAAAAAGAAACAGAGGATTGTTTTGTTGTAGAACAACACCAAGGTATCCTAAAAGCTGTTCAAAAGTGAAAAAACCCCTAGATTTATAAAAGACTAATTGACCACATGGGATGACTGAACCAGGAACAAATTGGATCCTTCCCCCTAAAGCAGCAAGGCAGAGCTCTGGTTGCTGAGGTTTGTAGTTAGGAAAGCAGAAAGGAGGGCTTGGACAGCAGCTGCAGAGCTGGAGGGGGCTTCACCAAGGGCTGGGGTGTGAGTGGAACCCAGACCCCAGGGCAGGTGAGGTAACACCATCTCCCACTCCCCAAGGGCAGAGTGGGCTGCCCCTGAGAGCCCCTCTGCCCTTCCCAGCTCAGCACCAGTGACAGGTTTTTTCTGCACAGCTCCTTATATCAAGTGGGAAACTTTTCACCTGACTTTACCTGCCAGCCTAACACTGGCACCTCAAAGAGCAGAAGTGCAGATTAGAGGCACAGGTCTAGCCCAAAACCCTAAACAGCTGGCACTGTAGGGATGCAGTGAGCAGGACACACCTGAAGCTCTTCTGTGTACAGCTGAAACCATGAATTCCTGCACGGGATGGCAAGGCCCTGGCACCCATGGGCAGCATCCTGGGGGCAGCACAAGCACCCTGTGAGCCCTGCAGAGGCAGCAGCTTGCCCCACTCCCCTCCCAAGGTGTGGGACATTTTGACAGGCTACATGAGACTTGCCACCCTTGTGTCACCCTACTGGGGGGTGAGCAAACAGGGCAGGACCTGAACAGACCAGAGCAGAGAATCTAGGCTGGAAAGGGAAAAATATGCCCTGGCTACGTCCCAAAGCTGACTGGTACAAATGTTTCTCATTACAGTGCTAGAGATGCTCTCCACCCCACTCTTCTCGATGCCCCTCCCAGAATCACAGGCAGCATCCCATGGCCCTGGAGTGCTCTATGGCTTTAATGATCACCACGTGGGAGGAGAGCCAGGGGATGTTATGGTGACTCAGTGAGCACGATCCTGGGCAGGGCCCAAACTGGTCCCGCCAAAGCCACGTTTGCCGCAGGCTGATGTTCCAGCAGCCGGGGAGGAAGGAGGGGCAGAAATGCTTCCTTCCTGGAGCACTCAGTGTCTCACAGTCCTCCCCAGCTCGTTTTGCCTTGCTGGGGCCACCTTGCCATCTAGTGGTTCACGCTGCAGAGCTGACACAGAGCTGGGTTGGTTTCTGCTGGAATCCTGTAATGCCCATGCTTTTGGCCCTTATGAACCAAAGGAAGTAATTCGAATTCCCTTGGATCTGCATCCATTTCTTAGTGAGTCAGGCTGACAGTAAAATGTGCTGTCACAGCATGAAGTTAGCAAAGAAGATGCATAATGCCTACTGCCTTATACATATCACATCCTATAAAAAAGGATCCTCTGCCTGTCCAGCCTGGAGTGATATACTCATCAGGGCATGACTGCTTTGGGCTGAATAGACCTTCCTTCAGCTTTTACAAAAAAGTTTGTGAAAAAACACTACGTTATTTTTAAGATTTTTATAAGATTCATGTTTTGCCCAAAAAAAAGAGAATTATCAGGAGGGAAGTAGACAAAAGTCAAAAGCAGAAATCCTATCTGCTAATATGCAAAGTCCAAAGGGCTCCAGAAGATAAACTGCACACATTAACATTCTTGACATCGCCTATACTAACATGAATATGGATATTAACTGTCTATTTTCTTTTATGTCCCCATTACATCCATTTTGACTTTTGTTTGGGCTCTGTTCAGCAGAGTTGCAAATTTTAATTTATTCCATCACCTCACCTAGAGACAAGAACAAAAATATCTGCTTCATTTCATTTTAGCATGAACTGTTAACCTTCTGTGACCACTTTCATAAATGGAAAATATGATGTCTGTATCCAAAATGGACTTCTCATGCAGATAATTCCAGATGAGAGTCTGGCTTGATATCCTTTCTGTATTTCTTAGTAGCTCCATCTGCTAGGCTCCAGATATATCCTTGTCATTCAACAAGGTGCTTGGCTGTGATCAGTCACGGTGTCGAGGGAAATCTCAGTGCTGAGCTCTCTTCAGCCACTTCAATCTAGAAAGGCTTTTCCTGAGTTTATCTTGGTCAGTGCAGGTGGAATGACAGGGTAGTTTGTCTCCCAGTTAAGGATCTTCCAATTAATTTTTTATGCACTTTCTACAAAGAGAGCAGCAGACAAACATAAGGAATAGCTTTTCACTTTAACATTATAAAGAAAAACTATTTTTAACTGTCAGCCTCTAAAGATCACTCCTTGGCATTAGAAACCACAAAATAAAAATCAATTACAAGATCTCTTTGCACTTGCATATGGGCAGTATCATTATTCTGACAAACTCTATCCTCAGCTTTGCTGCAGAGGCCATGGGCTGCTGGAAGCAAGAGAAAACCAACACCTGGGCTTTTCCCACCCTGATCCTCTGCCTCTATGGATTCTTCTACATGATGAAACCATCAGAACCTTTCCTAACACCCTATCTAACAGGACCAGATAAAAACCTGACCATAGATGAGGTATGATTTTATTCTATGATTTCTTTAAAATGAAGTAGTGAAAATAGAAAGGGAAAACACTGTTTAAAGTTTCTTTAAAGATTAAAAGAAAAAAAAAAAAAAACCACAAATTTAACCAGCTCTGGCAGGTTACAATTTGCAGCAAACTGCATAAATAAAAGATCCATTTAATGGATCCAAGATCCATTTGCCTGCTCAACAGTCCCATGCTGATTCAATGTGATTATATATTTTATGAATTCCTTCAGAGAAAAAACTTCCCTCTACACCAGCATTTAAAATACATGAACTTCCTTTCCTCAACAATAAAAAACACTGACATTTCCTCTTCTGTTCTAGGTTACCAACCAGATTCTGCCAGTCTGGACATACTCCTACCTGGCTCTCCTTTTCCCAGTGTTCCTGCTCACAGACTATGTGCGCTACAAGCCCGTCCTCCTCCTGCAGGGCATCAGCCTCATCGTCACGTGGCTCCTGCTGCTCTTTGCACATGGAGTGGCGGCCATGCAGCTGGTGGAATTCTTCTATGGCATGGTCACAGCCACCGAGGTGGCCTATTACGCCTACATCTACAGCGTGGTCAGCCCCCAGCACTACCAGAGGGTCACCAGCTACTGCAGGAGCGTCACTCTGGTGGCAGCCACCGTGGCCGCCGTGCTGGGACAGCTGCTGGTGTCCTTAGCGAGCGTCTCCTACTTCTACCTCAACGCCATTACCTTGGCTTCCGTGTGCCTGGCACTGCTGTGCGCCTTCCTCCTGCCCACGCCCCAGAGGAGCATGTTCTTCCACAGGAAAGATGCCCCTGAGCCCGTGCCAGGGCCCGCCAAAGGGCCCTCGAGCTGCCGAGAGGAAAGGAGCCCCGATGCTGCTGCCAGGGCCCCGAGCCCCCAGCCCCAGGCTGGCGCTGCCGGGCCCCACGGGCACATGCTGGGCGTGCTGCTGCAGCTGGGCAGGGACCTGAGGGATTGCTACGGCTCCCGCAAGCTCCTCTGCTGGTCCCTGTGGTGGGCTCTGGCCACGGCCGGCTTTAACCAGGTGCTGAATTATGTCCAGGTGCTCTGGGACTGCCGAGCCCCCTCGCACAGCTCCGCCGTGTACAATGGAGCTGTCGAAGCCTTAGCAACGTTTCTGAGTAAGTCAATGTTTGAACATTGATCACAACGACAGCCTCTGAAGTTTCACTTTAGTAAACTTTCAAAGTGCCATTCCATTGCAGGCGCTCCAGGGAGCCAGTGCACATCCTGTGCATTCCAGACCTAGGTCTTTGATGTACAGCAGTTCAAATGTGAGTTATGCTGGTTTTTCTTTAGTAGCAGACAATTAACTGTAACTTACCAGTGTGCGGAAAACATGCGAGTCACACAGACATTGCATCTAGGTGGTAAATCCATTCAGAAGCACCCCTGTTTCTTTGGATGAGGTTGTTGGGTGGGGTTTTTTTTTCACCCAAACATGTATTGCACTGTTCCCATAACAATGCTATCAGCTAACACAAATGGGAGAAGTTTTCCGTAAAAATTTTACACAAAAAGAACATAAGCCTCTCATTTAAATTTTTTCTAGTGAAATACCCATGTGCAACCAGACAAAAAGAAAAATTTTAGTCATTGCATGATACAAAGATTTTCTGGGGAAAAAAGACCCTATGAATCCTTATAATACTGATCAGAACCATTCCACTTTTGTATCAGGAGCAGATGTTTGCACCACACATGCAAAGTGAGGTTATCAAAAGGTAACATCAGAGGATACCACCCTGCCTTGGCTCACATTGTGCTGTTGTAAAGAACTTGCACAAGACGTGGGTGTGTGTTTTACCAGGAAAAATAAACACATCTGCATCACACCTAGTCATTCAGGTCACCCTTACAGTCCTTAAGGAGAAACAGGGACTACTCTTGCAGCAGGCATCTAAATAGACCACATGAACCATGAACTTGAAGATCTCCTGTAGTATCTACTCCTTCAAGAATTTCTCTCTCTCATGGACTCGCCTATTTCTCGGTGCATAAATATAGAAGTTTTTAAATTATCTGGGACCCCTAAGATGGGCAGTCAGGTGGCTTAACTTTGCAACAGATGCATATTCTAGGAGGCCCACAGAAGCAAGGACAGAAGCAAACCTGTCCTTTCTTGGATAGGTTCCTTGGATATACTTCCTTGATGCCTCAAAACTCACTTTTTTTGACAGTTTAGCCCCTCTATGAGGTGCACAGAGCTAAACTATTCAATAGAAGGTTTACTAGCCTAGCTAGGAGAAGGTGGAAGAATTTCCTTCTTGAACTCCAAACCACGTTCCTAATTCTCTCCCCAGAGATACATGCTGTGTACAGACACCTAAATAATGAATCCTTCTGCACTACAGTTTATCCTGTGAAGTGGAATAAAACACTACGAGCAGAATGGCAGAGACTTGATCCATGCAGTTGTCTTAAAATGACCAGTCATCTGCAGGGCTGCAGAAGTCATCAGAAATGCTTTCAAACTTCAGACTACTCTGCTTCATTATTCAACACTGCCTTTTGGCATGTGAGTGTGGCAAGACTTGGTCATACAGGCTGTGGAACAGATACAATATTTACATTTATTTTTTTTGCTTTTTCTAGGCTCAGTAACATCTTTCCTAGTACAATATGTGAAGATTAACTGGGACCATTTTGGAGAACTGGCTTTAGGGGTCTTCTCTGCAATAGATGCTGGTTGTCTGTTTCTTATGCACTTCTCTACCAGCATCTGGGCATGTTATGGTGGATATCTCATTTTCAAGGCCTGCTATGTGCTCCTACTGACAATAGCAACGTAAGTACAAAACATCACAATGCTGCCATCATGCACAGAGTACTGACCCTACTTTGAGTTGCTTTGGGCATCCTTTTCCTCAGAGGTAGCTGACCTAATGCTAGATGTAACTGTTTAGGTAAGGACAAGAACACTTAAATGTCTGGTTATGTTGTTTTCATTCTTCCAAACAATCAAGAAAGAAAAAATGTCAAAAGGACATCGAACATTCACCTAAGCAGAAATTAAATGAGGCACAAGGTAACGTTATTACTAAAGGCAATGGTAACAGCAAAATGTTGAAGCCATTTTCCTCCTTCCTGGCATGAAAGATACAAAGTGAACAATAGGGACAAGCATACCTTGACAGCCATCCTTTAGGATCACCATATGCCCAGACCCCCTACTGATAAACCTTTTAAGCATGCCATGAACTGCACCTATGAAATCTAGGGTTAGAAAAGCAGCCCATTCAGTTCAAAAAACCATTAAAATACACTGTGGTACCCCAGACTTTTTTTTTTTTTTCAGAGAAATCAAGGAAGTAAACAAGCAAATGAAGCACCATTTCCTCTGTCCTTGCTGCACCATCTCCATGAATCATTATCTCTCCATCCACTGTCATACAGCAATAGCTTTCCCAGTCGGAAGTGACTGACCTGCCAGTTTCCCGTTAGGTTCCAGATCGCCGTCAATCTGAGCATGGAGCGCTATGCCCTGATGTTTGGATTCAACAACTTCATTGCCCTGCTGATCCAGACCATTCTCACAATAGCTGTTGTAGATTCAAGAGGCCTGGGACTGGACATAGTGACTCAAGTAAGTGCAGTTACCTTTACTTCCTATTTACTGCTCAACCAAGTCATCTTCAAAATTCCTATGCCAAAGGGCAACTTAATTATCTTTCTTCCATAGAAATCCAGACATCTTGTTCTTCCCCTGTCATTCTTCCCTTTTGCCTTTTAATGCATTTAGGATTAAAGATGCTGGTCTGTTACTTTTCAAAGGGAGATACACCAGAACATAACTAACCAGGCCCTGCTATCCAACCAGTTTTCGTAGTTAACAGAACACCATCCTCTCTTCCCGAAAGCTCAGACTGGATTTGTCAGATGCAGAATGGGAGTTCAGGACTATGAGGCATTTGAGTTATTTCAGCTCAAGTAACTTCTAATTCCAGCTCAGGAGCAAACCTGGTCTGTATCTCAACATGTGCAATAGAGACTTCTACCCACAGCTTGGGCACTTCATTTGGGATGGGACATCCTATCTCACAACAGTGTCCCTAACTTCAGCCCAATGTCACTCATGTTGAAGTCAACTGAAACCTACTAACTTCTGCATGTTCTCAGATGGGCTCTCAGGTGGGGCAGCTTCCTACTCTAATGGGTCTGAAGAAGACTAAAGCTATTCACACTCTGCACAGAAAAGGCAAAAGTGACTTTGAAAGAGTAAAGATTGAATCAAACATTAAATCTTTAAAATTAAGGACAGGAATATGTTGGACTTCATAAATAGCCTGGCCACTGTTGTTGGAAATGCTGATGTAAAATCACAGTGTATTTACTGAAACCGTTGTGGTGACAGTTACTGAAATGTGCAAAAGCAAAACAAGGATGAAGTCAGGTTCTTGCAGATTATTCATGACCAGGTGGGTAATGAAGGTACTTCTACATTTTGTACTAACAGAAAAAAAAATCCTGTTCTTATCCCTCTCCCCATCTGATGCTTAAGAGGCATAAGAAATGGAAGAAGGGGGCAGTTCTTCATTTCACAATTATATGCTGTATACTTGAAAAGCTGAGATTTTGCTTAATCACGAAGCAAAAACTCAAGTGTAGAGAAACTGCCAGAACACAAGAAAATCAGAGTGACTGTCATCTTCAGAAGAAGCAGCATTTCTCTAATGTGTTTTTCATTAATTGTTCTGCCTTTTTCTCCTCCTCTCCCAGTTTTTAATTTATGGCAGCTACTTCGCAGTCATACATGGGATTTTCATGATCAGAAGCATTTGTGTGCTGGTCTCATGCAAATGCCAAAGGAAAATAGTGAGATCTTGCACAGAGCAGCTGAACCAGGCTGAGCACGAGTCAAGAGAGCAGATTGTCACAAGCTACATGACACGGCTGTAGGAGGCAGGCAGGCTGGAGAAGGGCTTCTCCTGGGAGAAGGGCTCCCAGCAGGGAAGAAGAGCAGCATGCAGGGAACAGCAGTGCAAGAAGAACGTTCAACTCAGCCCTGAAAAGCTACGCTGAATCATTCCAGCACTTCAGCACAACATATGCCAGCAGAGAGCTCACCAAAATGGCACTGTGCCAAGAATAAAAGATAAGTTGCTTTAGATTCTTATTTACATGCTTATAAATAGCTTAAGGGCAGTAATTTATACACAGAATCAGAGAAACCACCTTTGCATCCCCCTGTGCACGATGGCAGAGAGCAGAGTTCACCCTGCCTTGCTCATCGTAGCTCCTGAACGTGGTGCTGGCAAAGCTGCTTCTGTCACATTTGCTGATGCAGTGGCTGAAGGCATGACTCCCCTTTGCACAGCCCTTGTTCTGAACCAAGGAAGAAAAGATCATGTTTGCATCATTCTATTCTTTGATACCCAGTACAGGCAGATAGGGGACAGGCTCCTCCTGCCTCATCCCACAGCTCAGTGCACACAGGCTGCAAAAAGCAGGGCTTGCACAACCCGTCCTGGGAGCTTCACTGCAACACTGCTAGGTCACAGTTGTTGCTTGGCCCACATTCGAGAGCTACAAACACTGTGCTGACTTCGCAGCAACCTCTGCCGAGAAGGGAATAACTTCAGAGTCCAAGCAAAAGGCAAAAGTAACACTCCTTTGCTTGTGCTTCCAGTAAAATTAAATTCAGGACTGACTGTCTTCCTCTTTCATCAGGAAAAGAAATAATATGAAGGGGCTTAAGTAGCACAGACTAAAACCAGAGAAGGACATTGTGGAGAAATTTAGCTGATTCTACAGAGGAAAATTCTAGATTAACAGGAATATCCAAGAAGATTTATAACTAAAACAAACAGTGAGCATCATGTGTGCTTTTGAGTGCCAAGTGAGGGAGGTCCACTGATCTTGGCCAAGAATTTGGCAGGATCAGCCAAACTCTGACTTTGTCAAGAAGCTTCAAGTCCTACAGCTAATTTTGCCCAAATGACAGTCCAGGAGAAGAAAAAAGAGACTAGAAATGAGTTTGCATAGTGAATGTCTACTTTAATATGAACTATATCCATATGCTGAAGTTATTTCTGTACTGCTGTTTGCTTCTAGCTTCCAATATCTACATCTAACTAATAAAAACCACTTAGCATTTACAGAATATTTTTCCTGTAGAGACACAAGCTATCATTTGTACAGACATACCAGCTTTTCATACCACTGTCACACACTGCAACTAGACCAAGTGCCCAGAGGCAAGGGCAGGCAGGACAGAAGCAATTCGTTTCAAGTCACAAGAAGAATCAGTAGGACCTGACAAAATGAACCTGACTAATTTTTAGGCCTTTTGTTTACTACTGTGCATTGTGGGGATATTGTCTGTTGTACACTGGCTCTAAGCAGAACAGTTTAACCAATGCAGTCATAAAAGTAGGAGATGTACTTAGTCTCCAGTGAGAGTTCTTTTCTTACTGCAGAACTGAGGGAATGATGCTCCTGCCTGAAGAAACAAGGACAGAATCCAGGAGAGCAAGGACTATTTTTCTATTCTTCCTTGTGAGTAGTAATCTTCTTTTGAGGCATTCAGTTTAGAACCAGATGTTAATCTTGGACTAGAAGTTAACAAGAGTTTGTATTTAAATTAAAAAGAGGAACTTCATATTTTCAGCTCCATTTTTATGTTCTGGCTAGTGCTAGAGCTATGTGTCTGTAGGATGCCACTGAGGAGCAAAGGAACAGAGGAGACACAATGTATTTGGCTTGCAGCTTTTAAAGAAAACCATCTTCAGAAAACAGATAAGACTTTACAGACAAAAGAATCCATTCCTATTCTCTCTAATCTCCAAAATAATGATTCTGAGGTTGGAAGCTGGCAGGAAGCATTATGGGGAAATAGGGGAGGAAGAAGGCAGCTCTTAGGAGTGTTAGGAGAAGAAAGACAAGGCCTTATGTTATCCTGGGTTTTCAGCTGCAAATCAGAACTCACCCAGCAGTCAGAGGTTTCTAAAAGAGTAAGACATACATATGCACCTGTGTGTTTGTGTACCTGCACACTCTGGAGAGGAGATAGTTGAGACTTGGTAGGTTGCAAGGAAGGCTGGATCCACAGGCTAGCGTGGACTAGTTCTGCAGGAAAAGGAAATTCTCAACACATCCACCTCTCCTAGCAGCTTTTAGTATTCCTTGTTTTTCTTCCAGCATGTTAAAGGTTTCCATGCAAACATGGAACTCCAGAGCTGGGCACATTCTTCCCCATGGCTGCAACCCCCTCTAAATACACCACTAATTACCTTTGAAACATTACTTTGGGCACAAATCTTCCATGAAGATACAGTCCAGCAAGCTGATAAGGGCAGTTTGAGCAAACAAGGAAGGAACAAATAGTGTGTTTGTATTCAAAACATGCAGGTACTGCCCAAGCACTGTGTGGGCTACCAGAGAAACACGAGCCAGCAGCCCTTTCAGCCCCTGCCCAGCAGCACCTTCCCTTCCCAAGGTTCTTTCCCTGCCTCGAAGCCCTTGGCCAGGAGAAGGATGAAGGGCAGAGGCAGGCCTGGCTCCCCTGAGCACTTCCTGCCCTACCACACTTCAGCACTGAGGGAGCCCCCTGTGTCTGCAGCCCCAGACCAGGCTCTGTTGAACTCGCAAAGGGCCCCTCCTGCCAGGGCCTCAGCTTCTGCTCCCAGGATCAACTCATGTGCTACCAACAGCTTTCAGGGTGAACTCCAGCCTCTGATGAACCTTGGAAGATGCAAGCAATACAGTCTAAAAAAAAAATGGGTAAAGGAAAGAAAAGCAGCAGCATTTCTCTGAAGCAAGCCTGTTAATTTTTTAGCTTAGAACCTAGGTTTAGCAGTTTAATTTTGTCCATTTGTCCTTAAATGACAGATCTGTCCCTATACAGAAATAATTCCTGGCCAACTATAAGTAAGAAGCATTTGCTGTCCTACCTCCCAAAGCCCCAGCAAAGCCAGGACAGTCAGAGCAGACCCCACGAGCCCAGAGGCCTCTGTGCTATGCACAGGATACTGTTAGCCCAAACTGTAAAACTGGTTATCTGCCTTTCCATAAATCAGAAACCAGAGCTTTTAAAGGTATTAATTAACAGAAAGAATGCAATCATTGCTTTCTTGTCACAACAAGTTTTATTAATCATTAGCTACACTAAGTCTTACAGTTTTATTTTAAAAATAGAACTCAGTTTGCTGACAAGACCCATAAAGAACACTTTCCCTGCAATCTTCATAGACAAGTTCTGCAAGAAAGAATGGCTATGACAAGTTGTTATTATTATTAAATTCTGATAACATTTTATCAAGTTTAGAAATAACATTTTGGAAAAAAGTTACAGAAATTTCTGACTACCACCAGCTCGAAAGGGTGGTTTCTGACTTCTCTGCAAGACAAAGTCATCCTAGGAAGAACTGCACCTGAATCCACAGGAAATGCACCACAGACAGAGCCTTGACAGGTAATTCATCACCGTTGGAATTATTTGGGAGTGTGCTGGCTACTCACTTGCTCAGTGCATTTTGAAGTGATGCAAGATTTATGGAGATGTTACTGATCAGCCCAGGGCTTAATTTTTGTATTTTTATCACATTTCAAATAAGGTCTTGAGTTAAAGATACTAGAGACTATATTTTACTTACAATTATTTGTAAGAGAAAGATGACAGGGGCAATTTTTAAAAATCAAGTTACAAGGTTAGGGCTGATTTTTCTAACATTCTTCTGAGGTCACAGAAATATTGTCCTTATAACATACAATTTATACTAAGTTTTAATGGATATCATCTCACAGTGCAAGTAGAAGCACTTTTGAAAAAGTGCCTGCTATAGAGTGGAATTCAGCAATTTAAGATAGACAGCTTGTAGCAGCATGATTAAACATCAGCTAGTGCTTTGCTTTCATTTGCTTATGACTGAAAACACCGTTTCACTTATTTTCAGGATCAGTGAAACTGACTTTTTAACACAAAAGAAGTAAAATAAACTTAAAAAACCAAATCTTTCTAGACTTCTTTTTGCTGCCAAGTACACTGAAGAAACAACCTCCTTTTCCTTTTGGTCATCACTTTCAAAAATGAAGTCAATAGTTCTCTATTCTAAGTCTGAGCAGGTACCATGAGCAGATAGTTTCTTAGTTTCTGGATCTTTCTTTACCCTCTCCAATGACTGGAGTGCAAGAAACATGGTGAGTGTTAAAGCATTTTGAAGAAACTTTGGTCACAATGGGTTGAGCTGCTTGATGGCTTTTATTGCCATCAAGAATGTTTGCACGGTCATTGTGTCAAATCAACAAAATCAACAAATAAGTCAAACAGATTTGCAAATCAACAGAAAAAAACCTCCTTGAGCACACAGAATGAGCTTTAATCTCTAACTTTGCCCACTCATTTATTCAGAAATGAGACTATAATGGAACTTTATTCTTCTGCTACAGTACAGCCACTCAGCCCTAAGCACGTCACTGTGAACAACCTTTGACAGACAATACAGAGTTTACCAGGGCTGATGCACCTTGATCCAGTTGCTCATTTCCAAGCTGCAGCTGTGATCCCAGGCAGGTTCAGTGAGGGGAACATTGGCTTAGGCACGTGGCAAGCTGGAGCCGTGCACTTCACTCACAAGACAGAAGCGACAATGGCCTTTATCAACATAACAAAGTTCAGTGGTAAATGTGACAGTGGTTTAACAAGACTCAACAGGAAAGCGTGCTTGACTTAGTGCAGAGATGGCAAGATCAGGTAAAACTGTTAGAGACCCTCCTGCTAAGTCACTGGGTTCTAAACTCCTCTCAGAGAGGAGCCTGGGTGCAGCTTAGACCCACTCCTAATCCCAGATTTGGTCAACTGCTTCCATCTAAAGGATTATGCAATATGTGCAATAAGTTCTTTATATGACTTAGCCAAGATTTCAAGGCTGAGCACACTGTTAGTCACTTACCAAGAATGTGTTGCAGCAAAGAATCTCAGCCTCAGGAGTAACTGCCAGAGGTGTCCCTGCCTAAGAGGAGATCCAGGAGCGCAGCTCAGTGCAGGAGAGCTTGAGATCAGTGGTCTGGTTACATCTGCACACCAGGCAGGCATCTGAGTCACCTCTGTGGGCAGCCCTCGGCTGTCACACTGCCACCCATCCCCCGAAGTCCAGTTACTCTGGATGCCACCACCAGTCCTCACTGGTGGTTATGGATTCAAGGGAGTGAGAGTAAGTTTAGTTAAAAAGTAAACTTGAAAATTATTTTTTACCAACTGTGAAGAGCATCTATTCCTCCTTTGCCACCTTTTTTTTTTTGTTTAGGTAGATTATGGATTGCTGGAAGGGAGCCGTAAGCCACAGCTGGATTTATCCCACGGTGATCATCTGTGCAAATGGATTTTTCACCACAATGAGGCCATCAGAATCTTTTCTTACCCCCTATCTAACAGGACCAGACAAAAACCTAACAACTGAAGAGGTATGTAACTATTCTCTTAAGCAGCAACTAAAATGCTTAAAGCATTAGGCCTTACAGCAGTAACTGAAAGGAAGATGAAGTGTGAATATTTTATCTTAAGACCCATATTTAAGGTGCTTCTGGAAAAGAGTAAGGAGTCACCTCTTTGGCAGGAGGTTCAAACTTTAAAGTCCCTACATTCTTAGGACTTTGAAACCCCTTTGGTGGTTGATATTTTTGGCAAAATCAGGTCAGCTAGTTCCTCTCTCCACCCCAGAGGAGACATTTATTTATACTTACCATGGAATTGATTACACTGACAGAATTTATTTCAAAACATAAAAAAGCTAAGCAGCCCTCCCCTTATGAGCTGTAAAGCTTATTTCTTATATTCCCTACATTTCGTGCATTCATTAACCTGTTGAGGTTAGGTTCACATTCAGAAAAATTGGGGGTTTTGACAAAAACATGCACTCCAAGTTTCCTTGCTATATGCTGTGTTCAGCACTGGCTGCTTCAGGAGTACACCTCTCAGCAGAAGGGGACATGGTTAACACGTGGCTGAGTCATGGAGCTAACGGTATAATTAGAAAACACAGGCTTGCTACACCCACATACAGCTAATATGAAGAACAGTCATTCCTGATGTGCAGTAGCAAATGTTAAGGCAGAATCTACCAGCACACTGTGAACCCAAGGTTTCTGCTGAAAAAGGTATTTGTGGTTTAGGTTGTCAGGGAGTTTTTTTCTCCCTCCCCTTTATTGTTAACCACAAAGGAAAGCATTATTTCTTACATAAATCACACAGATAGCGTCACAGAATGCCTTAATTCTGATTTCAACAAGAATCCTTAACTCAAAATCAAGCACAGTACAGATATTGTCTCCTTCAGCCAAACTCACCTCCAGTAAGTTAATTCCATGAGGTAATTCTAAGTTCAGAGAAACAAAACAAGTCATGCAGAAAGATATAGTGAACCTGCTGCTCACCATGCAACTCACTCCAGTACCTGTTCAGAAGTAAAAAGCATTCCTCCAGCATTTGATACAGTTTCTTTCTAGTCTAATTGCTTAAGCAGAGAACAAGAGATCAGGAATAGATACCTCAGCAGGCCCCACAATTATTGGGCAAGACCTCCCCAAAACAGGCAGCTTAGTCACAGAAGAAGGTCACTTTGTGATGTGCATCTATAAGGATACCTGCCCCAAACTGCCTGGGCAAGCACTGAGCTTTAGTGGCAACCACAAATAGCACCTTCCAACCCAAATTCAGAACAGTTTTAGAAAAAAGAGAAATAATTTTTTCACAGGGCATCTATGTATTGAAGTCCAACTTAAACTTGCTGAAAGACTTCCTTACTTCTTACACTTTAAATCGGAAAAAACATAGAAGGTAGAGTTCCCTAGTAGCAGCTACACACTATGTGCAGTTCCAGTTCTCCTTTGTAAGAGACAGGCTTTTTTTTCTTTTTTTTTTTTTTTTTTCCTGTACCTAACAACGGAAAGAGGTGACCAAAGGTATACAATGACTCACATTAAGTTAAAACAGGCCTTCATTTTCAGGCACTGTAGGGAACAGGATTTGAAAATAGAGAGACTTACATCAGACCCAAAGTTACAAGTGCTTTTAACAGCTGCACATCAAAACCTGCCTTCTTCATAGACCTTTATTGGAATTAATTTCTAAACCAATCTGTTTCTTTAGTGAAGCATAGCATCACTCCCTTTGGTCCTTACATAGTGAAGTCATAGTCTTGTAACTTAAAGCAGTTTAAGCCTGCACTGGTCACACAACTCAGTTTCATATTGTCACAACTATGTAGTTTCAGCAGTAACACCATCAAAAACCATCCAAAAGGGTACTTTAAATACCCTTTAAAGTATTGGGGGGTTGGGGCTGTTTTGTTTGTTTCATCTTTTAACATTTCCTCTTTTGTTGTGTTCTAGGTTACCAACCAGATTCTGCCAGTCTGGACATACTCCTACCTGGCTCTCCTTTTCCCAGTGTTCCTGCTCACAGACTACGTGCGCTACAAGCCCGTCCTCCTCCTGCAGGGCATCAGCCTCATCGTCACGTGGCTCCTGCTGCTCTTTGCACATGGAGTGGCGGCCATGCAGCTGGTGGAATTCTTCTATGGCATGGTCACAGCCACCGAGGTGGCCTATTACGCCTACATCTACAGCGTGGTCAGCCCCCAGCACTACCAGAGGGTCACCAGCTACTGCAGGAGCGTCGCTCTGGTGGCACCCACCGTGGCCGCCGTGCTGGGACAGCTGCTGGTGTCCTTAGCGAGCGTCTCCTACTTCTACCTCAACGCCATTACCTTGGCTTCCGTGTGCCTGGCACTGCTGTGCGCCTTCCTCCTGCCCACGCCCCAGAGGAGCATGTTCTTCCACAGGAAAGATGCCCCTGAGCCCGTGCCAGGGCCCGCCAAAGGGCCCTCGAGCTGCCGAGAGGAAAGGAGCCCCGATGCTGCTGCCAGGGCCCCGAGCCCCCAGCCCCAGGCTGGCGCTGCCGGGCCCCACGGGCACATGCTGGGCGTGCTGCTGCAGCTGGGCAGGGACCTGAGGGATTGCTACGGCTCCCGCAAGCTCCTCTGCTGGTCCCTGTGGTGGGCTCTGGCCACGGCCGGCTTTAACCAGGTGCTGAATTATGTCCAGGTGCTCTGGGACTGCCGAGCCCCCTCGCACAGCTCCGCCGTGTACAATGGAGCTGTCGAAGCCTTAGCAACTTTTTTGGGTAAGCAATCATTAGAGGTACTTGTCACCCATCCTGTGCTGAGGGATTCTTCAGCAATGGGTTTGGTGCCCTTCCATTTCCTGTGAGGACTAAACTGACAGAGATAAACAGTATGCAAAGCATGATTTTACTCTAAGCTTTTACAGTGGGCTCTTCAAAATTAGTCTTATCAAACATATATAAATAAGCTTTTACTACTTAGAGGAGACTCATTCTGCCAAAATATTTTAAGAGTTTTAAGTTTACAGCTTTGTTTAGACCATGTCTTTAACCTGAATTAAGCACATCAAAACCCTGTGCAATATCTTGCATATTCCTCCCTCAAATACACCTTAAGCGGGCTGGTTTAAGAATTAAAAGAAAATGTGAGCAGATACACTGCTAAAAATACTACTCAGAGCATACTGTGAAATTGTCTAGTTAGACACTGGATTAAAAATCATTCCAGTCTAAGTGCTTCTCAACAAATATTCTGTGACTACATCTGTGTCCTGATTGGCATGTTTGCAACGACAAAGGTTGTGTGTTCAACCTCTGTACGGGCCATTCACTTCAGAGTTCAACTTGATGATCCTTGTGGGTCCCTTCCAACTTAGAATATTTTGTGAAACCATTTCTGTGATGTAACAAGGCTGAGAGCACTGCAATTGTTTACCCTTGAAAAACAAGGAATCTTACTAATGTGCACAGACACTTGAAGGGAAGGAGCAAAGAGGATGGAACCAGGCTCTTCCCAGTGGTGCCCAGTGACAGGACAAGAATCAAGGAGCACAAAATCAAACAAAGTTCCACTTAAACACAGAACATTTTTATTCCAAGGGTGATTTTTAAACAGGAACAGGTTGGTCAGAGGTGTGGACTCTCCATCCTAACCTAGAGTCAAAACCTAGGCACCACCCTGAGCAGCTTCCTTTAGCTGACTCAGCTTTTAGCAGGGCCATGTGATCTCCATCTCTCTTCCAACCTCAGCCATTCTGCCTCTCATTAGTTACCTGTTCCATCCAAATTCCATTTCTCTTTAGCCACAGAAAAGAAAGATATGGGTAAAGTGAAACTTCATTTACTTAGCTGTGCAGCACCAATACAGCCTCCTTTTGGAGTTCCCATTTACACAGCTGTCTTCCAGTACATTCCAGGAGCTGTATCCCACACTTCTACAGGGAGTTGTCAGTTTACTTCTCCTCCCTGCAATCAGCATGAAAATCCATTTTACTGAAGGTACTCCAGAACTTCTGACAACTGCTTTGAGTAGTGTTCCCAAATTCTTTCTGGCACTTACACCCTCTGGCACTTGACAAAACTTTTCAGAGTACAGAAGGCACTCACAGCACTGGGAACCACTGCTCATGAAAGGGATGGACCAAAGGGAGTGGTTTGCTCCAATTTCTGGAATTCTGATGAAGAGTACATACAATCAGCAAACAAAGTCTGTTTTTTGTGCTAGCTCACCTGAGAACATGGGGTTTGCTACACTGTAATAGACTCAAGTAAGGGTTTTGCTACATGTGATGGCCCATAAGACATAGACAAATGCAGTTTCATAAGGCTTTTCACCAGAAACTGAAAATACACTTCAATTTAAAAAAAGTATGGCATGCTAAGATTTTCTTTCCATAAATAACTTCACATGAAATAACTAAACTCATTATACATATTTTGGCAGAAAATGCTTGGTGGGATTGTTCTTCTCTTTGCTCATAGTTGTCTAAAAACAGAGCAACAATAGATTGTGCACTGCTGCCTGCAGCCTTAGGCATGAGGCACTTTCCCAGAGCACTTCAGTCAGTGAAGGGTCCAAGAAAGGAGGGAAACATCCAAACTAATGGAAGACTCCCACACCTCTAACAAGAAATATAATCCACACCATTACCAAAGCCCACTGTGACCAAGAATGAAGAGCTCCAGGCATGATCCAATGACAGTTATGCAATGACTCTCAATAATAATGTTTTGAAGTTTCAATTACTACTTTTCAATTTTTAGGTTCAGCAACCTCCATGGCAGTTGGATATGTCAAACTAAACTGGGATCTCTCTGGAGAACTGGCTTTGGGAATATTCTCTGCACTGGATGCTGGTTCTCTGCTTCTTATGCACTTCACTGACAACATCTGGGCATGTTATGCTGCTTACCTTGCATTTAAAGCTTGCTATATGCTTCTTATAACAATAGCAACGTAAGTACAACACACAATTGTTCAAACTAAATTGATTTAAATCACTGTCAAATTTTTACATTTATCAAAATTTTACTGGATATTTCCCTAGATATAAATAGGTTATGACAGCAGCATATACTGTTTCTAGCCTGTATAAACAGGCTAGTGTATAGTACACACCAAGTCAGAACAACGTAGCTTCTGCACTTGGCTGTTCAATGACCAATGTATGAGTATTCTCAAAATGATCCAAAGAATATACACAGGTATTTAGCAAAAATATTCACTCAAAGGTAACTAAGATGCATAGAAGTCACAAAGCCAGAAAAAAACCAAGAAATTTCTGTCAAAATGAAGCTGATAAAGCTTAATAGCCAAGATTGAAATGATTGTGTCCTTTGAGGAGTGCACTGTGCCCATTAACCCGTCCTTGCTCTCCACGGTTTTGTGAACCTGTGCATTCACTGTCAGGTTTCAGATTGCTGTCAACCTCAGCATGGAGCGTTATGCTTTGATGTTTGGCTTCAACAACTTTGTTGCGCTGGTGATTCAGACGATTTTAACTGTTGTTGTAGTAGATTCAAGAGGTCTGGGACTGGATATCAGCACTCAGGTAAGCCACTGAGTCCCATTGCTTTGTTCCCCTACTCTCCTTCAAAAACAGGTTCTACTCCAAGATTAGCCTATGGTAATGTGCAAGCTCAGGGCAGTTACTCACCTGGAAAAAGGCTCATTTAAAGTGAACTACTACACCCTGCTTGTCCTCTAGACCTCCCAATACTGGAATGACTGGAAAATATTCTATGTTCACAGAACAGAGGGAAAGGTGACCACCTATTACTCTGGGTATTCTTTAAATTAAAGGCTTACTATTCTCAAGTTTATAGTCAAAATACCCTACAGAAGCAGGAAGCCAGCTGAAAGGCAACCTATGGGTCTATTACTAGGGTAATTCTAAGTTACATAGTTCCAGTGGACACACCTTTAAAGTTACTATAATTCCGAAAATTAACTCATTGCAATTCCCCATTAAATATCTAAAATTAGTTTAAACTTAGACACTGAATGGGTCTAAGACTCCAGGTTTCATGTTTCCAGAGACCAGACAAAGTGCAGAACAGCTGTCCTCCCTCACCAAGGTGGGGGAGTACGTAACAGAACATTCTCACCCCCCCCCCTTTTACAACCACAGAATTTCTATAGTGTAAAGTCAAGCAGTCCAGACTTCTTGAATCCTCTCAAGATGGGGTCATTCTGGGCACAGGTGACAGGGCACCAATGGAGAGGTGAAAGCAGCAATGAAGAGACACCCCTTAGAGTTAAAAACTGGTTTTGCTGTTAGATAACTTTTCTCCTTCTGCACCTCCATTTTCCAGTTTCTCATTTATGGCAGCTACTTCACAGTCATAACTGGAATTTTCCTGATCAGAAGCACGTACACCATAATTTCCATCAAATGCAGAAATACAAGTGTGGCTGCTGAAAGCACTGCCCCTTAACTGAGACAAAAGCAGTGGTTACAAGCAACAATGCAGAAGGCTCCATCATCTGGACAACAAATCGGGAGAAACAACATTCAATCAAGCAAAACTGGTCCATGAAAGCAAGCTGTTTATGAGCCTACTGCACAGAGAGCTTTGTCAACAGAAAGATGCATTCGGTCCAGTTTCTTCACCAGCAGTTTAACACAAACATTCCTCAAACAGTCTTCTAATTCAAATTAGTGATCTGACATACAAACTTCTATTAAGGCTCAGTGAGCACAAGGACATACAAATGCCTCAACCTCACACAAGAGGAACCCACAAAACAACCTTGGGACTGTCCCTTCTACTAAGTATTTCAAATTAAGGCAATTTATTTACTGACAGAAGACCATCAGACATGCCCAGGGAATTTAAAGCAGTTGAACCATACAATGACCAGTCAGAAAATTTGTCACAGAGGCCTTTGGAAAACTTAATACTTTTTCAACTGGACATTGCATCTGCCTTACAGAACCCAGGATGGTCCTGCAAGTGTAGCATCATCTTACACTTGTAACAGCTGATGTTTAGGACTGAAGTCTAATCTAGGAGGTCTCCATATTAATTTCTGTATAAGGGGCCTGAAGTTATCAAGTGAAGTGCTTTGATGCTAAAGCATAAAAATGCAGCTTTTAGGCAACTGTGCTATTTGCATGAACAACTGAGGGAACAACTGCAGAGATTTCCACAATAAAAACATTTAAAATCAGGGGTGAAAATTTCATTTTGTAAATAAAGCTATTTTAAAACCTAATCAATTAAACATCTATGGTGTCAGTTTATGCTGAATATACAGAAGACTCAAAACAATACAAGATCTTAAGCTTATCTGGAATTTGGCAAATCTAAAATCCGTGAACACAGACTAAAGAGGTGTGCTTGCGTATAGTTAAAAGTTGCAGTTAATTCAGTTATAAAAAATAAAGTATTCCACTACTTCTGTAGCATATTCTAAACTACATGCTTTGCATACTTCAATCAGTTTCAGTATCTCAGCAGTAATATTTGGATTAGAACAATCTCAATAGATGCTGATCTCATTAGCCCTTATCCAAAGCCTAATTTACACCACTGTAAGTGAAGAGGTCACAGAATTGTTGCTCTTTCATAATACTTTTTATCTTATTGACAAGATATCTCTTTGATTTGGTCCAGTTTTCTGGACTAAGCATTTTTAAGTATTCCACAAGCCCTGCTGAACCCTTGCAGTTCCCCACTTTCCACTGCATTTACCTCTTACTATCCAAAACAGCCAAGATTTGTTAACAGGGAGAGTTAAAACTACTTACACTGTGCTAAAATACAGCAGTGAGAGTAAGGGTGTCACTAATACCCTGCAAACCTCCAGTTGCTGGGGATTTGTTCAGTGAATTCCCCAGAGAATGTTGGGAACTGAACACCACACTCTGTCGAGCAGTCTCCATCACAAACAAAAGAGAGACTTCAAGCCTGTTTTAAATATACCAACAGGACAAAAACAGACATTTAAATACAGCAAACTTATAGGCAGCATGTTTTATGAGCTGCCTGTCTTCCTGCTTGGTATCTCCAAAGTTTAAAAAACAAAAACAAAAAGAAATTACAACCCCCAAGGGCAGGCAACAAAAGTCAAAAGCATTAGCATAAATGTTTTTACAAGCAGAGGTCAAACATTTCAGATGCCCTAGCAAAACCTATCCCACATTTAGGCAGTCAGTTACAAGTGAAATGTCTTACCTTGAAGAATTTTCATGTTTATCTCAAATGGACTCGCATGTCCTTTCTAAAAAAAGTCAATCTCACCTCATTTATTCCTGTTATTCTGAAAACTGTTAGAATTTTATTCTCCAGCTGGTCAGAAACCTTTAAAGCTTGCAGTTTATGTAAACCTTGCAGTTTATTCACAATATACTTACATTATTTGCTTCATTCCACTATTACACCTGAACTGTAGCCAAATTATCTCTGTTTAAAACACCAACTACTTTGATGCAGTATATTTTTCTTGAACCTTATCACTGTTACAGAGGAAGACAAGCCAGACATTTTACCCTCTACAAATTTCACTCCAGTATGGCAGGAAATATTTCTGTAAATTAAAAAAAAAAAATTAATATTCCACAGGAGTTCTTACTGATATGTATCAGATTTTAATAAAGAGAGGGCTGTTACATCTGTGGTCCCTAGGCCTGCTGTTACAATCTCTGTTCAGACCACAACTAAGCCTTGTTCAGAGCCTGTCATTAGTTACCCATAAGGTGTCTTTTGATGCAAACCTTATCTCCAATAACTACCCTTCACAGTGCTGCCAGTGTCCTTCATGACATACTCAATCCAAACAATCCAAATCTCACCTGACACTCTCCTGTGTGACAGGTCACATCACCTGAGCTAGAACAGCGAGCTTCATCACAAGGACAAAGAGAAACACATCCAAGTCAGGCATGTGAAAATTTTAAGCTTAGCTCACCTTTAAACACATTGCTTTGGACACCTCATCTGTGTACAAGACAATGTGTACATTTTCATCCAGTAAGTGTTACTGCACAGAAATAATGCTACACAGTTTTTTTTTCTAATATTTATTTTTTCACCTGCAAACTGTAGCAAAACATGATCAGCTTTATTATGCAGACAGGTATCCCTCTAACATTAGAGATTTAGGCATGTATAAATAGAAGAGCTCTTAGGAAAGGAAAACATTTTGAGAAATGAACAAACCTTCAATTTAACTTTGTGACTTCCAATACCAATGGTTAAAATGATGCAGCTCATTCATTCCAAGAGATACAACAGCACCTTAAAGTGGCTGATCTATTCCCCAGTAACATTTTTCACATAACAATGTGTTAAAGTTACAAATACTGATATGCACAAATAGCTATTTTCTAAGAAAAATATGTACAGTACTGCAGCATAATGAGTGTGGTATCTGCAATAACTTATTAGCCAATTTTAATACACATGATACCGCTACTTTTTACCTGCCACTTCACAGGTTCAAGGATGTTACCACAGCCCTCTGTTTTGCACGTTATTACCTGGTGGGGGGTTGGTTTTCTTGTTGTTTGTGTCGGGTGGTTTTTTTTTCTTTTTGAAACTTTTTAAAGGTACACAATGCAGGCTTTTATTTTTACTTCTTAAAGACTTCTTTTGTGTTTAAAGCTAATATCAGTGAAACAAGACAACAGTGCAAGAGGCGCAGAGATGTTATGTGACCACATAAGAGTTCTTTTGGGTAAAGTGTCTATAAGGCTATAAGAAAGGATTGGTTGATGAGCTTCCTGTTGGAAATTGTCCTGTTGGTGCACCAGCCTGAGGGAAAATGAACAAAGAAAAATAAGGCAAGTATTTAAGATTTTTTTTCCCCATATTGTAAATTATAAATGCAGACTATATTTAAAAAAAACCTACTGGGAAATACTTCTGTTTTATATTGCAATCTGCTTTTTGCTGCTTCTCTGGAATTACACTACTCTGGGAACATGTATGAAAGTACCTCTGCTTTGATCTGAACATCCTTACAAATGGCATACCATCCAAATAGTGAGCTGCAGTTAGGAGAGTCACATGCTTCCTTCCCTTATTAAAAGTAAGAAAATGCACTAATCTTTGTGTATCTCTAAGTGTTACAGACTATTCTTCTTTGGACATACAGAAGTCACTGGCATGCAACAACTCACCATAAAAGGGTTACTAGATACTCCAACAGCTGCAACTTGTCCAAAAGGAGTTACTACAGGCTTTGCTTGTCCAAATGTAGCAAAACCTGCTCCTTGGAAAAAAAAGTAAAAAATATTAATACTAGTAAACAATGTTCAAAGAGTTCTTTACTGCAGCTCCCAGCCAAAATTAAGTGTAAGTTTGAACTGCAGAATCAGCAGGACTGATCCTACTTAAACATGATCAGGAACGTGAGTGTAAAACACTGTGGCTGAGCTTTTTGTTTGTTTTCAACTGTTCACAACTCATCAATCTCCAATTTCTACATATGCACTTTTTTCAATGTTATATCATATAAATTCAGGGAGAAAATAGTTTCCAATTTTCTCCTGCCTATGTAGTATGAAGTTAGAGAAAGTGTAATAGTATGTTGCAGACATTCCCAAACAGCCCTTCTTGCCTAAAATCCCTTTAAGCCTAGGAATACTTTCCATTTTAGTATGAGATTTTGGTAAAATTTCAGTTTGGTAATTATGCAATTGCACACAGCCAAGTCAGAAGGCTCAAATCTACAGAGCCAGAACAGTGTGGGAACCCTTCATCAACATTACTATCAAGTTCATGTAGAAATAAATATCCACCCATTATTGCCAACTTATAGACAGGCCATTTTCTCCATGTTTCTGATTTAGACAAGGTTATCTAAAACATGCAGACCTACCATTTGGCTGCTGAGCAAAAGCAGTCTGTTGAGGGAAAGCTGCCTGGGCTGGGAACGTGGGCTGCTGGAAGTTGCCACTATAACTAGTAGGAAGACTGTAAGAGGCAGGAGTTCCAAATCCTGCCGGCATGCTCATGGATGCAGTACCAAATGTTGCTGCTGGTAGGCAAAAAAATAATATGCAATTATTTGTAAGAAATCATTTTTTTTCATGAAACAAATTACTACGAGGCCATGTTGAAAATCTTCTAATGCCCTCTGTGACTGGACAAAAGTTTGGTTCAACTTCTACAGCCACTGAACTGATTTGTTCCCTTACATCACCACCAACTGGGAGCATAATTTGCCTTTACACTTTAAAAATGAATGGCATTATTTAAAATTTAGTAGATCCAGCATATTCAGATATACTTTCTGAAGAGGAAATTATTTTTTGTTCTCAGTGTTATGTATTTCCCCCACAGTTTTTCTGGTAGAAAGTCTGCACACATAAGAAGCAAGCAGGTTCAGGCAGCCTAAGCCCCTCTGTTTTTCTCCTTCTGAGAAAAGCATGAAAGGATTTTCCTACTTCAAGCTGCACTACAGGAAGTTATAAATAAAAACAAAACCAAATCAAAGGGATACATGCATCCCCTTTTATCATCCCATCTTTAATGTCTTTAAGGAGATTCTCACCATGCACATTACTTGCACACAAAGTTCCTGTTGCAAACCCTCTTACTGTTGAGGTAGAACTTAAAACAAAAAGAGCCCAAAACTTTTCATCTGATTCTCTGCTGAACATTTCAAGTAAAGAACACACAGCTCATAAGCATTTCCCCATGCCTTCAGCAAATAAACAGGAGCACATGAGGTGCAAAAGTATAGTAACAAAACCATTATTCAGTCTTTTGGGAGTTATTCTTGAAAAGAGAAGTGTAGAGGAAGATTTTTGGTAAAATACAGACACTAGGTGTTCCATGCTAGTTAAACAGGACATCTCTTTTGAAATGTTACAAGCTACGTTTTATGCAAGCTCAACTGTTTAAAAAAGCTAACAAATTTAATGAATATAGCTTAATTATCAGCTGAAGTATTTACCCCAAAAGTGTTCAAGGGCGAGACATTATACAGACAAACTGTAGACAAGTGCACGCAAAACTAGTGTACTAACACTGTTCTCAAGTTACAGTGAGCAGAGCAGCTACTTCACAGCAAACTTGGCTAAAACAGCAAAAAGAAGCACAACAAAATCAGCAGGGGACTTGGGATATCCCAAAAGGCATCAAACTACTGTTGGCAGAAACTTCAACAGTCGTTCATAAGCACTATATGGTGGCCATGGATGATACCAATAATGGTTTTGTTTTGGTTGCTCGACAGGATGTCTATGTATGCTCTTCTCTCCCTCTGCCCAGTTGCCAAATACCCACACCCACTCCATTTTTAAGAAGTCTTCCACAATTCTTCGTGCAGAGAACCAGATAGCTGTCAATAAGCTTTTACAAGCAAGAACAATTAGCCACAAGAAACTTGATACCAAATGTGGCCACCTACCAAAATGAGCCTGAGGAAATATGTGAGAGTGCATTGCTCCCGAGAGGCCTTATGGAAGCCACAAAGAGACCAGACAATGTCAAATCATTTATACACTCTTGAACAGTCATTTCTTACTTTTATATATATAGAGAGAAATAGATACACATATATGTACCAAACAGTTCCTCAATAGCATGACCAGCAATAGATTAGTATTAGAAAACCATCAGAGCTAAGCTCTACAAAACAGATCTCCCATGTACTAAATAGAAAAGTTCATGCAGGAAGAACACATAAAAGGACAAGCTGTAAGTTTACATCTTACACTGAAAGGGGCTGAACATTATCTTTACTTATGGACATGATCTCTGTCACCTAGTGTGGAACATCAGGATGCTGCCAAAGGCTTGGAACCTCAGCAAGCCAGGGACAGCTTTATTGAATGTGGAAAGATAGAGGTGCCATATTCAAAGAAATTTATCTAAAGAGGCTATAAATTCCTAACAATGATCTAAACTAGCCCACTTAGGAATGGCATTAAAATAAAGAAGAAAAGGTATTTTGGGCATTAAATATCTGAACAAGTTTAGCTGCATAGTATCTCAAAAGGGACTGAAAACAGAATTAATTTCAGCAGAGGACACAAATTTATCAAATCAGTTTTTAACTCAGCCTACATAAACCACTGAGCAAACCACAACTCAAGTCAAAATGCACACATCAGCAGATTTTAATCTGTTGAAGTCCAGCTAACAGATAAAAGCGTCAAAATTTAGCAGTTGCTCTGGAGAGAAAAATCAGCATAACCCAGCAGCCACCTAATCCAAGTTCATAGTTTTAAAGTAGAAATTTGGTTTCTTAAAAAGTGATTAAGTTTTGCCCATGGAATTATGATTCTACAGAATCATCCCACAGAAAATTAATATAAAAAATGAGTGTAAAGATTAAACATATGCTTTAAAAAAGGAGACACTAATGTACTAAATAAGTGGACTGGTGAGGAGCTAGCATCCCAAGAGCCTTGGGATGGTTCTGGCTCCAGCTCTTTGGTTTTGAGAGCTTTCAACACTTCAAAATAAAGAAAGAAATGAAAAAGAAGGGCTTTCAAAATCCCTGATTTCAGGGCTACCTTCTGTGAAGCATGCTCTAAAGCCAAGGTTATGGTCTTGGAAGGAACCCAGCTGGTGATACATACACTACAAACAGGTAGAGCTCAAACAGATCATGTCGACATTTTTCATCACCACCATTTGAAATCCTAGAATTGCATCTCAACACTGAGCAAACACACAACATGTCAAATAGACTAGGGACAGATAATACAGAAAATCTTTAAGAAACATATTACACAGATACAGGAAAAAATAATCAATGCAATTCTTTAAGCAAAGTGTCTCAAACACTCAATGTATTTTCTCCTAACCTGTTGCTCCTCGGCTATTGGTCTGGAATGGATTTGTTGAAGGTGCCACTGGGGCAACAGGGGCAGCTACAAATGGATTTGTGGAAGGTGTTGCTGAAAGATTAAAGACATTTTATTAAGTAAGCATTTCTCTAACAGCAAATCTGACTCACATGAAGTCTACACAACCTTTATACAAAGACACATAAATACCTAAAATTAGGCCAAAAATCAGGAATGTATAAGATACATTAAAAATACTGTTATTTTGACAGAAGTACTTTCTTGTTAATAGTACCTTTATTAGCTTCAATAGTAGTGGTATCAAAGCAGAGCATTATCAAGTAAAAATTAGTAGATTGCTTGCTTACAGTCCCCAAAGGGTGTTAGTAACACTTCCATACCTCCAAATGGAGCAGGCACACTTGAAGATGCAGGCTGTGTCTGTGCAGTAGCAGCTACAGGTACTGTTCCAAAAGCATTGCTGGAAATAATTTATACAATTCATTCAGTGAAGTCAGAATTGCTTGTTTAATAATTAAATACAATTTACAGTTACTGCTGGCATGTAAAAGAAAGGGGATGAACTGCAGTTTGGACAGTCTGCAGTTTGCAGGCTGCAGTGTACCTCCCTGATGGCAGGGTCAGACACTCTCACTAGTGCTGAGCAATGGAAAGTCATCTCCACCAACAGCAGGAGAAGGAATATAGAGCTAAGGCCAACAGCATAAAGGTTGCAAAGCAGAAGCTTTAGGGGCACTTGCAACGCCAAGCCCCTAACAGGCATTTGGTATTTGTTGCTTCAGTGATCCAGAAAAGAAATGGGTGGCACCATTTACATTAAAAATATCTGAATTCTTTTTTCAGGGATGATCCTGTGATTTTGAGTACGCACGCAAGTAGTCTGCAGAGCAAAGTGCTACCATCTAACAGGTTTAGCACTAGAAAGATGCAGAGGACATTCTGCTGACAGTATTCCTAGAGTAGGCTATCCCGCAGTACTGCCGTTATTGCAAACAAGAGACGCAATTTCAGCAGTACCTTGAACTCATTCAATGCTTCCCCGTTTAGAGAAGAACAACCAGACCTGAGGAAGGGCTTCAGGCTGCTGTGTGCTGCTGCAGCAGCGTGGGGAGCGGGCAGCGTACCTGCTGACGTTACTGGTGGCAGTGTAGGCGTTGCTGGAGCTGGCCGTGGAGCTGAACACGCTGTCCAGCTCCGCCAGCGCCGCGTACTTGTCCGAGGACGCGCCTGACTGGTTGGGGGCTGACAAGGCAGGGCCTGCTGAGGACACTGCTGTGCTGAAGCCACTTCCCTGCTCGCTCCCACCTAGAAAGAAAGCAAGCAGATTAAACATACTGAAGATGGTTTCACTTTCTGTCCTGCTGACATTGAGAACTAAATGAAAGTTCACAGATGGTTGCAGACTTAAAAATTAAATATGCACTAGGGCATAGAGGAAAAAGTATTTAACAAGCCATTAGCTGTTGGCAAAATGTCCTGCCTCTATAGGTACTCTGCAGCCCAAATGAGCTTTTGTTTTCCTAGAAAAATAATCCATTCATCTTCAACTTAAATAATCCATTTCAGAACAAACCTCTGGAGTACAAATGATTGTAAGTTTTAACACACCATTAGAGAAGAAGTACATTTGAGTAACAGAATAACTAGCTTTTTCTCCTCAATTTACTATCAACTAAATCCAAATATCACTGCTACTATTTTACAAAAAACTAAAGCCAACTGGTTTTGTGGCAGAGAGGTAAGAAAGCTGCTCTGGTAGCTCTTTGCAACAACCGCAGCTCTTAATTCCAGAGCATCCACTATAGGTTTTAGTACAAATATAAAATATGTATTTGTATTTTTTGTATGTTTTCGTTATTGAAATAATGACTATTTAGATATTTTAATTTTGAATTATTCATCTCAATGGGAAATAGGTTCCCAAAAAGCAGTCTTCTAATGACATCCTTTTGGAATGATGTCTTAAAACTCATATCTTGCACATGTAAAGGTACATTGACACAAAATTCTGCTGATCACTTAGAGAAGGGAAATGTTGAAATACTGTTACAGTACTTTGACAAGCACAGCCATCCTTGTGGCAACTATACACATACAGAATAACCATGGCAAACAATAAAGTTTAATACCTTGCCCTGCACTGAAGATATTATCTAAATTAGCAAGAGCTGCATATTTGTCAGCTGACTGAAGATTCAGTTTATTCACTGCAGCTTTACTGGCTGCAGTTGCTGTGGCGTTGCTCTGAGAAGCATTGAAGGATCCAAAATCAGCACTGGAGGATTTGGGGAAGTTATCAAAGTGAGCAAAATTAGCATTCACTGATCCAGCACTTCCACCTGTAACAAATTAAGTTAAACATGATCAATGCTCCAAAGTCAGAAAGTCTCTCCAACTCTAACTGATGGCACAATAACCCTCCCTTTGTGGCTATGTGAGGCAAATGTGTTTGCCTGCCCCATCCTACACATTTAAGGCTCTTTCCCATTTCCTTCAAAGTTCAGTGGGCCATCAGAAAAAAATTATAATATAGTGTTTTGACTGCATATCAGGGATAAACACCCCAAACTTCAACACTTTAAATCATAGTCATAATTTGATCGTGAAAACTATATGCTATTTTTAGCTGTTAAAAGTAATTTCAATAATAAAAGCTCCTTAGAAAAAGATTTGTCTTAATCTTTAATATTCAAAATACAGAAGCTTCATTTCCCTACCCTATGTGGCTAACGAATAGCTACTATTTACATTTACTTAGTGGTTCAATGTTTAGTCATTTCAGATGTCAGCCATAATCCTAAGCAAAAAAAAGTGCCTCGAAGTCCAAAAGTTGTATGATTTCATGCCCAGGTTTAGAGACTTTGGTTCTCTGTTCCCAAGAGTTTTAGACTGCATCCAATCAGGAAAGAGGTTAGGGGGAAGACACAACACAGCTCTTTTATAACAAATCTCCACTGAAGTCAGAGATACATCAATCAATTTTAGAAATTTGATATGAGTCCACACAACTGAACTTCAGATCAAGTATGACACCATGAGCTTCCATCTCTTCATTGTCCAGACAATTTAATCTAGGCAGGTCACATACTTTAATGAGTTGTTCCATTAAGTGTATCACATTTTATAACGGTTGATGATTCCACTCATACTTTCTAAAACAGAAACACAACTTTCTAAAAGCATAAGCAACAAGTTGAAACATATGCAACAGTAGGAATGGAAGTGCTATACTACAATGGCATAAAATGAAGCAAGCTGAGTTTTCCACTGCGTGGAACTTACTGTGTACAGCCTGGAGAGGAAAAGCTGAAGTAAATTCACCAAAACTGCAGCTAGATGAAAGCGTTCTGAACGCTGGACAGCCAGAAATTGTGTGTGGGTTAAAGTTAACATAAGAAGGGAGAAAGAAAATTTGAAAAAAAAGTTTAAAACAACACCACACTCAAAAGAAAAAAAAAAAAAAGGAAAAGAAAGTCAGTCAGCCAAAGATCTAGACAAACAGCAAGTGTAAACTCAAGCAGAAGTTCTAAAGCATGATCAAATCAAAGGAAAGCAAAATAAATCTTAGCAATAGGCTCTACACATGAAGTCAAACATAATGAAGTGTGTGCATATGCTATACATATGCATAGACACACACTTGTTTGGTACTGTGACATCCTTTTGGATCTACTGAAGTGCTTCTCTTAGAAGACAGTCAATTCAATACTTATTAAAAGCAGTACAGTTTATTTTTTTCATAGTTATTTCAGGTGTAGAGCTAACAAACACAGTGCCATAAATCAGACTTCTGAGTAGCATTAGGGGAAAAAAAAAATCAACACCAAACACAAGGAATTCATTTTGAGTTTCCCCAGAGCTTCAGATGGCTTGATCACATTAAAGCAGGCAGATGCAAGAAAAACTCAACTTCGGTACCTTCCAACATAAAGGTAAGGATTATTTCAATTAAGTATTAATCAAAAGTGCTAGGACTTCTACCTGTATTTTGGGGCTGAAAAGGAGACTGACTTGCTGTGGGGAAACCTCCAAAATTACTCGAGCCACTAGACTGTCCAAATGCATCAAAGTTTGCAAAACCTGCATTGGCAGAGTTCTGCGCTGTAAATCGCAAAGGAACAAAACATGTTAATGGATATGGGAAATAAACACAAAAACAGATGTATTAACTGAATTCATGGTCATGACAGCCTTCAAGGGTTATGTCCTACCACGTGCTGCTTTTGACATGAAGAAAATTACACGTTATTCTACAATTGAAAGTCGTCTTTGAATAAGCTCTCACAAATCACATTCACAGAGCTGGATCAGTTAATGCTACTTCTGTCCTTCTCACACAAGCTGCTACTCACAGCTGCATGACCCAATGGAATCCACTCTAGCTTAACCCTAAGTGTTTGCAGTGCTGGCTGCTCAGGAAGAAACAGCCATGAAGTGCAGAACACCTAGTTTCCAAAACTAGAATTTGTGGGGTAACTGAACAAGTCTTTGTGCATAAAAATCAGAAGATATTCTTGTAACATATTGGCAATTCAAATTCCTCATACACCAAGTGCTTCTTCCTCAGGTGAATTTTGGTTGGCACAGCTTGAATAGTTTTGGTTAGGTTTATAACCTCATTTAACTGGAAAATTCAGTCTTTAAAAAAACTAAATCAGAGTACAGAAATATGGAAAATCAATGCCAGTGGCAAGAAGATAGCATTCATAGTGTATCCACAAAATAAAATCCAAGGAAATTTCAAACAGAATTTCAGTTTTCCCCTTCCTTTCGTGCCATACTATAGGAGAAAACAGAAATTAACACTAATCTAATTTTGACCAGCTGAACATTCAAGCGTCTATAGACTCAACAGGAATTGCACACCTAACCGGTAAGCTCCACAGAAGCCCTTAAACTCTATTATAAGCAAGAAAGGAAAAAATGTTTTTAATCAAATGCAAACCAAACCTTTTTATACAGATAACTTGAGTTACTAACTAAAGAAAGCTCACAAAACACCTTCTGGAATAACAGATGGCAATATATTATATTTTTAGGCTAGAATGTGTTTATTCTGGAGAGATTTTGCAGATTAAGTATATACAACAAGAATAAATTATGCTGATTGCTGAAGTACTGTAACTTAATAATGTGATTGTGCTAATTAAAAGTTGTATTATTTCAATTAATTTCTATTCAAAAGCAACTGTACTACAGACTTATAAACTGAAAGGACATTTTAATACAAATTACTGTACTCCACAATGCTGCTAATATAAATTAGCAGGAAAGTGCCTGCATTTTCCTTCCCAGAGTACTCTGGGAGAGAGGGTGAGGTTTGGCTGGACTCGATACCACATTTAATAAACCATGTGCATAATAAGCATCAGGTTACAGAGCATGGTTCTGGCAGCGGGGAGCTGCCAGGGTGGTCCCTGTGAGGAGAGAACAGAAGCTGCTCCATTGCTGCATAGCTGCTGCAGCTCCAAGACTGCCTCACCACTGCCCAAAGCTAAGGCTACCAGCAGTGCTATCTGGGGCACTGCGTTTAAAAAAGGTTAAAAACCAGTGTGCAGCAGCTGTGGCAGAGAAGAGTAATGAAAATGCAAGAGAAAATACTGCAGATAACCAGGGTCAGCTAAGAGGGAGGGAAGGACATGCTCCAGGCCCATGGAGAAGACCATAGTAAGGAAAGCTGTCCCACTGCAGCCCATGAAGGATCATGGTGTAACAAATTCACACTGCAGCCTGTGGAGGAACCATGCCTGAGCAGGGAGGGAGGGCATGAGGAGGCTGGAGCTCATGGAAAGCTGCTGCTGGAGCAGGTTTTCTGGCAGGAGCTGTGACCCTGCCTGAAGGACAGCAGCCCATGGAAAGGACCCATGCTGGAGCAGTTCTAGAAGAAGTGATACCCACTGCAAGGGCTCAGATTCCAAGAAGTTTGAGAAGGACCTTATCCCACTGCAGAGGAGGGACCCCACACTGGAGAAGGAGAACAGCATGAGGAAGTAGCAACAGAGATGAAATCTTACGACTTAACTGCAATGCCTATTCCCCAGCCCCCTCATGAGGAGGGGCTAAAATGGTCAGGAGTGAAATTACACCTCACAAGAAGGGATGAAGGTAGGTTTGGTTTTATTTTATTTATTTATTTATTTATTCTTCTCTATTATTAAGTGTCAACAAACTGAGTCAAGTCTGGTTTGCCCAGTTACTTTCTCTGGACTCATAAGCTTTTGTGTCTTCCCCAACCCTGATAATGGGAGAGTGAACACACAGCCCCATGGCCACATGGAACCCACCACAGCATGAGAGTAAGCAAGGAGAAAAAAAAATATCAGCGTGAAAGCAAGATCTTGGGAAAGTTATTTTCATCCTTGAAGTGTGCAAAAAGTTGGCACAACCAGACAAAAAATTACTTCTATTATATCCTCTGTATTGGTTCAAACAGCATTTTACAGACTCCAAACCCCAAAAATTTGTGTTGTTTTGGTTTTTAAAGCAGTAGCTTTTTAATAGAAATAGATTAAGAATTTACTTTAAAAATGAAAGTGATACTTTCATCCTAATGCATCAATTGGACAGGCAAGAGAGTGATGTTTAGTTGATCAAAGAGGATTAAGTACGTAAATGTCACTTCTAGAATAAGGGCAAGATTATTCATTTTAACCACTCACACAGACAGAAAACTATGTCAAGATTCTTAAATGAAATATCTTTTGGGTCCAAATTAAAAACTTGAGTGTATTATATTACCCAACACTTCATTTTACTGCATCAGCTGACACAGAAAGGATGACCTTTGAGTGAGCCCATATTCAAACAGTATTGCTGTAAAGCCTCTTCAGCAGAGTATTCTGATATTAATCTTGTTTTATTTTATGTGGCAAAATTTCAACCTTTGTAAATGTGACACAAAAATAAAGACCAGGTAAGACATGTACTCTCCTGCACCTGGACAATATGTAGATTGCCAATTCCAAAATTCAGTTCTCCACACAAAACCCCAAGAACAATCCTAAGTAAGTTCAGGAACTGCAGGGGGTTGCAGATTGCCATGGATTTACAGCTGCTCTTGACACTGCAGACCAACAAGGCAGTACAAAAGCCAGCTGGCTACAGCCAGAGATGACAACACCAGTCATGGCAATGCCAGCTGCTCCTACAATCTCTGCAGTTTCTTCTGTGAGGTTTGTACTATCTGTGAGGTTTGTACTATCATGCAATAAAGGCATGAAACACTGCAAAACAGAAAAGAAGTAATATAAAACCTACATATACCTAAAGTAAAAAAAAAAAAAAAATCTCTACAAAATAGCTCTTATACTATTTTGCTTTTTCTAGATGAAAGCCTCTTCTCCCATGTTATCTGTAATAGAGTTGTGCTGTGTCACTACACCTTTGTAAAATCTTTTGTGCAGGTCATCTATTCCATTAGTTTTTAAGAAATCTACATGCCAGAAAGTTTGATCCTTGTTGCTATTACCAATTTATAAACTACAAACAAATCAGTCATGTACCATCTTCAAAATCTTGATTTTGCAGACATTACAGAACTTTGTAAATTAAATACTGACAGCAAACATAAGGTCAGTATGTTTCCCCTTCAATAAGCACCAATATCCTGAACCAGTTTAATACATTAAAAAACTTGGAAAGCAGAAACAAATCACAAATTGCAGTTCCTGCATAATTTTCAAGATTTACACCTACACTTCACAGATTACAGCACAATTTTGTTCATATTTTCCTATCCGCTGCTGCACTCAATAACTTATACTGAAGCATCTTAAGTTTGCTGGTCTCTTCAGTGATTTAGTTAGTATTGTGTACAGGAAGGAAAAAAAGTCCATCCCTTATACACATAGCTAAATCCAAGCCCTAAAACAAGAAGACCAGACCATAAACTTTGAGAAAGTAGTGCTGGACTAAGTGCAAATTCTCCCATCCTCCTTAGCAGTGTGTAATTGCTAACAAAAATTACATGTTTATGCAGCTCCTTAATGAGCATTTCAATCTCATTTTTGCCAAAGCTGGCAGACTGATCAACCCTCCTCGTGTTCCAAAGGAAGCGTCTGTAACATTTTGTTATTCATTTCACTAACACTACCCTGTACTTACTGCACACAAGATAAGCCTTACAAACATTTTACTACAGCAAGTCAGAAAACACCCTCAAGTAACAAGTCTGCAATACATGTTCAGCTATCACACACTCAGAATCAGGTTTCTGTCTTTTAGAAACTGATTTACTAGCCCTGATACTGCTTTGGGCTCTGAAACTTATGGTAACAAGTCATGGGAATGACCACAATGGTTAGCTTGTGACTAGAAATTAACAGACTCTCTCCTCAGATTATATTTATTCTGGAGTGTTCCTATAGCTTTTATCCTTTTAAAAATTACCCAGCAGAGATACAATGGAATTTTACCTAGATTTGGAACACAGTATTGAAATACTGCTTTAATGGAATTTTCATCTCCTAAAAAGCACTAACAATAATAAAGAGTATATAAATAAAGAATCATTCAGCAACAAGTTTGGAAAGAAATTATTAGAAAGAATTAACCATCTGCAGCCTTTTCAGTAACACTATACAGCATTGGCCAGTCAGCACAAGTTCTCCCAGTTAAACACACCCCCAAAATTATGATTAACTTGAAAACTAATTTTAAGGATTTTACAGAAGACACAGAATAACAAATGCTGTTGCAGTGTTTCTGAATTCAGCCACTTATTTCACAACATTAATTTGGATAAATCCTTGGTATTTTGCTCAGTTTCTCAGGTATGAACCTTACTAAGTCCAGTCTATGACACTTTATCTTGGCTGTTAACAGTTTCAAGACTGATTTGCAAGAAATCTCTCTTACTCTGGGTGGCTTAGCAGCATCACAATTTCTCTCAGAACAACTAGATAAAAAAACCCATTCAGACCAGGCAGGCAAAGGTACTTTCCCACAACTGCAAGGCAAGCTAGCAACAACAAACTTCAGTGACCACAGAACTGACTTTGTCTTCAGGATACACTTCTATGGCTCTTGGTCTTTGGCTGGAAAATACAACCCCTGAGGGTTCAATGTATTTTACTGAAGTCATCCTCTAAGAATTCAAGGCCTCTCCCCTTTCCTCAGTCAATATATATGCTCAAGGCTTGTTTAGCCTTCCTGAAACTACAGAATACTGCTCACATGAGCAGTACTCAGCTTTCAAACACACACACACACAAAAGATGAGATCACTCTTTAAACTGGGCAAGCTTTGGTTTTTCCTTTGACAAACTGGCAGTTATTATCAATGCATTTGAACTCCTTTGAAGTCTCTGTATCTGCTTGCTTTTCATGAATGCTCTTCCTAATAATTTTCAGAAAGAAAAATTGAAGGTCTAATATCAGCTTCTCCCAACATTTTGTTACTCATCCTCTCACTCTCTCCCCCAAAGAACCTAAAGTTTAGTAGTAGGCAGAAACAGTGTAATCATACATATCCTAGAGAATAGCTATAGCAACCCCCACTTCCAAAAGCAGAATTGTCAGTCTTTATGTCTTCAACCTTTCTCTATACAGACCTGAAAGAAAACTTGAGCAACACAACATTCCTGAGGCACAGAGATTACACATACCTCATGAAGTTTAGTCAAAAGCCATAGAAATTAAAACCACATTGTATACAATTAAAAGGGATACAGTGGTCCAAATACCTACCTGTATGACTGTTGAAGTGTGCAAAATTAGCAAAATTTGCTGTAGCAGTTGACTGAGGAGGAGCAGCAGCAAAGATATCTGAGCCAAGGTCACTGAGGAGGTCAAATTGTTTCTTTTCTTGTTGCTGCTGTCCTTGAGATCGAACTACAACAGGAGACTACAAACAAGATTTCAATTAGCTAGTACAAAAAGGTGATATTTTACCAAACTGACATTTACAAAATATTAGAAGGCTATTCTAAGCTTATTTCCTTAACAAGACATATATTCATGAAGTTTAAGATGCTGTATGTAGGACACACCCTCGGCCTATAGTATGAGGAAGACTATTTATGCTACTACTCTGGCTTTCAAAGGAACTCTGCTGCAGATTTACATTGTTTAATAGCACCCAGAAGACTAAAGTAGTGGTATATTATTAGCAACTTCAGATTTTGTATTTGAAACTAAATACTGTACAAATACAAGCAATAAAATTTTACAAGATGGAAAATAGTTATTCACTACATTCTGAAAAAATCGTTAGAATTCAGTATAAGAAGAGAAAAATTGAAGAATTTAACAGCAATGCTTGACGTTGCAATTTTCTACTGTTTGAGTTAAAAGAGGTCTAATCAAGAATTGCCTGTATCCTGATGGCAGTTTTCAAACAGTCTTCCTTCCAAGAATCTAAGCACACAGTGTTGTTTGACTTTACATTATAGCATACAGACGCCCCCTGAAAGCCACTTAAGACAGTTTCAGAATGCATAGGAAGCCATAATATATATGACATGCTTTCATCCACATATTCACTACTAGTCTCACAGTTAACAACATCAGTCATTTTCTTATTTTCAAAGAGAAAATGCAAAGATGCAAATATAACACATTAGGTGCAAACTTTAGAGGTATTTATGCAAAAGACAATTAATTAATCCTATCACACTCTGCTTACTGAAAATAACCACTAAAAAAGCAATTTGGTCAATAGAAACAAACTTCATTTAGCACCTGATCTGCAAAAAAAAATGTATATACTTCAGTAAAATATATGACATACAGTGATCTTATTAGTTCCCACAGATCATAGCAGCTGTTATTGCAAGAATTTTTGTGCCACTGAAGAGTAACAAGGACTGCAGAACAGTTCTGTGCTCCTCAGCAATCATTACTCACTTGGCTAGGTGTGCCCTTGTTTAAGTGCAGTGCGGGTGCAGCTTCTCCCAAGAGAGATTTGAGTGGCTTCACCTCAGGTGTGCTGCTTGTACTACTGGCAGAAGAGCCCGATATGGATGCATGGACTGATGCCACCACCTTTGCTTGCTCTGGAGGAACATACCTACATGCAAGGAGAGCAGTGGTTTTTACAAGTTTCACATGAGAAGTTTTTAAGTCTAGAGTTGAGAACCGGCAGATCTCAGCTTTGCTACTGAAACCCCAATCCTGCAATAGACTCTATCAGTAGTTTGCAAAGTACCCATTCATTAAATATGCCAGAGATTTTTTTTTTTTTTTTAATGGACTTGAATTTAAAGTCATCAATATTTTTAGCACTTATTCAATACAAAACATGTCTTTCCCATACTAATAAATTGGATGGGAAATAATACTCTGCAAAACTGGTACTTTACACTGTTGTTGACATCCACTTAACCATTTCTGTTCCATCAATATGAACATTGAGAAACTTGTTTAGTTTGTCTTCTCTGCTTCCTACAAGAGCTCTAAATAAAGTTCAGAAACCATTTCACTTTACAGAGCTGTGTAATCTAGTCTGAAGAGCACTCTCAAAGGAAAGGACACTCAAAATGAGAGCAAACAGTCCATCTTCACTTCTCATCATAGGGGCAATCTTTATAATAGTAAAGGTATCTTACCATCTTTTCTTTTCATATTTTTCCTGTAGAAATTCCTTTACTTTCTGTGGATCCCTGAAGTCTGGAATTGCTGATGATCTATCATCAAATAGGCCTAGCCAAATCTGTTTGCACACCTTAATAAAAAAACCACAACAACACAGATTAATCAGAAAAAATACCTTAATTCAAAACCTATTTAAGTTTATTATTGTTAATACACCAAACCATTAAAGTGTGTGGCTGCATAATTCCAGACTGAGCTGCTATAACAACTGACTGCTGCACCAGGTACCAGTCTCAATACCTAAAGCTGCCTGTCACAGCAGGCAGCTCCCAGCATCCAACTTTACCATCCAACACTCCTTTTACAAAATATTTGTAGAATGTGCTCATGAAATGCAAAGCACCTGATTTCTACTCACAATCTTTGAGATTCTTCTCCTTCACCTAATTCTAAATAATTCCCTTACTGTACTTCAGGGCTTAATCTGTTTCAACAGATTCCATATGCCCTAAGCCTCAAATGGTAAATTTTAAAAAATCCAAGGTTAACTATTTATACTTTTAATTACTATTTGAGTACAAGAACTGTTTTTCCAACAGCCTTTGTTACCATGATGCAGTTTCTACAATACCATATATATTTGAGTGATGGTATGAGATAAGGAGTAAAAATACTCTTGCTCCAATTTAATTTTCTAATTGTAGTTGTGAGTGAGCAAAAGTTGAACCACTTGCAAAATTCTCAGTATGCTAAAGCTTCAATTCCGGAGCAAAACAAGAGGAAAGGTGTTCCCAAAACTAAACAAGATGTAGGAGTTTTAATTTGAAATGTTTTAAGCCCTTCAGACTATTCTGCAAGTAACCTGAATATGCACCCAAACAGTAACACCAAACATTAGCTGCCCTCAAAAATCACAGTGCCATTTTAGAACAGGTTTCTTCCAGAGAAGCAGAGTCAAAAAAGTTTTGGTTTTATGTTGCATACCCTTTCTTCCCACACCCTTTCTGAAATAGCCCTGACCATCCCTCCTACCTGCCTACTACAAACATGCCCTCTATCCCTGCAAGTGTCAGGTTTTCAACATTGTCCCCCAGTGACCTTCAAGCTCTAACAACAAAGAGTTGCAAAACTGATTGCTCTGAAAGTTGGCAAATCAAGGTAGAAGCTGTGATACTCCCACTTCAGCATCTTCCCCAAACTAGTTGGCAAACAGGATAAATTTCATAGGTCATTTCAAAGATTGCTCAGCATTAGAGGGATTAGGCAGACATCCTAACTACGTATTTCATATTTGATGTTTCAGTTCTAAATAGCCCGGTTGCATATTCAACACCTAACAGTCCTTAATTACCAACATTATCATCATCTACTGGACAGAGACAAACAACAACAGGAAGCAGATCTAATGATCAAAAGATATTTTTAAATAAGTATCTATATAGCTAATTTAGAGCTAAGATCAGTAGTTCCTACCTCAAATAAACTCAGCAATTCTGCATTCCTTCTGCAATTTAACTCCACAACAGGGTCAAGTTCAACGCACTGATTTGAGTTCTCAAAATTAAACAGTCACTTACAGTATAGTAATAGATAAAATGAAACAATATATTTGTTTAATATTTCTTCATACAAACTTAGAAAACAAACTTAATCAAAAAAGTCACAAGTCTGTTCTAAAGTAAAAGCTAATATCAAGAATCACTGTTTTAACATTACCAATCTTTCACTACTTTTTGGTGACAAAACATATAAAGTCAGAATATTTATGTGTGTAGCTTTAAATTTGCAGTGAATAGCCTGAAGCGAGCCAGCAGTAGTATTTCCATACTTAGATTTGTGAGTATAACTATACAAGCAGCAGTCATATGATTGCTAAGAGGAAGAGAAGTCTTGCTTGTGGCTATTTACAGAATCTCTAGCAGCAGGAGTTGGTGGTGTTCAAATCTACACAGTCCCTTCCCAACCCCAACTTCAATGTTGGAAAGAACATCAGGAAACACCGATGAAAAAAAAAACTGTGCTTAATTTCAGACAAGCAGAAAGACAAATGTTACAACAGCCCCCACCTGATTCTGCACCCAGCACTGTAACACTTGGGGCTCTACCATGATAATCAGTTTGCATCGAGCCTGAGATGTGCTGACAAATGACAGAGGAGGGCCCCTTCCCCACCCATACCAGACCATCCAATTACTTCTTCTCCTGCCACCCAAAACAAGTCAGATCAAAGAAACTCATCACAATTACCATGTCACTGCTACCATTGAAACCTGGAGATCATCAACTCACAGCAACAAACCACAACCCAGTTTTTCATGTTTCTCCCTCCCAGTTCTCTGCTTCATCTTCCCCCTGAAGGGCCTAAGCATTTGGAATGAGGGGGGAAAGAAAACAAAACAAAAAACCTTCAAAACAAACAAACAAACCCCCAACAACAAACAATCCAAAACCAAAAAAATAGCACAGCTCTGTGTCAGTGTCTCAGGCCATGGTGTCCAGTACAGGCCATCTCTGTGAGGACTCAGCAAGCAAGGTGCTGTGTGACTTCAGATCATTACCAGCTACAGAGCTATAGTAGAAGCAGCTCTATGAATATGCAAACAGAACGGAGGAGGACTGTGCTGAACAAACACCTGTTCATTTAAAATGATGCAAGCTTCTTAAAGGCAACGGCTCTTGCCTTTGCATTGCAATTTTTGCAAACCTTCAGAAAACAGGCTTCCAAAAGCGTTTCCTGGAGCAACTAATTCCTTCTAAATACCTAACCACAAAAGGAAGTAAGAAGTGAAATATGCCTTAAGTTACTACTGAAATTAATTTAAACAAACTGCCAGGCACTCTCTGTTCTTATGTTGCTGGTAGCACAGAGAACAGTTTTACTAAATGGGGAATCAATTTTACTATCAGTTTTACTAATGGACAACCACTAAGCCAAAGAACCTACTTACTCACACACACTTCAGCAAGACATTCTCATACTACCAGAGTCTGACTGCAGGTGCTGTACAAACGCAGTGTAAAACATTTACCACACCAAAATGCAAACTAAATTTCACCCGGGTTTCTTTACCTAAAGAGTTATCAGAGGGAGTACAATTTCTTAAAAGTTCTTAAAATGGACAAGTCTTAAACCAAAACCAGACACCCACAATAGATAAGAGTAGTTTGGATTTGGATAGTGGGAATGATGGAAAGGAACCATAAGACTGTAAGTGGGTGTACAACATGACTGGAATACGAAGGGTAAATCACATCCTCATAAGGGCATTTCAGACCATTTTTGGCTTATGCCAAAAAAATGCTGTTTTGTCTTCCTACCACAGTTGGGCTTGATGATCTTAAAGGTTTTTTCCAACCTACACAATTCTGAGTTAAGTCCCTTAGAAAGCCGTATTTTATGGAGTTTTAGAACCACACCAGAAACCATGGAAAGACACATATTTCTGTCTGAAGTAGCACACAATGCTTTGAACATCAGCAGCCATCCCAAGCAGGCATTCAAAGCCCAATAAAAGACTCGTTGTCTTCCCTTGTTTGCTGGTGACCTGTGTGCTCTGTCTAGCTATACTTCTGCTACCATCATCTGACTTGACAGAGATCCACAACACTGCATTGATTATGCTTCAAGTGAACCACAAAACACAATTTTCAGCCATCTAAAAAAACACAAATGGCAGAGAGCTGTGCAATACCACAGGATGAAATCAAAATTGAAAAATAAAATTTAAAAAATACTGTTGTCAGAGACAGAGCTCACATCATGTAACTGTTTTCTTGAAGTAGTTATCTGTCCATAGTCATTTTAAAGTAAGTTACCAACAGTCCTGAATCTCGTGCAAAGAAAGAAGTTTGCTGTGAGAAATTTTTATTTCTGCTTTATTTTTATTGATCAGGTCATCACATTTTTTGTTTCAAAGCTATTCAAAAGCTACTCTTGTGATAAATATCAGGGAAACTTACACCATACAACTTGCAGTTTATGGTGGGGGAATATTACTCAGCATTTATACCTTTGGTACCCTGATTACTCCCCACTAACTCACCATCTGAACTGGACAGATACCAAAAGATTCATTACAACAACAACAACAAAAAAATAGCACAACTATAGAAAGATCAGACTGGCAACTTTAGTTGCCAACACTTCATCTTAAGCTTCAGTGCTATGTTCTGTCAGGCCCAACAGCTGCCCAGGCAGGACACCTGAACTGCACAGTTACTCCCACAGTTATTCAGCACAGCTATCCACAGCATGTGCTGACTCTTGCAGGGCATTACTTGCAGGACATGGGAGCAGGGAGGAACTGCAAAAAGGCATTAAAGGAAATGTAAACCTGCACAAGCCCAAGCCTTAAGTAAGCAGTTACTCTACTAAACACAGTTTTCTTATTTAATACAAATTCACTACCTGGAAAAAAAATCCAAGGAAGTAATTGTTCTCAATTTTTTGTAATTTTGAAAATGTATGTTTTGAGAAATTTGAATTTGATAGCCCAAGGAGCATGTATTTCAAACCACCTCTCTAACAGCTCCATATATAAATCACACTTGCAGCGCTCATTCAGAAAATGCTTCTGCTGAAGTTGTATGACACATCTTCAGCCCCATTTTAACGGAATTACTCATTCCTTTGCTTTTACAGATAATATATGAACCATCATCACAACTCACCACACAATTACACAACACTACTATTAAGGTATTGGGCCTAAAAATTCTATGGCTTTCTGAAATCTTTCTACATTGCACCATCTCCTTGGGAATACTCTGGTTCAGCCATTTAATATTAATATTGTTCTTTCTGCAACAGCAGCACCAATAAGCCTGTGCTCGAAAGCTCTGTTTATTTGCTGAAAGCTTTGCTATACTCCTTTTTCTGATAACCACAGCTCTATCAAACAAAATGCTCTGCTTAGAGAAAAGCCTGACAAGCTGGAGCCAAGAGTAAACATTCAAGTTATGTGGAAGCCCCTAGAAACAGTGGAACATATCCAACAATCCATAATCACTGTCCACTGTCCCTGAAAAGTATAATTAGTCCATGTCCCATTGGTTCACCAACAGAGCAGGGTAAAAAAAAGGAGAGCATTGAAGTCAGAATGACTAAGCATATGCAGCATTTGAAAGTCTACTTTTGCTGAAGGTTTGACAGAAGCAATGCTTTGAAGTTTTGCCCCTACTACACTCTGGGGGCTGCAAAAATCAAGACACAGCAAAGTTTTACCTTGTCAGATAACAACAAGTAGATACCAAAATTCAGCAGTTGTCTTCATGGAATTTAAAAGTTCATGAGAATCCCTTTACAACTGCTGTGGGAAGGATAGTATCTGTCCTCTGCCAACAAGCTCCAGTCCTGCAAGGGATGTCATTAGACACTTGGCAACCAGATACTGGGACGTTCAGAATTAGATCAGCAAGTACAGCGTGAAGTAAAGAGGGAAAGAGAATCACAACCAGCATCAACCTACTCACCCTGACCTAGTTAAAAGCCCAGGAGGTAGCAAGGCAGAAACTGTGAGTTGCTATAACTTAAATATATCATTGAAAGGAGAAACTGGGCCAAGTGCATATCGTATGCTATAATAAAGCCTTTTATAATAAAGCCTTGTATTTCTCTTCATACCATTGGTTTCTATGAATCTGCACTCAACAGCTATTCTATCTGAGGGAAAACTGTTTTTCCCAGAGTAATTATATTTACCATACATGAGGTTTTCTACGCATTAGTAACATTTGTAGTCCTACACTTTGAGAAATTACCTTTGTTTTCAGCTTTGACAGAAAGCCACAAAGAACACATCCCACTCAGTGCACATCTGGCACACCAAAAAACAAAGTTAATCAGAAAGGTTTCTGGTTTAAAACCCAGCCTCCAGTAACATTTCATGCTTTCAGGAGTTCCAAGTAGCGCTCAAAGACTAAAAGAAAAATACATGTACCTGTTTTCTACAAAACTTCAGCTTTTGTTTTGCTTTATATTTGTTCACATGTTTTGGAGTTTTTTTCCTGTGTGTTTTTAGAGCTGGGCAAGTGGGAAAGAACAGGCCTACTAAAAAACTGCTAATTAAGAAAAGAACCAGCATTATCCATTGAATTTTGTAGAAACACTGAGAATCTGAGACTTCAGTTATTTCTATTCAAATGCTATGTATTTCAACTACCAAATAAAGCCTTGCCATGTCATAACTATTTCATTGATAGAGATCTCCAGTGCGTGGGGAAAGGTGGATATAGGAGAGACAAAGGCCTTCTGCTTACACAACACATTGAGCCACCACACTTCAGAAACTCCTGTTTCTGAACCATAGTTGTGCTGATTAGGAAGAATAAAAATTCAGCCAGGCCAGCAAAGTGAAGTTCTTGCTCATTAAGCCTCCTGCTCTTGTATGCGGTGAAGGCAGCAAGGCAAGGAGAGCTCTCACAGGACACATCCTCGTGTGGACAGAAGCTGCACTTCAACCTAGGAAAAAGCACACTACTTGACCTACAACACTTGTGGAGACCCAGACACACCACTGCATAGGAAGATTACACATGTCAGTCTAGTTTAAAAAGCTCTAACAAGATAATACCTTTCAGAAGGCTGGTAAATGCCAAATTAGATTTCTTCTTCTCCCCCTCCTTGCCAATAAAATATCTTCAGTTATGCACCAAATATAATGCTGGCAGTGCAAAGAACTGCACATTACCACACAACAAAACTATGTTCCAAAACATAACACCCTACAGGAAGAAAGATTTGGAAACAGTTTCTTTATGTAAGCAAGTTATAGCTTTGTTTAGTAATCCTGCACTTCTGATGTCAGTATTATTCATTAATCTCTGTAGGTTAAAAGAATTTTATACTGCCAGAGTACTGATTTCAAATGCAGTTTGGGTCCAGAAGTTATAGTGGTTTCATAAGCAGAGTGAAGCCAGTAAATCCAGCTAACAAAGACATTGTTCTACACACAATCAGCTCATGTATCTCTGTATCGTATTAGCAGAACCAGCAATGTACTCCAAGGACACCTGACTGCACAGCTCGTGCTGTCAGCACTCATCAGCTCCAGCTTAGGACTGCTCCTTCCAATCCAGGGTTTCCAGGCCCCACTCCACAGTAAAGGAGATTCTAGAGAAGCATTCTGGTCTGGCCTAACACCAGCTCTGAACTAGACTCAGATTGCTGCCAGTTCTGCAAGAGTGCAGGAAACACGGACTTGCATAGGTGCTATTGAGAGTCAGGAAAATTGGCACCAAACCAAAATTCAGCACGATTAAAATAACTCCAAGCAGCTGAGCATACCTTCACGTATTCTACTCATTAGCTCAGGTAAACATGGTCTTTGCCCCAGAGTAACAGAGATTTTCTAAATAAAAGACCATCAAGATCTTTTTCTTCAACCACATGCATATTAGAAGGGGTTATCTGGAAAGATTATAAAATACCTGTCATTTTTCAAAAGGGTAGGAGAAGAATTAACTCTGTAACCGGTTTGCTTCATAATACTATTCTTTATCTTAGGGGAAAAGTTTCTGAATAAATATTCACAGCTATAATGGCAACAGGAGATGAGCACCACCTCCACTTTCTCCAAACAGGGAGTTCACTTCCTACTACCACTGCACAACTGAATCAGAGGCCGAATCAGTGCTAGCATCATTTGAGGATTAGTATTCAAACAGACACATCTCCGTATCACTCTCTCCTTGTTATTCCTAACATGAAAATGAGAAAATACCTCACACTGCTCTTCATGAAGATAGCAAGGAGACAAAAAACCCTACTCAGTGAGTCAGAACTGCCTTTATTCTTCAAAAGGATTTTAGAAGGCACTTGAGCAATGTCAGCTGGAAGATGCCTCCATTCCTGCTGCAGTGACCTAATCCCAATATTAGCAAAACTGGAGTCTGGTCAGCTGTTCATACCTCCAGATGAGTAAGCAACACCAAAATATAGGTGTCTTCTAATACAGTATAAGGATTTAAAACTCTGTTTGAAGCAGTAAAAATTTATTTAAAATAATGTCCAAGCTATCTGTTCCAGAAAGATGTTTTTTAGATTGTGTATATATGGGGAAGAAGATGGCATCTCACCTAAGAAGAGCTGCTCTGAATAATCTCTCCCTGAAGCAGTTGCTTTGCAGAAGCCTTTCAATAACTGAATGTTTTACCCACGTGTGCCACAAAGAGGATCATTTACAACAACTGGGAAAAAGCTGGCATTTTAAATATTATGAAGCGTTCTGGGTTTTTTCCTTTGGTTGGAGTGGTTGGGATTTTTTAGAGGACTTCAACCTCATACAATACACTGACCTTATAAATACCCTTGGAATGAGAGTGGAAAACTACTTCCTCTAAGAACTACTCAGCACCCTAACTACTTTATCTCATGGAAGTTTTCTTGCTATTTTACTTTGTATTCAGAACAGGATCCCTATTGTACAACCATGACCTACTCATCTGGAAGCAAAGAAGGTTATCCCAGAGGCCTTGGCCATGTTGGAGAAAGACTAGAGCAAGAAAGTTGGAATCAAAGTATTTTAGAAGTTACAGAAAAATGGAAGTTAAACATGATAGATTGCCAAAAAAGTTAAGCTTCTTTTTATATGTATCGCTGTACAATTCTTCTAATTGTTGATATTACAACATTTGACAACTCCATGTTTGAAAAGTCTTATTTTAGGCGATTTCCTTTCTTCCTATACACACAAGAGCCTCCTACACTGAACAGTAAGCTAAGCAAAACAATTGTTTTTGTGAGGTTAGATGAATTTCCTCTGTCCAATACATTATCTTATCTGCAGATAAGTATTCCAAAGTCCAATACCAACAAGAGAAAGCAAAATACCTATTTAACTACTGCAACATAAAGTACAATATGCTTAACTAGGTTTTAAACTTCTAACAGTGTTTAAAACAATCATTTCTGTTCAATATTTGAGCACTCCTTAAACATACCATCGGCACTTACAAGCGTCTATTCAGGTCTACTTAAGAATTAAAGCAATAATCAACAACCTAAAACTAAATTCAGAAGGACATCTTCATTTATGAGGCAGCTCATTTAAATCATTGCAATTCTCTAATAAGAGTACTGTAAGTGCAAAGACCTCTGCTTTTGAAACAGAATAGCACTGCAGAGGTCTGTGAATTTTTTTTATGTCACTAATAAATTATGTATCAACTAAATCATTATGATTAGCAGACTAGTCACGGCTATAATGAGAAGGACAACCGCACTAATCAGTTGAGAAGGGATCACCTAAGGTTCCTGATCAGTGAAAACAAAATCACAGCACTCTCTAGACATTGCAAGTTTAGTAAAAAATGAAATTAAAACAAATACAGGGAGGCAGCAACAAACACACGTTTTCCTTTACACTTAATGAGGCTTGAAGTAAAGATAGAGTTTACAATCTAATCTTATGGAAAGAGCCTCCAACAGACACTATGTAAATCCACAGAAGTTTATACTGACTAGTATATGCTCTATACATATATACACACACATGCAATGCTTTACAGTTTTAAAAAACCCAACCAACCTAAGCCATCAAGAGTATTTTATCAAGTCTGAGAGAGTTCAGGCCTTGCTCTAGGTCTGTCTAGAGGAATCATCCACTAACAGTCATTTCAACAAATAACACGTTTACCAGGGCAGAAAAAGAAATTACTGCTTCTGTTTTCATTCTTCAACCTGACAGTTATGAATGGACCAACTTTAAGAAAGTTAAGTATCAGCATTTTACTGTATGATGGGATTTATCCCCACAAAGCTTCACAAAAACACTAATAAAACACACTCTAGCCTACAATCAATGGCTCTACTAAACAAGGTACAGATGCAATCAATGTGAAGCAGAACCTTATCTAGTTTGAACAGAGGCAAAATCTGCTTCTAAAATCCTCAAGGCTACAGCATGTTATTAAAACACAAACTTCATCCTCAAATTGAAGTCAGCAATAGCCACATCCAGGGCTTAACAGCTCCGTGTATTCCCACAGAGTCAATCCAACGTTTACCTCAGATTTTCTCTTCTATTAAAAAGAACAAAAAGTCAGTATGCTAGAACTTGCCCTCTTCAAAGCTGCCACAAACTACTCACTAGATAACAATTTCTCCCTTTCCTTCCTCTGCCCAAGAACATTTAATATGGATATACTTTAACACACATATGCAAGTATATGGATATACTTTTATTAAGTATTCAAATTATTTATTATTAATTATAAATGAATTAATTAATATTATTATTTTATTAAGTATTACAACTACTAGAGGACTTTGACACCAAATGTGAAGAAATACAGCTACAAGCTGTACTTTTATGGTTGGCACAGTACACTCTTTCAGGAAATACTGCTGCAGTCAGTTTCAAGTTCTGAGCTTACAGGAGAAAATAAAGGTGGCTGCATATTGCCTTCTGCAAAATCAAAAGAAAACCCAATTCAGAAATACCGATCATGTGAATCTGGATTGTCTGGGTTGGGCAATAACATTATGATGATCAGGTACCCAATGAAACAAGCTCTTCAGAAGCCTCATTTCAAAATATGTTGGCTTCAAAAGACTTTTGTCTAGCTTTTGCCAAAAAAAACATCAACCAAACAAAAAACCCTAAATTTTCTTTCAGTAGCGTTTTCAACTTTAATACTAAAGTGCCAAACCCACTTTATTCTCCAAATAATACTTACTTCATTTCCATGTTTCTGCAGAAATTCTATTTCCTGTTGTGTGAACGTAGTCATTGAAATCGACTTCACTCTGTGGGGTGGATTCAAGCCCCGCCTGAAAGAAGAAAGAGGAATTCAGCATTTGGGAAATTTGTCATCAGACAATCACATTTAACACTACAGCTAGAAGTCAGTCAGTTTTAAAATCAGGAGCCATGTCTGTAAAGCACACTTATTCTTGGTACTGCCAAACAACTTAAGGCCGCGTAAGCTTTTCTCAAAGTAACGCTCAGTATACAAAGCCGAACAATAGAATTTCAGGGGAGACCAATATTCACAATCATGTGAAGTCACTCAGGCACTTTCTATGCAAATTTAAGAAAACAAAATTAGACCTTTTTTTTAAAATCCTAATCTGTTTCACCCTTGCCTCTACCTTTCATCTCTCACTCTTGGGTTTCTTGGTTGTAGTTTCCTTTTCCTCCAACTCCTTCTTCACTTTGATCTCTTATTCCAACTTCGACACTGTAACTAGATTTCTTCAAGCTGAACTGCCCAGCTCAGTACTTTTCTCTTGCTTTAACCTACATTTCCTGTTTCCTCACAGCATCTTTTTATAGTTTACTTTTTGCCCCTGCACTCACAGGGGCTTACTCCTCTTCCTGAACACTACACAAGTAACCACAACAAAAGCAAAAAGGCACTGGTTTTAGCGTGCTCTCAAATGAGAGATACCGTTGCTAATGCCACAGCTCCAGTGGTGAGCAGCTCTGCCTGAAGCCCAGGTTGGCACCACTCTCACATCCATGCCAGGCTGCCTCAGCAGGGCCAGCACAACACCAGGCATTTGTGCTGCCACAGCCTGACACTGTCAAACCCAGTTCAGTCACAGCCTGCAAGCAGAGAGAAAACGTGCTGAGCAACAGCACCAGGGTAAGAAAAAGCTTGCTTTCTTTCCAACTCCTCCTTCAAATACATGCTAACTACTGCTTTTGCCCAGAACCGCTCCCAATCAAACCCAAGCTGTGCTTTGCCCAGTGGATGCAGGAACATTCCATCCCACATGTGCCAAGCAGTGGAGACACTCACCCAGAAAATACCAGGGGCCAGTTTAACACTCAGGTTAATCAGGCCTGGATTTCTGAAATACCATCTTAAAAAACAATTAATATACATTAACCATGAGATATCAAAGCACACAAAAGGCATTCCAGGGATGTAATATGGGCCTAACAAATTGCTAAGAAAATCAACTGATAGCCGTATTGCTTGTATTTGTCCCTACACTTTTAATTCTAAATTTGGTTCAGATTGCTTTTAAGAATAAAAAGAAAACAAACAACACTGACATCTAATTCGGGACAGCCAGTGGTTTTCTTTAAACTCCATGATTATTCCAAGAACATAAACTATAACATAAATTATGAATTAAACTGTTATCCATCAGAACAGCCTATGACAAAAATTGGATATTCCAAAACTAACTTTATATTCAACTTTGACAGAAAAATTTTAGCACTTCAAGTTTTCCAAGTAAGTCTAATGGGAAAAATATTGTTGTGCATTTAGTTTGAAAATTCACCTTCACATCTAAATTCAAATGTACCCATAAAACAGTTCTGCTCCTGTGTTAAAGAATTCTACATTTTTAATAAGAAGTTGAATATGGGTTAGAACACTAAGCAGTAACATTTTAGCCTAAGTTTCATGAGAAAACAAATTTGAGATCATCACTGTTTGAAACACTTGGATAAACAATTAATTGTATTTTTCTAAGAAGTGCAGTAATTTGTATTTATTATAAAATACTTATTATTCAAAATAAGTATTTTGAATACCTTAAAAGCAGAAGTCAAAAAAACAAACCTACAGGCATATGAAAATTAGTTTACCAGAACACTATTTGGTTCAGCAAATTTTTGAAATCAGAGCAGCTGACATTAGACTCCACAGCTCAGCACCTTGACAAGGTAGACGTTTCACTGAAGTTAGTGAGAGAGGTTTTAAGATAGTTAATCAAACTATCTTCTCTCAAAATATTTAAATTTCTTGGTAAATCGAAGTTACCAATTTAACATATTTTATCTAGCTGTATCATCTACATCACAAATTAATTACATTTATTAAAATACTATAGTACTATCTAAGTTTTTTTTAAAGTAAGTACTCATTTTAAGATGATGTAATTTAAAAGAAACCTGCAGGATTCTATGCAGCTAAAATTCATTGTTTCAGAGCTGGTGCTAGGATTAGGTTTTGCTTATTTTTGGCTTTTAAAAGAAACACCTTCTCATTTTGTGCATGCAAGTAATTACATTTCACTAAATGGCACTTGTAGCATCACATACTGAGTGACAGCATAGAAACAAAGTTGGCATCCACCTGGCATTTCACAGAGATCTGCTCCATCAAATGTTATATGACAATTACTGTCCCTTGCTTTTACAGTAAGTATAAAAGCAGTTCTGTCTGCCTTAGTCTGTTCAATTTACTCTCCTCCTAGTAATTATAATAGCAGCACAGTTAGATAGTTGTAAGCTATTTAATGACTATTTAAAAGCCAGAGCTATTCACTAACATATTCACATGTTTCTCGGCACAGGCAGTACATCTCAACTTTCCCGCTAGCTCCTGCTGGAAATTCCTTTTCGCAGTAAGTACAGTTTAAGTGCTCTGCTGCACCTGTGTTTGCAATTTCAAGGCACTAAACAAGTTCTTTAAGACTTACCTACTCTACACTGATCTACCAGGGCTCTTCAGAGCATTTACATCAGCAAACACTGGTATCTTCAGTATCTTCAGCTCTGTTAAGCAGGAATATTAAATGTGGTTGAGGCCTAGATAAGATTTTGTTAAATCTCACCAGAGACTTCCTCCAGGCCTCTCTCTCCAGTGAAGAGTTCAGACATATAAGGTTTCCTGGTATACACACTATATCCACATGGGATGAGAGGAATTCACATTTCTCTTACACCATCCTGCTAAAAGAAGGAAGACAGCCCCCCTAAAGATCAGATCACCACACAGAGGTGTCAGATGTCTGGCAGGATGAAAGAGAGCGCGGCACCATGTCAGTGGTCCAGGAGTATCGGAAAGTCTGAACAAAACTTTAACTTTAGCCATAATCTAAAGTAAACTATAAAGCTGCAATACTGCACATTCAAGTATTTAAGTCCATTGAATACGGCAAAGGATGCAGGGAACCTATGTAAAGCTTCCTCTTATGCTAAAGCAGCCTAAGAAGTCAGCCTAGAACAAGGAACTCAAAACAAGAAGCTGCACAAAGCACAGCCCAAGCATTATCTTACTTAGATAAATTACTTTGATTCTACCAATAGAACAGTGAACTATTTTTTTATGATTTCTTACTAACATCCATGAATTGCCTGGAATTTTCCTAAAACAGAGCAGTTGTGCAATTTTTGAAACAGGATTCAAGGACCAGCCCTTCCTTACCTACAGAGACTATTGACCCAAATGATTCACAAACACCTCATCTATGTATTGGGGAAGCATATTGGTAGACAGCCAAGTACAATTATCCCTTATGAGGAATTAACAAATCTCCTTCTTCATAGGAAAAACGTTTCTTTCCTTGTATTTAACAAGTGTTTCACACAGTTCTAATGCTTTACAGTACTCCCTATTTAACAGGGGACAGAATGGATTACAGTCCCTTAGTGCAAATTATCCATGCCTAAATTTAAATTGACCCTGAACAAGTATTTGCAACCTATCCCTGTGCAGCAGTACCAGTTACACCCTTCCCTACAACAGAGCTCCCGGGGAAGGCAGCAACCAAACGCTACCTCAGCACTTAAACCAGACTGCAGCTCTCTCCTCCCAAGAGGCCCTGGGAAGGATGACAGAGTAAGACAATTCTGCCATCTGCACTTATCCAGCACACCAGAGCTAGAACATCCCACACAGAGATCCCACTCATCACTGCCAACTTCTTCACGCTCAGCAACGATTATTTCTGTGGAAGAGCACTGTGACCAGAGATTCCAGCCCAGAGAGTCTCCTCCACTGACCCTCCCTGAGTCACAGCTTAGCGTAGGGGCAGCTTCAGAGAACATGAGACCTCTGTTCTCCAGAGGGCATTGTTAAACTGGTGCTCTCACAAACAAAGGAAGCTTTAAGGCCACTGACACAGGATTCTGCAGTCTGGCAGTTGAAACATTAAACATTCAAAACACAGTCAACAAGCAGTGGATATTTGTTTCTAACATAATTTAGCGGCAAATTATAGTTGAACTTGTGATTGTTGGCAGAGTAGCCGACTGCAAAGGCTAGGGCTGGGAGGGGAGAAAAATGTGAAGAGTGAGCTCTGGCAGAACAGAGGGTCCCTTTCGTGGGAGGAATGGTGGGCAGACGGCTGCTCAACACTCTTAATGTCCCCTGGACTGGATTTTAACACCATCTCGAACCTAAGCCAGCAAAATCTGATCCCCTAAAATGCAGGAAGTTAATGAGGCAAGTCAAATACCGAGCCATCATACATAGCCACCCCACACACCCACATGTCCAGAAAACAAGCACCAGAAAACCCAGTGTCACAGCATTCGTTATTATTTCTGTGCTACTGTAATTAGCAAAAAGGAATATAAGCAGCACTGGCCATTCCTGGTACTTGTAGACCTCCCTGGAGACCCTCCGCCATCTCACAAGCTCATTTATTTTTAATAGCAGACGACTCATACACACATTTTGAAGCAGAGTTAAGGTTAATTTAAGTTTTTTCTTAAAAAATAACCAAACGTTCTTTCTGAACTGCACAGTATTCATTGTGGTATAGACACATTTCCTTTGCTCTCCTGCCTTGCAACTGAAAACAAGAAATATAGTAACACAGAAAATACCCTTAAAAATACATATATACACACACAGAGCCCCAGAACACATGGAATCATTTTTCCAAACATGCTCCAAAGGAACAAAAGGACTGAAAAGTCATGCTAACTCAATCACCTTCACTCTAGCACTGTTTATTTAGACTATTTTAATTTCTGCTAAACTTCTTCTAGGGAAAGAACAATAACTCATCACCACTGCACAGAGATGTTATAGTTTGTTACTAGTCCATCTGCCATCAAATAATTCTGTCTGGCTGATACAGAAGTCCCCTACCCAAGAAAATTTTAAATTTAAAACTTCAACTAGGAGCATTACGAGCAGCCAGAAGAAGGCCAACAGTTGTAAAAAAATAACATAAAAGGGCTTTAGCATTTTTCAAAGTACCTACTATGTTCTAAACATTCCTTGTTGCTGAACAAGAGACTTCCTAAGTAAGGTGGGCGGGAGTTAAGAGGGCAGTGAGAGAAAGGACAGGAGTGCCTTAATTATCACATCAGCAGATACAAAATAGTCAAAATTAAATAAAAAATTATATAATATAAAAAAATGTGCAAGCAGACTGTTAAATAGGGATATTTTCCATTGGTGAACTGAAAAACATGTTCTTTTTATCAAAGTTGGGAGTGGGCTGACTGCTAGTGCTACAGAAGTACTTGAAAGCAGAGCTGCACAGACAGCTGAGATACAAGGCAGAGAGGCATTTGATAAGACAAAGGGAAGGATGTCACTGTCAGCAGGCCACATGGGAGCATCCAGGAAAACAATAGTCATAGCTACCAACATAATCCTTTGAATCAAAGGACTTCTGTCAAACCAAAATAATCTCCCTGCCAACATTTCCCAAGATGAGGGTTTGCTGTAATAAAGAGAAATCTTCTGTGGTGTATGACTGTAATCTTGACCTGAGCACGCTGCTCCTCCAGAGCATCTCCACCCGCTCTCAGGGCAGAAATTGTGCATAATTCCAGATATCCTATATTCTTGTACAACACCAAAAAGTTCAATTACCTTGTGTGATGCTAGCACACTTTTTTTTGCCCACATGAAGAGTTTAAACACAGGGGACAAGTGGAACTAAAAGAGGAAGCAAATTCACACTATTGTGCCTGAACTTTCTCCTACATGCACCATTTTGCACAGCAGAACTTCTGCTCTGGCAAGGCTGATCTGACCCAGTCACTTAAACCCCAGGTACCACAGAAAAAACCCTCCTGTCATTCACATTTCTGACTTGACAAAATTCACCTTCAACATAAAGTCAGAAAGAGATCTTTTTAGCAAAGCCACTAGTTCTGTCACTGTTTCTAGCAGCATATGAAAAAGCTAGACATACTATTTTGGGAAACAGTAGAGGGAATAGTAGGTTTTTAAAGCTAAATCTAGTAATACACAGCATCACTCTTTTGATACACATGAAATACTTAAAGGCAATTAAGGATGGAGCCAGAATTGAGATTTTGGATGTGACTAGACAGTCCTTGCCAGGACAATGAATAAACACTTCAGAAAACCAGTAAATAAAGTTATACTACAGTTTTAAAGAGCTTAGAGTTAACTGTATCTAGAATAATATGCTTATTTAAGACGATACTGATGTTAGCAATCACTTTTAATTAATTGAGAAACCTTTCTGAAGGAGACTTTTTAATCTACTAGTATTTTAATCTTGCATTGGGCACTTCATACTTGAAAAAACTAGTCTACTTGACTCCAAGAATACTTCCTGTACCAGATTAGAAAAAAATAATTAAAACAAGAAGCAATGCAAGTCATTCACATAGCATATAAACAAGATAAAGTACTAAGATTACTAAAACCTTACAGTAAAGCAAGTACTATGAGGCAGAACGCAAACAGCCATTAAGAACTACAAAAGCAGCAGTACTTTTATATTTGCCATAATGTTGTTTGTTCCCAAGTCATTTCCCTACACCGTGAAATTCTACAGTGAAAAGCATTCGGAAATAAACACATTGTTTGTAGAACTGCTCTGATAGAAGCCTTAAAAATAAGTTTCTAGTTATGAAACAGACATGACCTACACCAAGTCTCATCACTAACAAATAAACACGCCACTGGTCATAAGGTGTTAATCAATGCATATGATCCTGCACACACAACTTATGGAAGTTTTTCCAAGTTGACATGAAAGAATGAGTCCAAATTTATTTTACAGGGAAACTTTAAGTCCTCTTAATAGTCATTTACTTCAGCTGTAAGTTTAGGTGTTACTAGCTGTAAGAACCAAACACGCTGTTCGTGGTTGCTTTTTTTTGCAGCAGGACAAAACCACTGCATATTTAGAATGAAAAAACCATTTGCATTTTATTGGAATAGCAATACATTAACCATGTCTTCTCACACAGTCTTCCTCCTTTAAGCATGGCAGCATCCAAATGATGGTCAACAGCAAGTGGCAGCTGTGCCCTGCTCACGAGCTGTTTCACTGCCTGTGCATCCTTTTTGTTGCTGTAAATTGGACTATGCTAGTAGTCCATACCTCCCAGCCAACACATACAAGGAACAGACTCTTCTGAACCCACACTAAGCATCTCAGCAGCATTCACAATACTTGTCTACTAAGGTTAAGAAGCCTGAAAAATAAAGACAAACACTCTCATGGTGCAGCTTTACCAGTTTCAGTTTAACCCAGTAAGAACATGTGCAACCATTAAATAAGCTCAGTGCAGTAGCTTAAAATAGTTTCACATGCCAGCACAAATAACAGTTTGCTAAGAGAGCAACAATAGCCAGAGCTGGCTGGTTGAGTGGCATGTCTGTGTGAAAAACTAGAGTCTCTTTTCAATTTCACAACGTAAATGTATTTTCTTTATTTGCATCAAATCTGTTCAGAAGCCTACATAAAGTAGAAGAACTCCAAGTCTAATTAGCAGTCTATTAGTATACAAGGCAGTTTGTTCCATGTAAATTCAGCAAAGAACTAATGTATTTCCTTTGCATTTCAACATAATCACCAACTTTGTTCTAAAACACAAAACCTTACTTGGAAGGGCTGTTTGGGGTAGTAAGGGGACAGAAATTTGTTCAGGCTCCTGAATGCCTTTTAGAAACACCAATCTGCATCCTCTGACATACTATTTATTACTTCTTTGGTTACTCTGATTCTGCTCCATTCCATTAGCACAATGCTACAGAATCATATAAAAGCAAACAGATAGAGCTATGGAGACAGCAGCACTGAAGACAGCGGGGTCTTTCCCCCAAATTATGGATATGTGACTGAAATTCACAACTGACTGACCTCAACTCTTAGTTTCATAGACACTAGCTCTGGGGAGGATGGGGAAAAGGGAGGAGTAGTGGGAAGGCCCACACAGGAATGAGGAACAGGAAAAATGCAATCACTTTATCAGAGCAAATCCCTTCCCAAGGTTTATATATATAGTTTGTAGGAAATAGTCGATGTAAAGTGAAAAAACCCCAACCACCTTCTACTTTTCTGATCAAGTCTCTTAAACCATTGGGGCTGGAGTTTATAGACTGAGACAGAGCTTCAAGGGTTGTCTTACAAACTACCACCAAGCAGAACTCGATGCACATAAAGCCATGCTGGTGGTTTAACTTAACGTTTAAGTAATATTTGTAAACGCATTCACGACAGGCTTAGTATCCCCGCACCTTCAAGGCTGTCATGACAGTGAACTGCTAAGCCACGCGCCCCTTCCCTTTCCACAAGTATTGTCCGCACACTTGCTTAATGAACCACCCCTCCGACACGTCTGTGGGGTGGCGGTGCTCGGGCTGCCCGTGCGCGCTCCCCCTACGTGCCGGAGAAGCCTCCCCAGGATCATCTCCGGGCCGCGGGGCTGCCGTGCGCCCCAGCGCCGCACACCCTGCCAGCGGCGGCCACCTCCGCACCGGGGGCTCCGACGGGGATTTCCAGCGGACGCGCCCGGGAAAGCCTCCCGACGGCCTCCCTCCCTTCCCCGGGAGAGCCCCCTGCCCGCTGCCCTCCGACGTGGCCAAGCCGGCAACAGGAAGGGCGAGCGCAGGGGAAGCGGCGGCGCTGCCAGAGCCGCGGCGGGGCTGCACCGCCCGGCCGCCGCCGCCCTGCG
>VZRH01007259.1:526926-544544 GCA_013397555.1 Urocynchramus pylzowi | reverse complement strand
CTCCGGCGGGGCCGAGTCACCCCGCGTGACCCGGCGGGGCGGGGGGGCGGCCGGGGGTCAGTCCTGTGGAGAATCCCGATGAGAAAATATCAATAAAAAGTGAGTGCAGTTAGACTTTCCTCGGGGAGGAGGGGATCGGCTCCCCGCTCAGCGGGGTGCTCGGGGCGGGCTGTTCCCCTCACACCGCGGGGTGAGCGCCAGGCAGTCCCCGCCGCCCCTCAGCCCCTCGTGGGCAGTGGGCTCAGGCCGGCTGGGGAGAGCGGGAGGTGCTCCGTGCAAGAATGACCACGTGCCTCGTCCCCACCCCAGCGCTGCCGGTGTCCCTCTGTGTATCAAAAGTCTGGAAATTGAGTCACGGAGCGTGGCGAGAGCGGAGGCGCCCCCGCTCCCAGCTCGGGGGTCCTGGCGGCGGGGATGACCCGGGGACGGGCTGGTGGCCCAGGTTCCCTGAGGATCGGCAGGGCGGATTGCAGCAGGCAGCGGATTTGTGGGGCGAACAGCCCCACGGGGTCTGGTTTTCTTGGGACGGAGGTGGGAAATGCAGTTTTGCTTTGGGAATTTGGTGCCCGGCTGGCCGTTCTCCCAGCAGGGGAGAGAGCGGAGCCAACAGTCACGTACTTCGGTACCCGAGAGGAAGGAAACCCCATCCAGCCCCTGATCCACAAAATACAAGTTTGTTCCACAAAAAGGTGCCTAAAGGAATGCTTTTCAACAGTGTGCGAAATCAATGTTAAAAAAAAAAAAGAAGTCAATGCACTTTATATTTCAGTGATTTCATTTACAAAACACCCCAGCAACACTATGTATGATTAAAATCTTTTAAAGTTTAATGATTCCCAATACAATGTATTTAGGGTCAAGTTTTGTGCCCCTGACGTCAGTACACATAGGAGCAAGATATGATCCACTGTATTTTCCTCATAGTTTAAGTTAAAAAAATCTAGGACTAGGTGTTCAGCATCAGTAATCTGTTCTTCCTCTTCTTATTCCTCTGGATGTGCTATGTGCTAATTTACATGAGCTGATCAACCAGTTCTAAGTTTTAAACACAGAAGGCAATGCTCTAATTTTTTTCCTAGTATGGATGGCAGGAGCTGTTCAAAGTGAAAAATAAACATTACTAAATAATCACCAATGCTTAAACAGCATTCTTAAGAGTTAACAGGAAATATTTCTAGTCTTATAAGGACCAAATTCTCACTGCTTCCTTTAATTTTTCACTTCTCTATGAAATGCTGAGATTCTTGTTATTCAGAAGGTTTCATTTATTTTGCCTTTTACAAAACATGCTGACTTTGTACCTTTGCCAATGACCTAAATGACCTAAAGCAGATGACCTAAATTTAGGGAAAAAAAAAAAATTGAAGGTTAAAAAACAAATTGGTGTTGTTTTTTCCTGGAAAATTCTTCGGAGAGCAGTGATTGGCCACACACCTGCTGCAGCAGAGAGTTGCTACATGCAGCCAGGTTTTGTTTCAACCGGAGTCAAAGGTGCTTTGTAACTGAAGCGGGAACAAGCAGCTTCCACTGCTCGTGTCACGACTGAACTCACGTGAATGTCACACAGGAACAGCTGCTAATAAAAACAACATCACTGTCATTGACGTTGTCATTGTCAGTAAAATGTGGAACTGAGCTTCCAGGGAAAATCCTAGCACTGTTTAAGTCAATCAGAAAGTTCAGTAGGAGTCTTACGGCTCCAGTTTGCTTTGTGAAGAAACAGTCCTGCCATTATTCTGGCATTTGATAAGCCTATTGAGCCAAGTCAGGCTTACACTAGTGGATGAGTTGCCTATGTTAACATTAATGTGATTTACAAGCCACTTTTTGTAAATACCAAGCTTTTCCATTCTGTATTTTATAGAACAAATTTACCCCAGGAAACTACAGAATGAGACTTCAGGGGTGAGGATACTTTCTGTTACAAATGAGATCTGTGGGATTTGGGTTCTTCCCGAGTCTGTAGGCACACCTGCTCCAAGCCTTGGGTTCCTACAATCAAGTATCTAAATCTTACCCTCCTGTTTCCCATAGGAACCTAAGGAATTCAAGGCCCCAGGTATAACTGTGTGTAACACTGTTGGCCCGTACAGATCTAAAAAACTGGCCAGGGTAACTTCCAGCCCTGTTTCACCTCCCCACAAGCAATAACATAACTTGTGCTCCTCTTCCACTCCCGCTTCTTCTATTTTTTGCTGCTCACAGCTAGCATTAATTCCCTCAAAGCAGCTGGTCTGTGTTTTCTCTAAATCACTAAAGGAAAATATCCACAAATAATACACACGAATAAGCACACTTCTCTTCAGCTTTACTCCTGGATTTTCTTTTTCATTACATATTTTTCTGTTTCTCTACACTAGAACCCGAATTTCCTTTCCTGCAGCTTCTCTGTTCAAATTTGTTCTTCATTCTCTCCTTCTAATGACTAGACTTCTGCAGTTGGAAATACACCGGCCAGCTGTTTATTCCAAAAGTGCTTAATCCCTGCTGCACCTGCTACAGCTTTCAGCATTAAAATTAATTTCTTAACAAGAGGTAAAACAATTATTTTTTTATGCTTGCAACATTTCTCTTTACATAAGAAATAGAATTTAATATTCCAGTCGTGGGTAATAATATCTGAAGATGTTGCTTCGGTAAGCTCTTAAATGTGGGCCAATAGGGTATAAATTATAATATACAAACACATAATCTAGTGGATTTATTGTCAGGACCAAAAGAAAGAAGACTCTAAGAATGTACATTTGGGAAATGAATAAGATGTTCTCTGTTTGCCACTAGGATTGAGGTCAATAATATCCACTTTAAAGCAATTAACCCAGCAGGATAAGTGATGTGAAAATTATCATGCTGAAAGGCTAATGGGCTATTAAATCCATCTTGCTTCACCACTGATGGGCATACAGAATTAATCCTGGGATTAGGTGTATCGGATCGGGGCTAACCTGCTACCTCACTTCATGTTTGTATATGAAGGGTTTGCTGAAAATGCTAGGAAAGAACACAGCCAGAACCTTCAGTGATATGCTCTATTCAAGGTTCAGGCCACTGAGCATAAATTAGTGTGTCTGTGCCTGGCCTTATTCAAGCAGTAGCTTTTTATTAATGAATAGATACATTCTGCTAAGAGATCAGAACAAGAGAAAGTCACAGTAATGGTTATATAAATCATACTGCCTGTTGACAGTTACTTAAATCTGGACAATTCAATGCAACAAAATGGTCAGACAAATATGATTGAATTACAACATTATCTTTGCTTGCAATGCCATTTCCCTTGGACATTTCCCACCCACTGCTATGACATTAACATCGTAAGAAAAGGTAAATGATGGAAAGCCTTGCCTTGACCCTTAACAGCTGTGAATAAGAAACTGGCCTCACAATAAAGAGAAAGGCACAGTCTCATCAGCTTGGGATTTCTGTAATGAACAAGTTAGTGGTCTGTATTTTTTTAATGTCATCTTTTATTTGTGTGAAATACACCTAATTCATTTGGAGTAATATGGGGTAGGAAATGGTTTTCAGTCACCGTATGATTCTCTTCCTGCTTTCTAGATTGGCTAGTGATGAAAAAGGTTATCAATATTTCAGCCTTGCCCCTTTATTTGACACAGTTCTTGAATTTCCATCGTGCCTTAAGTGCACAAGATCATATTCCAGTTTGTAATCACAGACTAGGCAGTGGAAAGAACATGCCTATATACAGTTGCAGTGAAGGCAAAATATCTGTCATAGGAATGAATATTTTGTATGCAAGGCAAATGCAGTTAATTTTTAAGTTCATCTTTACAGTACATTTATTTTTAGAGTATGTGCCAATGTTTCTATTACTGTTGGTTTTGTATTGGTTTATTATTAATCTATAAAACCATGTAGTTGAATGATGCTTTACAAGCTGTCACAGAAGTTTTGGTAAAATGATTGTTTCATGCACCCTTTCAGAGGAACATACCAGAGGAGAGTGGAACCCTTTAAAACCACAGAGGATATTCATATTTGATCCCATTACAGCAATAGAAATATAATGGTAAGTCATATAATATTCTACATTTGCTGGAACATCCCACAGGAATGTTGGCAATGCACAAGGCAGCCCAGAGTCTATGGGTAGAAGAAAGAAGTTGTGGAACTGATATGAACAAAACAACAAGGATGCATAAAAAGCCAGCTTTAGGACACAAATGAGAAATACAGAACTCAATGGTGGTAAGACAGTTCAATTCTTCAACTCTTTTGGTTCTAAATTAGAAGAGGGAGAGACAGAATCTAAACAGACATCTAAACCCCAACAGCTTCTGTAGTATTTGGCTACATAAAGTACTGAACCAGGAGATGCTCTCCCAGCTCTCTTAAGCAGGAACAACTTAATTTTCACATTAAAGTTTAAAGACTTAAGTTATTTCTTGACCTGTAAATGAGATTTGTATTTAAAACCCAATGTGTTTTGAAGTTCAGTCTTCAGTACCTTTTCCTCTTGATGATGAGCATTTCCTGCCTGTTTTCTGTAAAACTCCCATGGGAGTGAAGAGAGGCCTTTGTTGCTTTCCACTAATGAATCTAAATTATTGATTAGTCAGTCTTAATTTGTGGAAACGGCTATTGGTTAGTGCTGTCTTAGAAGTGCCTTAGATTGGGCAAAAAGAAATACAGGTAATTTCACAGATCTTCAGTGGGGGAAGGACTATTAAGATAGATAGGAGAAACAGCATATTCAGCCAGTGTTCTTTTATTTGCCCACACTTTACAAAACTCACATATTATCCTTCATACTTTCCTAGAATTTTATTTATTTTAATAAGCATTACTTGAGGGCTGATTAGGGGAACACCAGAGTAGAATTAACTGTTCTGAGCAGACATCTTTTGGTGCTCATGGTAACCCTGAAGTGGTGTCTAAAACTGGAGTCTGGAAAACAGGTCCATAACTTTCTAATTCTCTAAGCAACCTGATTATATAAAGAATGAAAAAGGACAAAAAGAAATAAAAAAGGTGCAGAGTCACAGTTCCCAAGACAAGTCACGAAATACCTGTCATGCACTGCATGATCTGAAACACTGAGATTGTAAATCAGTGACTCCAATGTAGTAATATTTGAGTCTTGCCTGATAAACAAAGTTTTGTACACTCCAGTGCACCAAGCAATGAATATAACAAGTGTCAGAATAGCTAAACATCATGGAAACATCCATTTGGACTCGAAATGGGATGAAAAAGAACTATATCTTTGAGTAAAAAAATGGAGATGGACATAACAAAAGAGGGAAATACAGGAAACAGAGCTTTTTGATGTCAGACATTCAACTAGAAGAATACAGAAGATAATCTATGTCATGTGAATATGGGAAAATTAAGTTTTTCAGTCACCCCATTTCTGAAGGAAAATATTTTAGAGGACAACTACAAAAAGAAAACCAATTCTATGAACTTTAGTGTAATGTTTCTCACTACTGTAATTTTAAAATCTGAGATGCTGTCACCAAATTTTTTTTCCATTAATCTTTGAGAATTTGTCTCATTTAAACTGCAGAGAGAAGGGCTTAATGACTGGTAGCAATAACACATAAAAGTAAAAGCACTAACAAGATGCACAGCAGACAAAAAGATCCCCCAGAGAATGTAGCACAGGCTCCTGCAGCTGCCGTGAGTGGATATGGATAATCCCTGGTAGCTGCAAATACCCTCTTAGGGGAGGTTTTCTGCAGGAGAAGCCTAATCTCAATCCATACATAGGAAAAATAATGCTAAACCTAGTAATGGTTTAGCACTTTCTCATTTTCTTCAGAAATACAAAAACAAACCTTCAAATTGTTGTTTAGAATAACTGGTTTAACAAGAAAAACGAATCCCCAGACACTCAGGCCTCTTGTACCTTCTCCTGTACAGCAAGAGCACCTGCAGTGTCTTGCCTTGAACTGTGTTTAACACTGCAAGCCATACTTGTAGCTACAAACAGCTGTAAAAAAATTAAGTTTTCTTTCAAGAATGTATTCTCTGCTGAAGTGGCAATGACAGACATGTCTCTTGGAAACAATGTGTGGGAATTTCAACTGAGAAGGTTGGTTTTGAAAGCATTTGTCAATTAGAAAAACTCTTTTTTAACCAGGAGATAAAAAAGAGAAATGCTTACCTTCATGTGACCTAACCAATATGTCTTGACATGAAAAAGAAGCATTTTCATTATGTGACAGGAATATTTAATACTTACTAGTTACAAGTTTGAATAAATTTTTAAAAATCTGAAAAACAACAGAACAAATACCCAACAATGAAACAGCCACCAGAAACAAATGAACATTCAATGGCATGTTGTGCACAGTAACATTCCCTGTACTGGGTTTTGGAAATGGGAAAAGAGTAAGTGTTCAGAACATTATCACAGCCTGAATAGAACAAAACCTTGGTTTGGTTTGTGGACAAGGAAGAGAATTAATAAATACTCTGAAATAGCACAGTGAATGAAAACTTTGGGATAACAGCAGAAGAAATACCAGTGTCTTACTGACATAAACAGAGTAATTTGAGAAATACACCCCTGATGTCCAAGAGATTTTGTACAAATGGGGAAAAACCCCACTGGCAAGGTCGTCTGGGCTACCATGGATGAGGAAAATTGGTGGGGAGAAGGAACCTGACAGTTAATAAATCATCACAAATATGGAAACAAAAATATTACAGAAGCTGTTAGGGAAGCATAGTATTTCTTACAAAGTAGGACTTTTAATCAAGTCTCTTGTAATTGTTAGAATTTGTAACCCTGTTAGTATAACTTTTTTAGATCTCTCTTCTCAGTTTAACCTGACTTTCCTAAACTATTAAGATCCACTTTATGAATAAACAGAGGTTTTACATCCTGTTCCTTTTTGTATGTGGTTGTTTCAGACCCCAGTGCTTTACTAATAATGGTACAGCTTTCCAGTTGTTCCAGTTTGATGTATTCATAGCCAGCTTATAAATACTGCTCTGAAACCTTCAGGTCCTTGTCCCCCCCTGCACGTCCCTCTGTGCCCACAGATATCTGCCCAGCTGCCATGGGGACACGTGCAGGCAGGAGATAGAGGGGATGGAGGAGCTTTGTGCACTGCTGCACTACAACTTTGCTGATTAGGAGTGTAAACACTCAACACAGAACCAATTTAAGCAAAGGAACAAGTAACAGAGAAAGGTTTCATAGTAATTATTGCAAAGTTTTCATTCCTAGTGACGTCGGGTAAACTCATTTTACACTCCTGGACAGAGATCACTGCTCAAACCCACCTGCCAAAAGGCTTAGCTCTTTCTGTACATTCTCCTTATAAACAGTCAGTGAATGTTCAGAGTACATGTGTTTTGTTTCTTTGCTGCAGCCTCTCAGCATTGCCAGGTAATGCCCACAATTGCCCTTGGTCCTCTAGACAACCAGTGTCATCCCCTTGTGTAATGAAATCCAAATAACCATTTGTCACAGCTCTTTGGAATAACATCTTCATGTTAAATGATGTATTGTTATGCTTCAAAACTGGAAGTTATCTTGAAGCATAAAACTATTCCTTGCAGATTTCAAAAATTAGCTAGTCAGATAGCTCAGCAGTGTGTACTGTCATTAGCAACAAATCCTTTCTGCAACAGGGGGAGTTCTTCTCTAAAGTAAAATTTGGAAGCTTATTCCAAATTTTATCAAACTTTGTTATTTTTGTTGTTATCATTTAATCCCTGATGATTTTGGTTACTAGGAAATGATGAGTATAGCACTCCAATCAAGAAAAAAAATGTTCAAACTTATTTTTCAATAGTCTGTTTTTACATATGAGATCAACCAAATTCAACCTGATCTATGATCATCTCATAAGCACTTGATCTTCCAGCTGAGCTTGCAGTGGGCAGTTGAAATAACCAATTAGGAACTAATTGGTTTGAAAGGAAACTTTCAAAGTTTTTTTCAAAGTTTTTTCATTATGAAATAAATGACCTAATTCTGAAACCTGGGAATAATCAACTGTTTGCTTCTGGTCTAGATTTCTAGATTTCCATGAACTTCAGCAGTCTGCCTGCTGGTCATGCAGCACAGAGCCTGAATCAAGGGAAGCCTCACAAAGCTCACATGGACATCATGCCTGCAGTCCCAGGACACTGTCAGAGCAGATTCCCAGCAGCTGGGAAGAAAAATATGCAATGCTGTGGGTCTGAAGTGAAACTTCAAGATGTGGGTGTGGGCATCTAAGTTCCTTCTAAAGTAATCAGAGCAGCAGTAGAAGCAATAATGAATGGCCATGGGGAAATCTGCTGAGTGTCAATATGAATGTCATCCTTTTTTTTTCTTCTCCAATTGTTGTCTCATTGCCTGATGGCCACAGGTTGTTGAAAACTGCCTGACTGAAAACATGCTGAAATAGCATCACATGATATTTCAGGTAGGAATTAAATATTTAACATATATTTTTACTGCAAAAGAAACATGAAAGAAAACTGAACTGTGCTCTGATACTATAAACAGAAAATGACAGGGGAAGAATTCAAATCTAAAGCCATCACCTCCCCAGTAATGAAAACCTAATCAAATTATAAAAGTAGCTCTCCCAAGCTCATTGCCGCAGTCATTGCTCGATTGCTCAATCGGAAGGTCTGTGTAATAGAATAGGAAACCTTCAGACACACTTTTAGATTAGGCAACTGTGTTTTTCCTGATGGACTATAAAAAAAAAATTATAAACATTTCCAGTTCCCATCACTTGAAATTAAAGAGAATAATTTCCATTAACATTCAACTAGCTCAACTACTGAAGCCATTTTCTCTCTCTTTTCCTTCTTAAACATTCTCTGATGTTGGACTGATTTTCACCAATTGTTTCATTCTGTTGTCATCCTAAACACTGATCTTTTTGCCAGTAACTTGGAGGATAAAGCTGTGCCTCCTAGTGCTACTGAAATAACCACTAAAGTAACTGATATCTTTATTTAACCACCAGAACTCTTAGACAAATCCTTGCCCTCTGGTGGTGGGAATGCTTCCCCTGGTTTATCCTCCTCTGACATGACTAATTCTGTGACACTTCCTTAGTTTCAACAGTATTTTCTTAATTTTGCAGAACTGCCTTTGTGGAGGAGATACTCCACAAGAACAGGTTTCAGAATGCTATCTCTGAACTCCAATTGCACTGAATTTTCTCTCACAGGTTTAGGTCTAATGTAGGCAGTGGTGCTCCATCCGTGTGTTTCCTTCAGCCTTCAGGCACACTGATTTTTCATTCCACTTGGCTTCATTGTTGGACCTGGCAATATCCCCTGCATTACCTCAGAGATATTCATCCCAAATCTGGATACATCCCCACAAATCCAATGTCTCAACATGGCAGTAGGTCTCTCCTCACTTACTACCTGCTATGTGGCATAATTCTCTAGAAATGGTCAAATAGGCAAGAGCAGAACATTTTAAAACTTTCAAACTTTGTGACTTCATAAACTGATTTCTTGTACCAGTCAAAAGTATTTAATTTCTCCCTTCTCTAGGGTTGAAAAATTGCCAGGGACACTTTTCCTCCCCACCCAAGTGCATGGTACAGCCTACACAAAGCCACACATACACTGGCATTGACAAACTGAAGATTTGATTCAATACTTGTCTAAATATGTGGGAATCATGAAACTATGGAATCTCTTGCCAGGAGCAAAGGACTACAGCTCACCATTGTCTACTGAAACAACTTGCATTAAACAGTGTTAAGTTTCTTTGAAGGCAGATATCAAAACATTGTTTCAGAACTATTTTTTGCAAATTTCATATTTTTAGTATTCAGAAATGCTACATAAACATTGGCCAGGTAATTTAAATTACTATTGAAAATAACATTCTTAGTAGAAACACCTACTTACTGATGCATTCATTTTGGTTTCCTATATAAAGTAACAAAATCAGGTGCTTGAAACCAAAATGGTGCCTTCAGGACAAAGAGTACTAAACTAAAAAAGTCAGGTAACAACTAATCTAAAAATGTTATTCAAGTTAGAAATACAAGTGTTGCTCTGATTTATATAAGCATCCCAGACTAAGGGAAAACACAGGACTGCAGAGCTATTGAGATGCCCCTTAAAGGGGAGCCCTCAAGCACATTCAAAACTCAATGAAATTTTAATCTCATTGCAATTAAATGCAAAATTCCTCCAACATCAATAACATCAAGATTTCTTCTGATAAAGAACATTTGTATAAGAATAAGTGAGCACAACTGGCAATGAACAGTTCCAGAGGTAAAGAATAAATATTAATTTCCATGTCAGAAAAGTGAGGTTCTGTAATTGTCCCTAGCTGGAGCAACAGGAACAAAAGATTTAATGTGTCCAAACTTAACATGTTTGATTATAAGCCTGNTTCCATGTCAGAAAAGTGAGGTTCTGTAATTGTCCCTAGCTGGAGCAACAGGAACAAAAGATTTAATGTGTCCAAACTTAACATGTTTGATTATAAATCTCTAAGTTCAAGAGCACAGCTGCCACAGACTGGCAGAAACATTACACTTATTACACAGAAATAGAAAGGGATGATGATGTTTACCTTCTCCCCAGAGCTATCCTTTTCCCAAAGAAGAGCAGCCCAGTTTTTATGTGCACCATGAAGAGCTGCATTGCAGTGTGCCTGTGATTTAGGAATCACCAAGAGCCTTCCATAATGCTCTGATTCTGTCACACAGAGCAGCTGCTCCCACTCTGCAGCCTCAAACTACAACAGGGGCTGTTTACTGACCAACTGGTGAGCACTGGATCTTTAGTTTCTTAGGCAAGCTGAAATGGGAAAAATGCTAACCTAGTGCCATTACATCTGGGGAATCGATTTAGAAAGATAAAACCAATCTGTCCTTGTTGGGAAGTGTTTGCTTCTCGACACTAAATGCATCTCTCAATATTAAACTTCAAAGCTCTGATGTAAGAGAACCCAAATAGATCAGAGCCTCTTTAAAATTACCACAGCACTCAGTAAAGATAAGGACAAGGAAAAGTAGGGCTCTTCTTATGTTCCTGTACTGCATCATCGCCTCCCTCTGCCCTGCAAAACACAATGACAGCACATCTTTTGATGTTTTCAATTCTTCATGGCTTTGTACAGCAGGATAACACCAGAGCACCTCATTTAAATTTTTGATTTATCATAAAACCCAAGAGATTGTTATAAGAAATAAAAAATAAATGTCATGAACCAGTAAAAGCTTTAACTTTCCACCGGCAATTTCAAACTCTGAATTAACACAGAGATAACTGTGAAATGATTGTTTTCATCTCCTGCCTTTAAGTCATAGCAAAAGTTCACACAATAATTATTCCTGGAATTATTATTTTTTTTTTTCTTAGGAGAAAATTGAAGCAAAACATCTGGTTATTGTAACGAGATGCAAGCTGCACCTGAAAGCAAGGAGATAGAACTGGGTGCTCAGTCACATCACTGAACTGCTGAGACACAGGAGAAAAGGCACAGAGAAGCAACAGAACAGATTCTGTTGCTGAGATCAGAAGCAACTTAAAAACAGTGCTTGAAAGCATATTTTTGAAAGAAATTTTTCTCCAATTACTTACCTGGTACCAATAGAATAGAACTTCTCTTAACCTTTCTCAAAATAAAATTACTTCTATAACACTTAAAAAAAAAGACAAAGGATGCAGATGACAGAAACAGAGTAACCCAAGACCATTCACACACTGGCTTTACCTAACATTTGGAGTAAAAGCAAGTCTAGGTTACTAGTGTTTCCTACTGTTTAGTGAATTTACAAATGTAATTTTTGTAACAATAATCTAGTTCTTCAATGGGTTGCAAGAATAAACTGTCCTGATTCCTTTCTGTCAGTCATTATTGACACTTCTCAATCTGTTGTCTCTCTGAAAGATTAACAAAATGTGACTGACAGGAACAACCACTGGGAGCTGTAAATGTACTTGTACTCAGCACCAATGCAAGCAGCTCACAAAGCACTTTTCAGACAAAACTGCCATGGAATTTCATGAACAATGTTTCTGAGCTGCCATTTTCACCACACTTCATAGCTAATGATTTCTGTAGGTATGACAAATCTTTTAACTATGCTAAGGTTTATGGCTACTGATTCAAAAAACAAGGAAAAAGGCTAGTAATCTGAAGTATATAAATAATCCCACTAGCACAGCTGTAAATCCTGAAATATATGTTGAGTGTCAGAAATTAAAGCACAAATACCACATAAAATGCTTTTCTGACCTTTAGAAACTTGGAAATAGAACACATTTTCTTATAAAAACTCCTTTTTCAGACAACACCTCTATAAAAACCCAGTCCTTTCTTTCCATGTCCCCAAATTGTCTTTTCATTTGATCTTAGTACATTCCATACATGTGCTACACAGTAAACTGATTTCTCTTGCATCACTCAGCTTTTACCAGCACAGTATTCAGTAATCCATTTCTCCTAGGACTTACGCCCACATTCCAAACTATAAAGCCAAAGGAAACAGATGTTAATTGTTTTTAAAGGTAAACTGACTGAAATTTGCTTTTCCATATCAAAATACATAAATACATATATAAAAGCAGTAGGTAACTTCAGCTGTAAAAAAACCTACCTTCACTATTGTCCTTTTAAAATAGGTAAAGAGCAACACTCTCACCTGGAAACTAAAAATAGCATGAGTAATTTTACCATCTCTTCACATTCTGCTCTTATTCCCCTGGAATATAATGACCTTATTGGCTTTGCTTATGTAAGTGGTAATAGATTGCCTAGCTGGAATTTTTCATTTAACACAAGCAATTTTGTGCATATTTTATGCTGGGCTGATCTTTCTGCTCTCGTTTTTGCATTCCAGCTCTCACTCTGACCTCTCAGCCAGAGGCAGCAGGAAGGCCTCGCTGCTCTCCAGCCACATCAACGATCAGCACCGGGTGAGACGCAGGGCACTGAGTGCTGGAGACACCCAGGGGTCACACACAGACTCCTCCTGCCTCAGAACACCAACAAATCTGTTTCCTCTGGGTTGACAGAGCCAGCACTCACTGTCACAGCACAGACCTGCCCAGCAGCTGCAGCCAGGACCTTTGGCTGCCAAGTGTCCTTCCCTAAATCCATCGTGTGGGCCAAAGGCAAAGGACGTGTTGCCATGGACAGCTCTATCAGCCTTGGATCAATGGCCATCGGCCTGATTCTCCCCCTCCTATCAGCAAAGGCACATTCATTTACCTGGTGTCTTCCTTTACAATCAGTGCTCACAATGGGATAAAGCAGGAAACACTTCCTGAACATCCAGCTTCTTGGTCTTACATCCGGCTTCTTCCTTGCAGGGCTCAGACAAGTTTGTAATAGATGCTCATTCCTTTTTTAAGAAAATTATTCCAAAAGAGCTGCAGTTCTCACACATCTGTTGCCCTCTGGTAGACATGCTGAGTTTCTATGACATTTAACAGAAATATCATGCAGGTACCTGAATTATTCCTAAGTGTCATTCCATTAATTTGGAGTTACACTATAACAGCTACAGATGTTGCAAACAAGACAAACACTGATTTCACTGAATCCATTACTTCAGTCATGGGACTGCTTAAATGAAAGTACATGGACTAAATAGGAAAAGTACCAAAAAGAGAAAAAAGAGAAAAAAGAGACAAAAAAAGAAAAAGCTCATCTTATAGCATATCATAAAATCATGTTCTCCAGTTTCTTTAGGTTCAGGCTTTCACGATCCTTATTTTCACTTATTTCTCATTTTGCAATACAGGCATTTTTACAAGTTTTAAAAATCTTTCAGAGCATGCTCCAACAATTGAAATCATTGTGCATGGCAAATAAAATTTGGATGAAAACAGTGAGACCTCAGAAGTTTGAATCTCCAACAGTGTCAGGACCATCATCACACCTGATGTTTTCACAAGGTGAAGGACACATCAATCCAGATGCAATCCAAAGGCTGATTTAACATGTTAATTCAACTCAGCTTATTAACAATCCTCTCCAAACAATCTCCAAGGAAGCATTCATGAAAGCTGTTTCTGTACAGCAAGATTTTGTCACGTGTTATTAAACATCACTAAAAGTGGTCTCCTGTGATGCACAGCAAAACTTCTCAGCCAAAAGGCAAAATTTTAGATTAAGGGCACTTCTGTTACATTTAGGAAAATGAACAAACATTAAACACTGTGCAAAGGAAAAGACTTTATTTAACACCATATATGATTCAGAAGTTTCAAGCACTGAAGACCAGAAAAACAACCTATATTTTGCTTTTCCAAATACACCTATATTCAGCATGGAATCCATTGATTTTTAAGATACACCAGAAATGTCTTTTAGCATCTAGTTACTGCTGATTGCCTTTTCAACTGCCAATTCCTGTTTGGATTTTGAGTAATCCCAAGGTCTCCTGTTCTCTGTGTATCCATAGAGCTTCCGCAGTGCCACGCGCGCAGCCTCCTCCTCTGCAGCCAGCAGTGTTTCACCAGGGCCTTCAGCTAACATCTTCTTATCACTTGGGGAAAAAAACCAAAGTTACAACCATGAAAAACCAAAGTTTCCATCATAAAACCCTGAGCACTGCTGTGTACCGTGAACAAAACAGACTGGTTTTACTCCAGTGTCTGTGAACAGTGATTTCTGTGTATACACAATGGAAACATTTCTGTTGGTCTTTCCTGCAAAGGTAAGTAGTTGTATATTCAGTAATGGAAACTCAGATCAGAAATGTGTCAATTTCCTGGAAGAACACCACTCTGTTTATTTAGGTTCCTAACACAGCACTGATTCTTTACAGAATTCAATTTGTTAGCCCTGATAAAAATATGCAAATTCATTACTCTGGTTAGCTTAAACAGGAACTGAAGTGCTTTAGTCTTTTCTCCTCCCCTGGTAAGGAAGTATTTCAAACTGCTTCAAAAGAGAAGCTCTCTCTGTTGCGAATTATGTGCTCATGTCTGTTTAACAAACACCTATGGGCACACACTAAATAGGAGCAGCTCATGAAGGGACACCAGGAATTCCTGAAGAGAAACAATCAAAGTTCCTTTCTTTTTCATAAGATACATCTTAGAAGGTACACAAACCAAAGCAGGGTAAAGCTTTGAACAAGTTAAGGTAAGTGTTCATGTGCAGCTCCTTTAGGAAAGCAGCAGTGATGAGGATTCTGTCCTGCCCCACAGGAGCAATGTCACTCCTGGGCACTGACCACACCTGACACAAACCAGGGACAACTGGCACTTCCTAAATTGTGCCTGGACACAGACACTCCTATGGCCCAGTTTACAGTGCTGCTGATTTTCAAACTTAAAAGCTTCTCTGGAACTCAAAATGAGTCTCTCCTACATCTCACCTCCCTTGATGTCTCTTTATGTTTGCCTAAGCCCTGGATACAGCTGTGGTCCCTCCAAAGCCATGCAGTTATGCTGTTCCCAAAGTTCCTGTGTCAGGTCACTCAGAACACACCCAGGCTCTTTGGTGTACCCCTTTTAGCCTCTGGAGCCCTTAGTCAGAGACTGTTTATGTATCACCACAGCAAGCTATGGCCAATGCTTAAATGGCTCATTTTATATGGAACTCACTATCATGTTCCTTTTCTGGAACAAGTAGGTCAAAAACATGAGTAGAAAAGTAAAAAGCCATCTTCCCTCCTTCCCTTCAATTAAAGTCATTTAACTTTAAATTAACATTGCACTAACCAGTACAACCCAACAAAGTAGACTGGCAGAACTGTGCTGACTCCCAGCTGCCTGGTAATTCTTGGTTCTGGAGCAGAGATATTCCTCTTGGTCAGTTCTTCCAGCAGTAAGCCCATAGGATTTACAACTTCCCAGATCTCAAACAGATCTTTTCCAATCAGCTGGGGAATAAAAAAGTCCTAAACAAGAAAATTTAGAAGTTACAATAAATGGCTTGAGATTCTGGTGTCTCCTAATGAAAATACAGTATGAAGAGACAATAACAGACAATGAATTGCTGAAATGAATGATAAAGCTGCCCCAGTGCCCCATCCCAGTGCTCAGAGTCTCTGATTGTGTTTGGCCACTGACAGACTTGTGCCCGGGGCAAAGTCAGCCCTAGAGCCAGAGAAGGGACAGCTCCAGCCTGAGAGACAAGCTGTGGCAGCAGAGGAGCTGGGGCAATACAAGGGAATGTGCAAACCCACAGGCTGTTCACCTGTTTGGATCTCTCTCTTGTCTGTAAAGAGCTCCTTGCTCTTACATACACCTCTCAATGATCTTGTACCAGGAAGAACATTTTAACAAACATTTCTCTGTTGCAAAACTAAAAATAAGTGAAAAGGATGACTGAAACAACAATAGCTGTTAAAACTACTTTGTCACACTGAATTTCAATCAAACATTTTTGTATGAAATATCTTCAGGGGCTTGCACTTCTACATGCAAAACCTATGAACTCATCCCTGTTTATACAGAATGCAGTTTTATATATATATATATATATGAAATCTCACATGGAATAATTTCATTATCTGATAATATAGTGCATGGAATATAATGCTTTCCCTTAGCAACCTTCAGCAAATATTAATATCATCATCATAATCCAGAAGTGTATTATTTAATGTACTTGATGAGCCTTCTTAATGAAAAAGCCCCTAACAAAATTCCCAACCCCCAAAACCCCAGCTGACCACGACCACCAGATCTCATTGTTAAACTGTCTTGTTACAGGTATTGTCAAACGTCTGCCTACCGCCCTGGATCTCTCCCCATCCAGGTACAAACCAGCATTCATTGAACCTACCCTGACAAAGATCCCGGCTCTCTCGGGCCCGCTGCTTTCCAGCAGGGCTCCTATCACGGCGAGGAACGTCCTCTGCAGCACGTCTGGTGGGGCAGGAAAATCCCTGCAAAGCGCCAGGTCCTGTATGGACAGGTTTTGAGCCACATAAGAGACAAGTTCCTGACTGGTAAGAAAATTAACCAGTGCTTCTATGCCCTTTGCAGGTAACTCTGGGTAGGCGCCTTCAAAGCACTGCGCCAGGTAAGCGCGGGCGAAGCGCAGCCCTCGCTCCGCAAGGCCGGTGTTGTCCTGGAGCTGAAGAGCGACCGCGTCCTTGTCCAGCCCCAGCTGCCGGCGCCTGGCCTCTTCGCTTTCGATGTAGCAGGGGTTAACAAACGCAGTCTTGAGAAGGTCCAGGGAGAAGCTTTCCTGCACTCGGTGGCTGAAGGCTTGGATCTCCGCGTGGTAATCCCAGTTGGGCTTCTCGGACCTGCGGGCGCGGAAAGGGAACCAGCTCAGGAACAGAACGCGTTACCCGCCCCGCGCCTTTCGAAGGGCCACGAGAAATGAAATTGAGCTTGAATACCAAACCCAGTATTTAAATCCCTGGGGTCGGACACTGTCGGTTCCGCATCCCCGTCTGCCTGCCCCGTTCAACCCGGACTATGCCAACTTGCGGAGCTCAACCCATTCTGCTCCAAAGCCTGAGCAGACGGGGCCTAAACGTTCTGATTTCCCTCCTTTTTGGGGCCGTCGCCCGCCCTTCCCGCAGCTCACCGCCTCTGCGGAGGCGCCTGCAGCCGCTGCAGCTCCAGGTACGCCCGGAGCCACCGCTTCTTTTCGGGGGGCGGCGCGGTGCCGAACGCGGTGCCGAGCCCGGTGCCCCGCCCGGCCCCGGCCAGGAGCGGCCGCGCCGCCCGCAGCAGCAGCC
>VZRH01007259.1:502908-520414 GCA_013397555.1 Urocynchramus pylzowi | reverse complement strand
AAAAAAAAGAAAAAAAAGCTATTCCTAACCAGAGAAATAATTCAGCTGGTCTAAAATCTTCTCTGACAGATGCTACAACTAAATACTTTGAGACAATGGTAAGAAATTGAGCAAACAGCAGCTATGGAGAAGGTCACAGAATTTCTCTGAGAACTTAAGTCACCTGTAACTAACTGGCAGATTTGTGAATGCCAGTGCCAGTACCCAGCAGGCACTTCCCACACCATCTGACACAGGACAACATTTGGATTCTGTGTAAAATGAGAACAGCAGTCTCAAGTGCTCTCTAAATTCAGCCCCTGTGTTATCTTTGGCAAACAAAGTTTTACAACTGTTGTAGAATTTATCAATCCTAATTCACAACTACCCTTCCCAAGGAAAGCCACAGGCTTGGAGACAGCGGAGGGCTACAGCAAGGCACAAACCCCGAGCACTCTGAGATCTGTGCAAGTCAGGAACTCAAACTAAAGTCTTTGATCCCACTTCCCAACACATCCAGGCTGTTAAGATGCTGCAGGTGATTTCTTCCTTTTCTTTGCAGTTCACTTTTTATTTCATTACAGATGGGGCCAAAAGGAATACTACAATAATGCCCCACCTCTTCTACTTGCTGGTTTTTTTATATCATCAGGTTATTGATTACATTGATCACAGTGGCCTCATAACTGAGAACCTTACCCCAAAATTAGCAGTAAGTTTTTTGGTAAATACAGAATGTACAAGTATAATATAGGCAAGCCATTAAATGCATGGCCTTCTTTAAGAAAATAAGTGCACAATAAAACTTTGAATTTTCTGGCTACTTTTGTCAATTCCATCCTAAACATTAGTGCATGATCAGAAGAAGCCATAACACCAAGGTCATGAGTACTCCCTGCAAACACACCAGCAACCTCAAACTTGAAGGGAATGCTCAGGAATACAATTTAATACCTGTGGGAAAACAGGCAGTAAGGCAAGGAGCAACTGAACCTGGTCTGTCTCCTGCTGCTTCCACAGTGAGGATGCAACCCTAAACACAAGGTCTGGGAAGAAAAAACAAGGGGGGGGGGGATAATGCAAGAACCTGGGTCCAGTTTCCATCATTCCTGTGCCTGTGAACAGGGGACTGTGGCCATCACACACTCTTGGCTCAGCAGAGGCATCAGCTGTGTTCAGGCTGTCCTTTAAAACACCTCTGCAAGTGTCAGCAAGGCCATAGAATGGGCAGTAGGGATGCACATAAAGGGATGTGCTCCAGCCCTGAGCTGGGTGAGCTCCTGAAGTACAAACAGAGAGGCTGGCTCCAGCTGCTCCCCTTGCCAGCAGTTCCTCCAGCACAGCAAAGCTGCTGCCTTGCCCAGCCTCCTTCACACCTGCAACCCATCTCATTTCCTTCTGAACCATCACTACCCCAGGCCAGAGTCAAGTGTAGCCCTTTTTGATGGTCTTAACTCACTTCCCACTTCATTTCTACAATGAAAAATATAATTAATTTTCTCAATATAAAAAATGACCTTAGAAAATCTCAGGATATGACTACATGGGTAAAGTTTGGCATTAAAAAGGACAGTATTTTTTTAGAAAGGGCTATCCTAAAGAAAGGAATTATAAATTGCCATACTCTTTCCTCCTAAATAAAATGGACTGACTCAAGAGATGAGTCAGTTTAGATAAAGCACAGATTTCAAAACAAGTCCATGCAGATATGAAATTGTCTGTTTTTCCTACATTGAAGACATCACTAAAATGTCCTTAAATGCATGGAGGTTTTGGGAGCTTGTTTGTTTGGCTGGTTCATTTTTGGATTTTCTTCTGCTGCCTAGAGCATAAAAGATCAGTCTTTAAAAGACACTAGGGGTAGGCCCTACAGTCATCCACAGAAATTGAAACAGAAAAATGGTTAGAACTAGAAACCAAAACTGACCTATTGTCCTTGTCCAAGCTGAAGGAAATGCAAGAGTAAACAGTGATCATTAAATTGTTGCTCATTTAAATAATCCTTTATGTGAGCAGTGCTGGCTGAGCTAGGCATAACTCATTATCTGCAGCAGTACCATCAGCACCTACCGTTAGCAGTTTTAGTAGATTGGAAAATGTTTGAAAAAAAAAAAAGACAATCTATATAACAAGTTAAAAATACTTCCAGTGAGTAACACACAGCCAGATCTTGTTAGCTTTAAAAGATCTCTTCAAGTATTAAGCATAAAATGTTAAAATAGGTAAGGCTTTGAGAAAGAAAACACATTACACAGAGCAAAAGAACAGAGTGCAGGTTTAGAGCAATTTAAAATGAATAATATTTTGCAATCATGCAAGTGGATCATCCAAATTTCACATTCCCACGCCAGCTGTAACGGTGGGTGTCTAAACACCCAGCCACAAAGAATACACTTTCACCTTATTGAAAAATTCAGTGTTTTAGCACCTATTTATTCATAGGTGACTAGAAACAGGTTCCCATTCCTTCTAGGAAGGTTAGTAAGAATACCTCAAAAATTAACTCAAACCAGGATGAGTAATGCAGCTTTTGAAATATTCAGAATCCTAGAATTTTTCTGATAATTGAACTAAGTTGAAAGTGTATGTATGTATACGGATTTGTTTTCCAGAATCCAAGAAAACACAGGCCAGAACATGCATAAGAGAAGCCAGGAATAAAACCTGTTAGCTTCACAGCAGACTGGGAAAAGGGCTACAATTCCAATCTATATTTTAACAGGGACTCCTGGCACAGGATACCTAAGTGCTACTGTTCATAGACAGTACAATTTCTTCTTATCTGGGAGCTTTAATTTGGCAAAACCAATTTATAATTATATAATTTTAATATTGATAAGGAAAAAAAAAGTATTGATGCCCAACAGTTGATAGATAGGCATCACAATTTTAACAGCTACAGCCTTTATTTCACAGGATTAAATAATTCATTAGTTAAGCACCCACCTCACAGTATTTCAAGGGACCCTATGCAGTTGATTTTGTTTGTTTTTCTGAGTCCCAGTTTAAGAACACAATGATCAAAAAGACTGGAGCTCTTTACAATTCAGGAATGTTAATATGGGCATTTATATATTGTCAGGTCAGCAAACATGGTGAGCTACAGGAGGTGCCAGTTTGGAAAGTGACTGCAAACACACAGACATGCACAGTAAGATTGGCTTGATAGTCACATTTCATTGCCAAAACAACCAGAAAGCAAATAATTTAAACTTCACACTACACATAATAAGTGTGCTGCTAAGATAAGATAGCACAGGCACATGGCAAATTTCAAAGAACTTGCTAGCACAGGCCACACTGAAGGGCTGCAGGAGAAATGAGCAGTTCCTCCCAGTGTTCTTACCAATTATTTCCACTAATTCAACCTCCTGGCAAGCCCTGGAGGTCTGAGCTAGCCCTGCATTGGGGATTGTGTGCAATTGTTACCTGAACTTCTGTGCTGGCATACAACTAACCTGGAAATTGCTTTTGGTAAACGAATATTGCCACTGTTAGTCTTTAGGAATGTTTCTGCAGTATTAAACATGCTGTTCTTGGAATGCTTCCAAACCCCAAATCCAGACAGTCCAAGGATACACCAAGTGAGCAAAACTCCACTGAAGAGAATGGAAATAACTATACAGGGATTGCCATGAGGCTTGTTCTGGCTCATTACTCTCCAGGTGTCAGGTTATCCACAAAATCAGGGACAGCAATAATCAGAGGAGCGACCAACTTCCCAGTGTCCCCTGCCTTTCCTGCTCTCAGCATCCAGGGTGGCCACCATCAGTCATGTGGCCACCAGAGAGAATTATTCCCAATAGAAACCATAACAGTTTAAAGTCTTGACACATAATCAAAGTAGTCTACAATGCCTTTTAATATTCTACCCTGTTTCTACACATTTTTTAATGTGTAGAAACAGGGTAGAATATTAAAAGGCATTGTAGAGGCTTTATGACATCATCAACCCAATCTTATTGATTTGCACCACTGCTCACCAACAGAAAAGCAGAAGACAAGGCTTGTAAATTTGCAGGCTCGGGGTCAAGTATTAATTGCAAAATACACTGATAGTCTCAGACCAGCAAAACCCCTTGCAGCCACAGGATAACCCTTCCTATAAAGATTTTTATTTGGAAGGAAACCAAACCAATCCTATATTTGAAACAGAAGCATTTTGAAATGTGAATTTTGGACATTTAAATTGCTTATGAATAGTGAAAGCAAAGGAAAGCAAAAGCAAATAATTTCATCTCATTGTTGTGTAAACAGAAACCAAACTCCACTAAAAAGGAGAAAAGAAAAACAAAGCAGCAGAAGCTGGCAGAACCAGTGACAACCAATCACCTGCGGTTTTCATCCAGCACATCCAAGACCTGCTGGTAAGCCCTACGAGTGGAATTCTGGATAAACGACAAAATGCCACGAGCAGAGTAAAGATTAATTCCATCTTCAGGTAACATATTGGGAGGACAGACACGAGCCTGTTGCAGTGATGGGGTCACACTGTTTGTACAAGCATAGTAAATGAAGAGAAAAATACTAGAGTCAGATTTTAAATGAAAAAAAGCTTTTCAGATAGACCCCATTCCAAAATGCTTATTGCTTGCTTTTGGTTTACCCTTCTCCCACCACTGTAAGGTAACACTCCCAAATTCGAGTAGTTTGGGGATTAGGAGCTGCATTTACATATATTCATCAGAAACACACACAGGCAGTAACAAGGACACAGTTTTGATCTGTTATACAAGTCAGTCCTAGAAAGTGCTTGTACAGCTAAATCTGTACCTGTTGAAGTCAGTGTTCAAGTCCTCACTTGACATCAATGAGAGGAGTGTTTTTACAAGCACTGGCATTTTAAGAAAATCCTACACATCATCTCTTTTCAAAACACAAGCCTTTTTCAATTAGGAGAATCTCACACAGAACTCCTTCAACAAAATTTTTTGGAAGCTGTGATCAAGACAGTATTTTGATTTGCACATGAACAAGTTTAAAGGCAAACACCAACAAATTCAAAAAATAGTACAAAATTCACATCCCAGTGACAAGGAATTACATGATCTAACTTGTTGATTATGATGCAAAAAATATTTATTTAAAATATGCAGGACTGGACTTCAAACATGGCCATTTGGATTACATCAAACTTGTCTATCTGAGAGAATATAGCTTTGATAAACTGCCTACGATTTGCTTATGTTTCTTTACATTCAAAGTGACTTTATTCACTTTTCCTGCACACAGCAAGAATTTTTTTTAATCTGGAAACTTTATGAGAGGTGAGATGCTTTTTTAGTAGGAATTAATTCATGTTAACTTAATGTAAATATTAACACACATGTAAAACAATGCAAGCCACTGTACCCTTTAATCTTGGGTTAGTTTTTATTCTGAGATTAGCAACCATAATTCAACACATTTCCTTGCCACTTGTGCTTTGCTACAACAGCTTTGGATTTAAAATGTCAATCTTTTTGACCTTGGTATTTTAATAAAACATTAATGCTGAGTACTTGGAAGTTGGTTTGATATTTGGCTAATCTCTAGCTGGGTCAGAATTCTGTGGCTACTCTTACTTTGAACAGAGCTGCTCTGCACGTGGCTGGCAGCAAGACCACAAAACTCAGTAGGACAGAAAGTTCCACTGAACAGACTGAATCAAAGCATGTTACACAAATGTCACCTCTCCCTCAGCAGAGCTCAGCCATCCTGGGCTTCAAGGGACATCCACAGACTGCAGCAACTGGGGCTTGGCTGATACTGCTCATTGTTACCTCAAGGGCAGGTATCTTTTCAGGCTGCCACAGACTACATTTCAACAAATATCTGGTTGCTTCCTTACAGCTTTTATTGTTCTCCCACACTTGTAGAATCCACCTTTCTTCTGTATTTATGACGACTTCTACTTTGTAATCAATAGTAGTGGTCACACCCACACATTTTACTCTGGAATTGGACTAGAAATACCAATATTCAGCAGAAAAATATCATGCAGCAGGGGCAAGTTCAAAATATTGCCATTAAAATGAATTTATCAGAATTTTTACTCCTTGTGGATTTGCTGGATTGAGGCAAATGAAGAAAGAGTTAAGCCTTGAAATCACAATATGTTTTACATTAAAATTAATTTCTCCTGTATGTCACTTCAGAGATGTGCAGAATAGGGTGAAAGACAACTTAATAAAAAAAAGGCAGCAAACAATATTTAGACATATTGCAAAACAGAAAACATTGTGGAATTCCTGTTGCCCAGAATGGTATTACTATAAACACTACAGTAATGATATTTGCATACAAAGATTTCTATATATGCTAAAAAGATTCTAAAAATTAAAAAGCAGAGCAAAAAAACCTAGTTTTAACTAAAACTGTACAGAATTTTCTAGAATTAAGTTTCATGTGCTGACTAAATTCAAAATTACATAATAAGGAAAAAAAAAAAACCAAGAATAATTCTATGAAGGGCACAAAGGCCATGACTGGGGGGTGGAGAGAGAAGCAATTTTTTTCTTCTATTTTCCTTTTTCAGGATTTGAAATTGCTGTTCTGTAAGCATCTGGCAGTCCTTTGGTCTATGTCAGAGACTATGGAGAAGAAATATTATGAAGCAATTACCTGATACACAAATCAGCCCAGATAACATAAGAGAAAAAAACCTCTGCCATAAGGAAATTCTCTAATATGTAGTATGAGCACTTATCATTAGACATTGTGGCTATCTATCTCCCCTTCCCCCCTCCATTTCCAGTGAAATGGTCCTAGTTCTAGGTATAATTTTGTTTCTCATCTCTGAAAAGAATTCTTATATACAGCTCCAGCCACTGTAACCTCCCTGGTTACAGACACCAGTCAATTCCAGAGCTTGGAACCAAAACAGACAGGATGAAATTACAGACATTACTATGAAAGAGTACAGTAGCATTTTGCTATATACAGTTTTTAGCTTAGCAGCAATCTCCCCTAAACCTTCTCAAAGCATTTGTTGTGTACACAGGCTTTATTTCAGGTATTTCTCTGACTTGCAGTTCTAGTAGTATTAAATGAGAGGTAAACAGATTTAACTAATTAAGGTTACTTTAAATTCAAGCACATAGACAGACGTGCACACCATCACCTTTTCCTCCATGACTTGCAAGAACAGAATTTCTCAAACTGCGAAACTGAACTCTCTAGAAAGATGTGTTATTCTAAGGAAAAGGCTGGAGCAAAAAGAAAATTAAGTCCTGCCCACTTTTCCATGCACTCTTGGTAGTTTGGTGATTTCCAGCAGAGAAGTGGAATCCCTGCATTCAGCATTGGCTGGCAATGATCAACAAAAAGCTTTGTTTCTCCAGCTATACAAAACAAGCCAAAGAACAGAGTGTCAAACAAATTAAAGCTACTTTGAAATTTAATTGTCCCTTTCATTGGCTATCAGGTGTTTTTCCCTGTGCACTTTACAGAGGGAAACAATTTGGCCAAGTTTGAGAAACCCTGAAGCAAAATTAGAAACCACACATTCAGTGTAGCTGTTTCAAATTTTATATTCTAAACTACAGGTACTTAGTCAGAATATTAGTATTGCAGAGAGCTACAGAATTACACACACTCTTGCTTTTCATATACCAGGGAAGGTTCAGGCTTACGTGCAATCCTTAGTCGAAAGAGGTGACTGGAACCGTGGCATTTTATTTCTTGGGACAGTATCTGATCTGTGCCACCTTGAATAATAATTGTAATCTCTTAAGTAAGCATCCTTAGAAAAAGAGGGATTGTAATTTAGAGAGTTGTCATTATTGCTACACAGACAGTTATTGTACCAGCAGGTACTTGTTAGTCCCAGGATTTCTAAGAGCATTAGAGAATTACTGACTTTAATGAAGCCCAGCTGCCAAAAAAATCCTCAGAACTGTCTCTGCATGCAACTGGATGACAAGAAGAGAAACACAATGGAAGAGAAACCACTATTTGTGCATGTCAAGAACACTGTGATAGGGAGCCCAGCCAACTCTCACTTGCACAATCTATTTCAGAATGTTTAATTTTGTCACTTTTTAAGTCAAGGCCTGGAATTTCACTCAGTACATCTGATTATTTTGTCCAAGGAGGACAACAGTGTCCTAGACTAAAACCTGAGAACTGTAGTCATATTTTGAAAACAAAGGTTTTAAAAGGCAGTGCTCTAAGCACCTCTTCAATCCTCATCACAGCATCTGAGCAGCCCACGTGGACTTTCTTTTCTATTTGAAGACGTGAACCAAACCAAATCACAAAAACAAAGAGCTGCTTTTTGTCAAGTTAGAGCACCACAGCATTTGTGAGTGCAGAAGTAAACTATTTTTTTGGCCAACAACACTGGATATAAGAACTTAGGAGCAGCTAGTTTCTTGTATTTTTGTAATTAACTGTAATTAACTGGAAAACAAGTATTTCCAGATGGTAAAGGAATTTCAAGGTGATATAAATGAGGCAGCAGCTGCACAATTACATTTTCTGTATTGCAAAGAATAGATTTACATGAAACTTGTAATTTTTTTTGACGTTTATATTGTATGTCCTGAGGGCTTAAACTGTGAGGAAACAAGAGCCACAAAGTTACTTTTTCACCAAGTACAGAAGGCCTGGCCTTCCTGCACTTGTGGGAGCCACACAGGTTCCACTGTGACTGTGGTGCTCTTACAATCTGAATTCCTAGAACATTCTCCTGAGAGGTAGCCAGGTACAAAGTCACATTCTCCCCTTGGAGAGTGACAAAACTCGGATGAGGGACAAGTATCAGACTCAGCATCAGAGTGCCATAGCATGTTCAAAGTGACTTCTTTCTTTGGATCATACTGAATCAGAAGAAGGGATTGTGACAGAGAAAGAAGCCATTTCTAGGAACCTCCATGATTTCAAAGCAGATGATCTAACATTAGACACAGTATAACTTCTGCTGTAAGAAAAGAGGCACCTGGGAGAACAAGACAAAAATGAAGTTCTACTAAAGTATATTATCTGCAGGTCAGAAGTGCAGAATACTGCAATGAAGAAGGATATCTTCCACGTGGGCAGTAGAGAATACAGCTCTGAAGGCTCAATATCATCTAGCTGTTATTTATCTTACAAGCAAGAGAAGAGATCCTGGATCAATCAAAAAGATACAATAGAAGGTGCCTGGCATTGGAATTATGATTTATTTGACAGACCTTATCAAGCACTAGCATGGGTATCAAGAGAGGAAAACTAATCTCCAGGTGTGTAACCATTTCCTGGCTTTCGTAAATGATAAACTGAGTCATGCCAGCTGCCAGTCATAAGTTCCTTGGTCCCAGGCTTTTTAAATTTACAGGATTCCAGGTGCTTATTGCATTGCTAAGCCTCTGAAGGATTGATAGTAGATTAAAATACTGTGACAGCAAATAACATTCAGACCATGTAAACCCAGTAATTCTATATATAACTATTGAGTGACAGCAAAGCACACGGGTGAATTTGACAGATTTAGGATTTTCAGATTCAAGAAGTCCAGACATGTGAGAAATCTGGCAGCAACTACAGGCACAGCTGATCTTACTATTTTCTCAGATGGCTGGCATGGCCCATGACTTTTGGAAGACTAAACTAACACAGGGATCAAGTGTAAAGCAATTTCAAGAAATTGCAAGAATTTCTTTACCAACTGTTTTTTCCTTTTAAGTGCACTACATCAAAGACTGGCAAAGCAGAGCTGGCAGCATCAAAGGGAGAAATATTTCCACAGGATGCTCCCATCACATAAAGACCATGGTACTCCAGCATGTACTGTGTCCAAAACTGCCAGATGGGCAAGAGAAAGCTACTCTGAAGTGACACTGTAGTGTGTCCAGTCCAATGGGACATTACTGGGCAAGTGACACCACAGGGAACTTGGACACCAAGGAGGCTGACAGAACACCCAGAGACTGAGCTGGTGAGGCACTTAAAGATGGGAACCTGAGTTCTGCCAGCCCAGTAATGTGACTCTGCAGACCTGAACACCTAGGCATGTGCAATCTACAAACCTGTATAAACCCAAAGTCTGACCAAATAACAAGGAGAAGATATGAAACAATATTTCCATGAATACCTGGAAGAGAAGAAGTATAACATGTCTGGAACATGCATCAGAGTACATTTCATTTTAGCCAAATTAACAGGTGGACAGATATGTGGTACGCACAGTACCTCCTAGTGCCCCTGATGTCAATAGAAGAAAACAGGCATTTCTAGGGCATAATTCACTTGATCTACTTTAGACTAAAAATAGGTAGGCCCTAAGTAGGCTATGCACTTATTTCCCTCTAGTTACTGAAAATTAAGTTTGATGGTGATCTAGCAATATTGTTAGACAGTCTACTTTGGGATAGATGAATCCCATCTTTCAAATCTTAAATTTAAAGCCTTTTCTATGGCAAGTATTCCTTATGGCAGCTGTATTAAAATTCATGCATAAAAGATTCCTAAGTGTTATACTGCAAAACCAGTTATTTCCAGGTAGAAAGATGCTGTCACTCAGAATAAGCCATGATTAATCTAAGACTATCATATCTTATAAAAATTTACAGACATGTATGTCTTCAGAAGGCACCCTAAGAATAGCTTCCTTGGATGGTAACAATAGATGAAGTTTCCAATTCTAAGTGCTCCTTGCCATTTTGGTCAGAAAAGATTAAGATGTATACTCACAGATTCCAATACATGAAGTACAGTGACACCACAGAAAAATTACTTATTATAATATTTATGAGGAAATAAAAATATTTCTTCTCCAATTAATGAAAATCATTATAATATTAACAGTGAGAGAATTGGGAACATTTTGATGCACAAAGAACTCCATTTCCTGAAAATTCACGGGGAAAAAATATTGTACCAACTCAGAAACTGAAAAATTTACTGAAATAACAATTCCTGGTAAGTGGTGAAACCAACTGTGAGCCCACAAACACTTCCACCCAACCACTGCAAGAAGTCACCTCCCTAAACAAAACCCCTAGAAAAGAAGAAAAAGGCTGGTGTTATAATAGTTAACATGACGTTCTTGCCACAACATACAAAACATTAGTTGGGAAAAGCAAGTAAGGAGGAGGTAAGGAAGGCAGGAAGGGTGTCCCCAAGCTGCAGCAGTGGCCCTGCAGGGGGCTGCACTCACATGGAGTCGTTGCGGGCCAGCTGCCCGTTGTGCCGCGTGGCGTTCTCGCTCATGGAGCGCTCTCTCTTCAGCCTTCCCACCGAGCGCACCTGCAGCACGGGAGCAAGAGAGACATCAAAGCCAGAGAGTTCCAGGACACAGCACTGGGATCTGCAGTTTGCCACTCAGGTCTGCCCTCAGATACAAAGGCACGTTTTCAGGGGTTTCATGTGATAAAGAGGAAAACAACTGATGACAGATGTGCTGCTGGTACATGTAAAATCAAGCTCCAAACTTAACTGCAACCCTGTTAGCTATCCGTGTGACCTGATGTCAAAATTACAAACCAACAGAATTTTCAATACTCTCTGGAGATACTCAAAGCCCTCTGGATACAATCCTGAGTAACATGCTCTAGTATGACCCTGCTGAGGGAGGCTGGACTAGATCAACTCCAGTGGTCCCTTCCAGTCTTACCCATTCTAGGACTACCTCCCATCACCAGAGATAAATATTGCATTTTATAAGCCTATAGAATATGCAGCTTCATAAATAATTTTCCATTTTTAAAGTGTTGGTTGCCATTATTTACCTGGATGCCAATGTTATACCATTCTTGGAAGTTGTTTTCTTTCAGAGTTTTGTTATAACTCACTAATTCTGTGTGGTGTTATATTATCTGGCTATGAAGACCAGAAGCTAACGACATACATTATAATGTATAACTATATACAATACAAGAATCTTGTATTTTTCTGATACTCTATAAATCAAAAAAACCTTACAGCTTTCTCTTCATCACAAGGATTTTTTTGTTAGAAGTATTTTGAGTAGTTCTAATTATGACTTTATTTTAGTAAGTAGTGAGTAAGCTTGCTGAGCATGGCAATTGCAGGCCATCTGCCACTTCAAAGTCCAAACAGAACTACTATAGTGCTAATAAAAATACTTTTGTATTTTCCCAACATATGTCAGCACCAAGTTGATCTGTACCACAGTAGAGAAATCATTGGTCATTTCACTTTCTTTAGTAGAATGCTTCTCATCTAAGGAAAAAGCAAAATAAGTACTGGCCTCTTCACTTTGAGGTGTCTGCTGTGGAGGTTTTTCTAGGTCCAAAAAATCTAGCGGTCGATCACTAAGAGAGATAACACGGGGAGGAGTTTTCAATGCCAGTGGTTTGAATGGAGTAGACTGAAGAATGTCAAGGTCTGCTGGTCTGGAAAATGGAATGTCTTCACTATTACCTGCAAGAACATCAATTGTCAATAGAAAGCAAATTGTTCTGAGGCCTGAAGGCCAGTGCTTAAAGTTCAAAAGGTCATCACAGCAGTAACTTTTACTGCCTATGCCAAATGATGAAGTATAACCTTCTTTAACAGGTCTTGCATGTTAAAAACTTCTGTTGAAGTGCTCATAAAGACCACATTTCTCCATGGAAAATGATCCTGAGTAACCCTGAATCACACCAACTGTTATGCAAGTGAGAGCATTTAAGACACAGTCCTATCAGTGGTGTCTTTGACTGGGGACATCAAAGCATAAAGTATATGCATGTCACACGTTTTGCAAACTCTGGTTCAGCAGTTCTGGATCTGTCACTGTAAAGCCCATGACCACAAATACTAAAGTAACATTGATAGAGTCCACTCATAATAGACAGATTCTTAACAAAATTAGCACTCTGATTGCAATCAAACACACTTTGCATGACAAATATAAAGTCCATCCCCAAAATTTTTTACAGTTACTTTAGCTTACAGTTAATTACTGAAAATCAGGTGTAAATCAATAAACGGTAATTTTTTTCTCCAAAAATATCATAGTAAGATGAAGCATCAGCAATTAAACCTTCTGTTCATAATTAATTCATCAGCTGTCTCCATTATAAGCTACACCAAAACTATTCATGAAACATTTTCAGACCTAAAAAAGAGCTTTCAGACCAAGTTAAAGAGCTTTAACTGTTTAAACACCAGAAAAAACATTTTCCAGGCTATTCTTTTTAAAAAGACATATCAACATATATTTTTTCCATCCAGAAATCTGGGGAATTAATTTAAACGTTCACCTGCGCTGCGAAGCAGACGTACCTGCCACTACAATCCGCTCTGGAACCTGCATAGTTACACTGGCATTTGGAAATCCTTCCTGGCTGCCACTGTCCAGGTCAGAGTTTTGAGGAGCCACCTTGAGTTTCTCGGGGACCCTCATGCGCTGGCTGATGCCCTCGGTGTACTCCATCTCGTACTGCAGCCGGTTCATCTCGGCCATCTCGGCAGCCGGGGACGGGAACGCCGCCCCGCTCATCCTGCAAAGGGAGCCCAACACTCTCAGATGGGGACAGGGAGCCAGCAGGAGGATGGACAGGAGATGCTTTGCTCAGATTACCAGGGAAGTGGGAGACAATAACTGAAGAGTCTTATTTAAAGCAACAAACTGCGCAGTAAAATTCATAGGAAGTGTAGTCACAAAGTGCTGAGAGGTGCATGCAATGAAAGAAGAACAAAGCGATACTGCAGACAATGCTCAAATTGAGGGTTCTCAAATTGAGCCATGACAAATTTAAAAAAAAACCAAAACAAACCAACCTGGAAATTCTGCAGGTAAGGTATTATTCCTGCACTGGCTGACAGAAATAGAAACATAAACAAACAAACACATCAAAGAATCGGTAGCATTGGTAGGAAATCTATTCAGATTGGTGAGAAATCTAAATTACTGATTTGCATTTACACAAATCCAGTATACTGGTGGTTGAGAAAATGGCTGCAGTCTCACAAAACTGCATGTTGAGGCACGGGAATGACAGAAAAGACTCAGCCTGGGCAGGAGCCTCCTGCTCACTGCAGTCAGTGGGGTCAGTCACCCAGATCCTACAAGGGCAAAAGTTGCTTATCCACAGCCTGTCAAATCAGCTTGAAAACTGAGAACATTCATAAGCCTTCCCAAGTGCAGCAATTCTTTAAACTTCTCACTTCTATATTTTTCTGTAAATTAACATCTTACTTTTGTGGAACTGATACAAGACGAGGAGGAAAGAGAACAAGACTTTATTTAAAGTTAAAAGTGTTTGCCAATACTTTATATATACATTTTCCTAGAAAAGGAGTGGGATTTCAAATGAAGCAGTGGAGAAGTTCCCTAGAAACTGGGCCATGAGAAACTTACTAATGCAATTGCTGGGAGTTGTGTCAAAGACCAAGGTAACTGGGAGTCTGAAGTTAGATTTAGGGTCGAGAGAAGAAGAAATCCTAGAGCTGTGCCTGGGGTGGCTGGAAAGGGACCTCAGACAGCTGGGGGAAGCTGATTACCTGGGCAGTGGCCAGTGGACCTTGCTGATGGCTCAGACCCAGACAATGGCTATGGGCTCGGTTAAGAGACACCCTGAAGATGCATTTGGAGAGGGGCTGGAAGGGGGCTCCCAGATGAAACACTGAGCTGCAAGAACTGGTTGTGGGAAACTTTTCATCCAGGCAACAGCGGGGGGGCTTGTCAACAGCTTACACTGAGATGATGGGTGTTTTTAGGGCTGGAATAGGAAAACAAAGTTTCTAGACATATATATACATACACAACATGTAAATATAGCTTTCTGGCAAACCTGCCTATGTGAAGCACAAAATCTATGAGTGCTGTCGCTTAAGTAGGCCCTAAATGAAGTAACCCATCCTGGCAAGAAGGCAGGGTTTGCCACTAAAATTGCAACTACATTCCTTTACTATTTTTGGCAGCAAGGCCACGTCTGTCGCTGCGTGTGCGCTTTGCTGAGCCGAACGTGCAGAACGCAGAGAGGCCTCAGTGCAGAGCAGCCCAAGGCAGGTGAGCCAGCCCAAGCCTCCCTCCCACCATCCCACACAAGCAGTACTTGCACACTTACCAATAAAACCCTGAATAGCCCTCAGCCAATGGACAGAAGCCCAGAGAAGGATCTGGATCGTGTAACACATGAATGCACACTCACTGAGTGTGAACACCTGGCAGTCCATCCTGCCAGCCTCAGTGTTATTTGCAAGGCTCCCTATCACCACAGATCAAAGAAAGTATCTCAGTAATCTCCAAGTGTCACTGTAGCACAGTAGGAGACAGGGGATCAAGGAGCAGGCTAAAAGGCCACTGTGTAACCTTAAAAAAAGGGTCTATGTAAACTTTAAAAAATTAGTTTTAAAGGAAATACTTGAAGTGCTGCACATTTAATCCGCTTACATTAACTCTCACTGTTTGTATCAAATGAAAGAAAGTGAAACAACCCATTTAATTAGGAATAAACACTTTATAGCAGTTCAAGAGGCGCTTAAGCACCTGTCACTTAAAAAAGGTTATCCTTTTCACATGGAGTTTTTTCATCCCTGCACTTTGATTTTACAAACTAGATTTGTCCCTCTTGCAAGACATTGGCTTGATCAGCCAGTGACGTGAACAAAAGACACAGCCATCTGACATTTCTACATTCCAAAATACTCCATTTAAAATGCTTTTCATTTTAAACATTGTGATCAGTAAAACATTTCCCAATCTCATAAAAATCATAATGTCAAGAGAGAGACCAAACTTTAAGAACTTACAGTACCCAGAGTATTAACTGGCAACAGCTTTAAGCACACTTATTGCTCACATGTGACAAAAGGTGTTTTCCTGCTTCACTCTCATTTGGAAACACCTGGCTGGCTCCAGGTTTAGTGATCAAATATCCCTGCCCTGCAGCAGTGTTTCCACCACAGCTTGCTGAGGCTTTTGGACACAAGTCTGCTTGCACAACAACTGCTTTCCAGCTGCCAGGCAAAACCTACACAAAGCCAGACAGGAGTAGAAAGTATTTATAAACTAAATAGCACTGTGTGGGTTTAGCAGCACTTGCCAAGGCCCTACAGATGCAATACCTCAGTATATTCCTACTCTTGTCTACTTTGTATCACTGAGAACTGGATTTGCTGTCTAAGTGATTTCAAATTTTACTCCTTTTTATAAGAGAACAGCAAAACAAGAAACAGTGAGATCTCAGCAACAGATAAAACATTTTAATGAAGCTTCTGAACAAAACAAAGTTATGTTTTCTGCAATGTCCTTGTTATACAAAGCATTTTACAGAAAGCATTAATAATAAATCAGGAGACTGAGGATTTTAAAATTGATATTTACAGAACTAAGTACCACTAAAAAGGCATGATAATAGAAGTCTGAAAATGAGAAGACAATAAAAATCCAACACAAATACAGAACAAATAGAGAGCAGTTGAAGTGCAAGTGAGTATCGACAGCATTTAATGAAAGAGAGAAAGGAAGGAAGAAATCCAGAGGATGATAAGGCAAGAGAAAAAAAAAAAAAAAAGGGTTCTAAAAAGTGAGTTACATGTTCAGAAAGACACAGAAGTACCTCCCTCTCCTAAAAAAGAACAGAAGAGATGAGGATGAAGCAATGCATACAAATGTGAGGGATGACTGTCTGGCAGCATTTTGGCCATAATCAGACATTGGCCATATCTGTGCCGCAACCGGGGATGCTCTGCACAGTGTGGAGCCCCAGATACAAGATACAAGAAGATGAACTCTGGTAACAGTATAGCTCTGTCAGCACTGAGCTCAGAGAGGTTTTACAACCCATACCAAACTGTAGCTTCTTCAGCTCCATTACTGTTAGTTCCTGATGTGGCTACTTCACAGATCCTCCGTTTACGTGCACATAAGCTACAAAGTGTTCCCTTGGCAAGCATCCAGTTATCCTTGGACAAGTAAAAAAGGGAAGAGGAAGACTCAGAGCAAAGTTGAGGATACGAATTAAGGACCCAAAAGACCTTATTCTGGGCCCCGTGACTGTCAGAATTCAGGTCAGAGGGGCCGTGAACTAACAAAGCACGAGTGGAACAATCTGAGGGAGAGGAGCACCAGGTGCAGGCTAAAGGGTGAGAGCTGCTCTGCAGAGCACAGTTACAGGTGCTGAATTTAAACAACACACTGCTCCCTCTCCCTAGCACTGGGACGGCACCAACAAAATGAACCCATTACACACGAGCAAGGCTATATGATCACAAACCACGAAAGGCTGCATTCTTTCAAGTTTGCTTTACTCCAGCAGAATGCTTTAACATAAAATGTAGTTTTAAATTTTTTTTTACGTTAATAAGAAAAAAAATACTGGAGAACGTTAGAAGAAAAACGTCCCTCTACAATCATTTTTCTGGAACACCCAATTATTCACTGCGCTGTGCCGGCATTAAAAGCATTCCGAAACTGAGGGGGTGCAGACGCTTCCTTCCCTTGACAGGGGGGTCGTCACGGCGGCTCAGCCGATAACGCCCGAGGAACCGGGGAGCTCGCGGCCCCGGCGCTTCACCCCCGGGAGTCGCCGGGCGGGCGGAGCCCCCGGCACAGGGCCCCGTCCCGCTACCGAACGCTCCCGCGCGACCCGGCAGCGCCCCCGGCAGCGCCCCC
>VZRH01007259.1:455857-502337 GCA_013397555.1 Urocynchramus pylzowi | reverse complement strand
CGGCTGCCGGGGCCTGCCCGGCCCACAGCCATCGCCGCCCCGTCCCGTCACAGAACATGTCACCAAAGGCGGTGACAGCCGTCCCTTCCCTGCCCGCTGACACCCGGCGCACAGCCCAGCTCTGCCCAGCAGAGCTAAACCCTTCCAAGGGCACCATTATCTGACCCTTCCTGAAACTGATTCTCAAGAGAACCCAGGAGCAGCTGCTGCTTCATGGCGTAACTCAGTTTTCCAACTCCACTCAGAAAAATACAATAAAAGATGCTGTTATGTCTATGAGGGGCTTTTTAAAAAGAAGAAAGCAGGCTCAATCCTATCTTTGGATTTATGAGTACAACGTTTTGGAGGTCAGAAGGTGTACCAGTTCCACCAGAGAAGCATATATTGATCAAGGGCTTGCAGCTTGCTAATTCAGCTCTTCACAAATATCAACAGCACTGTTTTACAGAGGCAAGTGGTCAGAAATATGATCTCCTGCTAAATAGAAGTTGTCTAACATTGAGAATGATACAGTAGTTGCCTTCAGATCTTACATTTGATCTTATATTTGGCCGCCTTGAAACATGAGCTATGCCCCAAGCACAGCTTACCAGGCAATCCTCATCATTCTTTATATGGAGTCCTCAATTTTATCTCTTCTTTAACATTTTATTAATTAGCAAAAGGATTTACTATTTAGAATAAAAACAAACAAGAAAACCCCAGAGCAATTACAGTCTAAAAACTTGTTCTTCAAGCACACTAGAAACATGGCTCCTCTCCTGTGAGTCCCCATATATAATTTTATGTTGAGATCAGTTTTGTGACTGTTTTTGTTCCATTGAATATATGACTGTTAATAAATTCAGTGGTAACAGACAAGTCACTTGAGTCCTTCTGAGTCACAGGAAATCTTCCAGAAAAAAGCTCCTGTGGGGATTTCTAGTGTAGTATCACATTATGAATTACCATTAGAGGGTCACGACTACCCTTGCCCCCTGTCTTCTGTCCCAGCTCAAAAGGAATTGTATCAGGCAGTATCCCCTCCCCTCTCAGGATGTTCTTTCCATTTTTTGCATTGTGTACAGGTCCTTGCACAAGTAACTTTGACAGCTTGCAGATTTTGCTGCAGATATCCTTGATTTTGAGATCAGTGATTTAAAAGGCCATCCTTAAGCATGTCACATACAATACAGTTCTGCTGGTTTATCTTCTTTATTTCCATACTGAACTCTTGATAATAATTTTAGGTTGTGTCTTTTTCTTTCTGCACACTCTGATTGTACCAAGCACCACACAGCCACTCACTCCCCACTTCCCACCTCACCATGGAGTGGGAGGAGAAGCAAGAAAATAAAATAGAACTCATGTTGAGGTAAAAATAGTTTCATAATTAAAACAAAGTAGTAATAATAATGATATTACTACTACTAAAATAAAAATAAAAAGGAGGGGGAGAGAAGAAGCTAAAACCCAAGTAAGACAAATGATGACAATTCAATTGCTCACCCCCTGCTGCCCAATGCCAAGCTGGTCCCTGATCCACCATCAGCCTCCTCTTTCCAGGAAATGTCCCCAGTCCATATACTGGCATGACATTCTGTGGTGTGGAGCTGCCCTTTGGCCAGTTCAGGGCAGCTGGCCCAGCCATGCTTCCTCCCACATTTCTGTGCCTCTCCTCACTGGCAGACCATGGGACACTGGAAAGTCCTGGACTTAGAGTAAACACTACTGAGCAACAAGCTAACCATCAGCGTGTTGGCAATATAAATTATCAGTTAGCAATGTAAATTCTCATACTGAATCCAGAACAGCCCTGAACTAGCTGATAAGAAGAAAAACCCCAGCTTATCACAGCATCTTATGTAGGAAGAAAGCAGGTAAGCAGAGACCCAGCTTGGTTATTTACACTCAAATGCTAAACTTGGAGTGTGGTCCAGGTCAGAGGGAGCGAGTGTCTTTCTGAGGACAAACTCTACCCCCAGTGCTTTAATCACATAACACTTTTTTTGGTATGCACAGGTAGTGGACAAGAGCATCTGTACTGGAAAGGAAAAAAAAAAAAAGCCAACATAGAAATGGATTTTTTATTTAGTCAAAATATTTTTATTTGGCTGTATTTAGCAGAATACAGCCCCCATTGTTTGCTCATTTTTCCCAATTTCTCATGCATCCATTCTTTCAGTACAGTATATTAACAGCTTGCACCTCATCAGCACTTTCCAGTTAAGGCTCCCAAAGCATTTACAGACATCAGTTAACTAATCCTCACAACAACCATTAGCAGTAGGGAAGTAAAATGATCTGCAGCTCTGAGTTCAGTGAGAAGTTAACATCAACTTTTTCCAAGTTTATCTTTGATTTCCAGTGTCTAGCTTGTATTATGCCAGGCCTGACAAACATGTGTCCCTGCAGTTGTATGTCATGCTTTTGAAAGAAAGTCTCATTTTGAGCACTCAAAATCTAGAGCTATTTATCAACATCTTTCTTTAGTAACTTGTTGAAGGCCACAGAAAAAGTGATAAAGTGGAATCCAAAACTGGGAACAAGGCATAACTTCCAGTTACATGCTATACTATGAGACATAATTTTCTGTAACTTACCTTTGGACTTCAAAGCCACAATCCCTTCCCTTCTCCTTACACATTATTCTCTACTGGACACATTCCCAGCAGACTTCAGCCTCAGGAACTCACACTTGCATTTTACTAGCTAGTTTTACGTGGAAGTCTCCACAGTCATCAGTTCTATGTTTGGATGACTGCAATGAGCATTAATGAAAAAAAGAAACCACCAGCACCCCAACAACCTACCAAGCAACAGATGTGGTCTTTGAGTATTCAAAGCAAACTTCAGAGTTTGTGGAAAAGTCTAGTATGTGAGTTTTTTAAGGAAGATAACCTCAACCCCAGGCTTGATTCAAATGAAAGACTAAATATTAACTTGACATTAATACCTTCTTATCAGTAGTGCATCTGCAAAGAGATTCTTCATTAAATCCTGTAAATTCACAATTATACCTTGCAAATGGAATTACTATGACTGTTCAAGCAAACAATTTTAAAATAACCATTCAGTTCACATAAATGGTATCTTTACGTTAGCTCCATCATAAGAAACTGGCATGGAACACAGACAAAACCTTTTCTTAGTTAGGTTAACACTGAATATTCAAACAGTCTGACAAACACGATGCAAGTATTTTAACAGAAACAAGATAAAATTTCACTGGCTTAAAAAAACATCTAAATGAGAAATCCTCATTATTTCACTGAATTGCTAGACCCTACATTTAAAATGGTGCATTTACAGAACTATTCAGATGAATTAGGCTTCTTCACTAAAATCTGAAATTCTGATAAATTGTGCAAGTATTAAAAAATATTAACATTTTAAGTGTCAACATTACAATTTTAAATAGCCTTGCAAGTGCAATGTTATAAATATTAAAAAAAACCTCAGAGCTACAATTTTATATAATTTATATGAGCAAATGAAAGTGCTTTTCAAGTATTTATGTTCATTTACAGTTGGATTCTCTTGTATATAAGTCAGCGCTTAGATGGTACAATTTAAATACCAGTCTTTTTAAAAATTCTGGATGCATACATTTATCTGGATGGAATAAATGGTTTCATTTGCAGATATATGTGCTAAATATTTAAATATAGAATACAATTTGAGATAAATATTTAAATATGAAATACTGCAAAATGGAAGAATTATAGATTTTGTTAGGAATCACATCCAGATGGGTGTGTGATAACCTGATAATGCCATGGAAGCCCTTGAGCCATACAGTAATAGTTAACTCTAAAAAAATCCCAAATTACATGGTAAATAGCTTTTTCTTCAGGAGAGACAAAAGCATGTGATCATCACAAAGGCCCAATACTGCCAAATTTGAAGAACTCAAAGATTGCATGATCAATGTCAAAAGCCATGGAATCTAAAGAAAACTTTCCAACACTTTCTTCAGTCAGCCCTTAGCCACAGTCACTCTGGAGCACACTGGAGTCAGTGCCTGTCACCACTGTCCAGTGCCTGCTGTCGCTCCCTCTCTGGCCAGTCAAGCACCATTATCATCCCAGTGATACAAAACCCTTCCTATTCCTGTTTGCCAGCCAGAGGAAGGGTGAGGTACGTGGGGAGATACTTGTTTATTAGACAAGAAAATCAAACCAAACAACCCTTAATGAATCATTATATAGTTAAAAGTGCACTGAAAATACTTCCTATTGAACCCTATCTCTCATAAGTGCCAGACTGTCATCTTAAATGATATCCACTTGGAACACTGAACATATGTAAGCTGATACAGGAGCGTTTAGTTTGTCTTGCTGTTTGAAAAGCACGTGACACAAGGCAGCATTGACATCTTTCATTAAAAATCTGGTGATGCCATGGTTTTATGGTGAAGATGCAGCTCAGAAATGACAAGGTTCAGCAGATGCCCCTGCAGATGCCATTATAAGCTTCCTCCAACAAAGTGCTTTGTCATTTGCCAAAGACAAAAGTCAAACTGTTGCCCTACCTCACCACAGTTCTGCACTGGCAATTTATAATTTTCTTTCCAGATGCAGCAGGACTTCAATAAATTATAGCTCTTCAGAGTTTGGCAATTCTTTTTAATAAATCAGTTTCATCTTCTGTGAAGAGTGGCCACCATTTAGATTGGTCTCTTCATGCAGACCTGACAACGACTGATGATATTTTCTAGTTGTCCTGCTTTCAAAGTCTGTGGCACAGGTCTCCTAGAAGAAAAAAAACCAAACATTCATTTTTTTTTCTTAAAAAAAAAAAAGGGAGAGACAATGAGACTTGGGATATGGAATTACTGACAACAACCTTGAAATTCTTGGTTCAAACATCTGTGTGCTACAAAATGACTCTACACCTAACAAAGAGGGGTGCCTAACCCAAAGGAAATTACAAAGGAAGCCCCCCACAGGTTTTGCAGGCATTTATTGTCTCCTCAGGCACTGGGATGCAGGGAAGTACAGTTTACCTGAACATTCTTCTTGGATTTAATGATGCCAACCAGAAACTGTAGGAATTTGTGTAGTAGTTGCATGTCCCCCTGCCATGGCACTCTATGAATGGGACGGCCCGAAATTCTTCCAGACAAGATCCAGGAGATGCCAGTGCTTGGCCAGAAGCCTCTGAGCCAGCACTTGTGTACTGTAACCACCAAAATATTTTGATGAGAATTTGTCCATCAGCTTTTAGTAAACTGCAAGCAAAAAAAACCCCTCTTTCTAAAACATACCATATGTTCTATGGTATATCTTGGACAAAATAAAATGAACGCAGATTCATGTGATAAAACTTAGAATGAAGCACAGAAGCCTTCTGAAAATTCAAGTAGTTATGGCATTTCTTAAGTCCTTGCAAAGGCCTTTTTCAGGTCAATGAAAACATGAAACTAACCAGTACAAAGCCTAGAAAGCTGGCTTCTGTCCAGTTGAGTACAACAGTAGCTACATTACAAATAAACCAAATTGGTGGGGGTTTGTTTTCATATTTTTTGTTGCACTGATCACTTCTCCAAACACAAAAAGCAGAAAAGGCATTTTCTTTCTCTGATGTTGGCAAATGCTTGTAGAAGTAGCTCTATAATAATTTACAACAGTTTAAAATTGGCTAAAAAATACCATCTAAATTTGCTGATGTTGGAAACAAGTAAATTGTTTTAATAAAATGCTAAAAAAATTCTCTCATTCTTTTCCAAGTTTATTATTACTACTACTTATAATAAACTTATAAAAAGGGCCAAATCACAGGAGAAACAAAAATGTCACCCTAGACCTAAAAAGACTTTATGCAAAAAAGAGGGGTTTAAAGTTCTTTTACCTTAATTTTTCAATCTCTATGACATCCCAGAAACATGGGTAACAAACATGAAATGCTACATCCCCTATTATAAACTGTTAGTCCCATAAGCAGTTCTCAATTTGCACTTCCATTATGAACTTTCTTCACTCATATCTAATTATGACATCAAAATTGCTGAGGCAGGCTTCTGTAGACAGTGTTCTGCATTTATTTTGATTTTAGCTTTCTGTGCACTTCAGCCCCAAACCTGATTTTTAAAAGAACTTCTTGGCATGGAAGTTGGTCACTTATTTCTACATTTTTGTATTCAGGACCAGTTTAACCACTCCACTCCCCAAACCTGTTTCCTAGATCTTAGCATAACATGTGAAAGTGAATGCATGCAGTTATTTTTGTCAGGCTAAAGTCCTTTAGTACTTCGCTCCTCTTTTCCACTTTTCCTCCTGCCACCTATTTTTGTGAACAGGTCAGAACAGCTGTTTCTATACTTTTGGAATTAAATAAGAATTAATATAATTATTTTCTACTTCTTGGAAGAAGCAAAAAAAAAAAATAGAATTTAACAGTTATTAAGAAACAAATAAGCTATGAACAGCTGAAAACACCAATGAAAATGAGAGGACATAAAATGAAGAATTCAAGTTGTTATATTCTTACCATAACAAAAGAAAAACCCTTCCAGAGAGACATCCAGCCATCTGGACATGCAGGAACTACAGTTGTTTGGCTGTGAACTGCTATTACCATTGCAGCTCCTTCACAAACAACACACCTGTGAAGGAAAGCACATACAATCAGTGCAGACGTGAGGGAAAACATGAAAGCAGAACAAACTTGTGCCTTCTAGGCTGGTAGCTACCTCATGGCATAGCATACCTTGCTATAAATGCTACTACTCACTCAGGTTTGTGTGCTTAATGAGGAGTAAGTACATTGAAGGAAACCCATATACCTTACCTTGCAATTGCTTTGCAATCTCTACTAGTAACACCAGACTGACACTTTTTTACAATGGGAAACAATTCCAGAACATTTGAGCTTCTTAATTTTGCCTTTAACAAAGTAATGAGCAAAATGTTACCTTTTTCACATGCTCAGTATTTTATGTTGTTCTGGTTTAGTTCAAAGTTCTGTACTTTTGTACCTTTATTTGCTAAGATTAGAAAAAGTAATCTCTTATTCCTTAATGAGGAAATGGAAGCTGAGCTACTGTATTGCAACAACAGAGTAGGGCAGGACAGAAGATAGGGGTGCAAAGCCTGCCTTCCCACCTTGGATTTTGCTGCTTTAGGTATTTCATGCTTTTAGAACTTCTCATATGGTTCTCCATCCTTCTCAGCAATTAAGCAACTAGAAAGGGTCACACTTGCAGAACAGTGTTTCATAGCTGAGAACCTTCAGCTCAGTTTACAATGTTTTTCACCAACTACAGCAAATACATCATCCAGAATTGAAAGCAGAACTTGATTTGTGCTGTAATTCTAAATAACAAAGCTGTCTTTATTTTATTTTAGTCTGTCTCTAATATCCATAATGTCGGGTCTTAAGAAAACAATCCCTGCAATCAGTAAGACAGTGTGCCATTTTCTTATGCTGGCTCTGCAGCAAAGGCCCTGTGGTGGGACCCTAGCTTTATTCCAACTTTTCTTGAGAGTATCAGTGAATATTTGACATACTTAGGTGAGTAATCAAAAACCAGGCTGATGAAGTCAGTGCTTTTACTGGCTGAGACGGGCAGGTCTTGCCTAAAATTTGCCACTTAAAACAATCTATGATGCCTCTGTGGTTCCAGGGGAGAAGAGCTAACATTCTTATCCTTTTACCTGCTTATCTGGGGCTCTAGTGCCCTGCCAGAAATGGGTGCCATGTCTGGTGGCATCACCACTGCAGTGGACAGCCAGTAGGAGTAGTCATTGCGAGAAGCAAAGCTACAAACGTCATTGGGGCTGCAGAACAAGAATGGCATGGTGCTGAACCTCTGCAAGCAGCTACCAGCTGTTCCTGGAAGACAAAAGAGGAGAGGTTTGTGACAATGGGAGATTTAGTGCAGTGACCAGAAGAGACACACGATGGCACCCAATCTACGATAGGAAGAATTAAAACAGTTGTTAACTATAAGAAGTGTCTGTTCAGTAAAGTTATCTGAAAGCAAAATGCTTCTGGTTTATACAAAAAAATCTATATAATAAACAAGGGCTAAGAACAAAATCTGTTAAAATAATACAATCTTCTTGAATGGTATCAGTCCTTGACACAGTAGCAGGGATTCAGCTGCTTAAACAAAAGTTTCTGGTGACATTATTCACACTCTAAAGTATCCCACTTAGGCTCCAAAACCCACAAGATTCTCCTTCACATCCTGTGGTGTTACTGTCAGCCCTGTGCAAATGTTGTGAAGGTTTATACTAGACACCTATCCATAAGTAACTGAATTCCTCCTCAAAAAACTCTAGGGATATCAACAAGGGAATATAGGAGTGCAGGAAGGAAAGGTGTCTTTTAAACCATGATTCCTGACTTGACTCCAGGCTGCTCTGGAGACAGATGGATTAAACCAATGTTTATCTCAGACACTTACTGTAAATTTGGTTTCAGGACAACTTAGCATTACTGGACTCTAAGAAAACAATCTGAATTTTTTTACCAATACAGTACCAAGATCTTGTCCATGTGCTCGTTCATTTCCTTGTACAAAAAGCAGTGAATAGCCAACATAGATCTGGGATGTCCCATGTGGACACGAAGGAATCTTTGTTGTCTGACTATGCCGGGTAAAGATAAATCCTTTTCTTGTTGGACCAGCAATGATAGTACCTGGTGATCCAGGTAACCCTTGCAGACCTGGAAAGCCAATCAATCCAGGTTGTCCTGTGGATGAGAAATAAATATGTCTGCAAGTATTACAATTTTGTTTGAAATTTCATTTTTTTTAAATTAGTGAAACTGCTTGAAAACTAACAAAAAAAAATACCAATAACAAGATACAACTTAAAAACTGGTAGTATTTGTTCCAGATGTAGGAATTCCTTCAGACTTAGTTCAGGCAGCTTTACACTGCATAGCTTCATGACATAGTGAGGTATTTTAAAGAACGATGGCCATTTTTACCAAAAAAAGCTTAAAGTAAAAACATTTTGTGATGCTTAAATAAAAACATTTCATTCTATTTTGATGTAATAAAAAGGCATCCTGGTGCCTACAGATTTTAAGTGACTAATAACAAAAGAGCACAGTCAAGGCATATTTCTGTAAATTATTATTTCAGTTGTGAACATGCATCTGTTAAAAGCTAAGAATGTGCTTACATATGTCCCTAAAGTTACTGTAAATGTTCTGTAAATTACAGAATCTCAATACATGTAAGAGGAAAGATTTACAGAAATCAGCAGTACAATTTATCTGTAAATTCATTTAGTACCAGTCAAACAGAGATTCTGCTTTCCTGTACCTCTTTGTCCTGGAAATCCCCTGTCTCCTTTTGGACCAGGCAATCCTGGATGGCCTGGATGACCAAAACGTCCTGGTAGACCTTTTACTCCTTTGGGTCCTAAATTGCAATAAAGGGAAAAAAAAACCTCAAAAAAACCAGAGGCATATGGCAGTAGTTATTTTAGATTTTAATAACTGGTAAAGAATAAAGTTAAAATCCCCACATAAATCTAGCTGTGTTAGAATAAAACATGAACTTACTAAGTTTTCACACTATCTATAGTGCAAGTGTCATCTTCTTTCCTATCAGGAAGATTACAAGGAAATATTGAATGTACTGCAGAAAATGAATGTACTTCAGCAGAGGCCTGCCCCCCTGAAGAGCTCCCTGCCTGGGGGACAAAGCTGTGATATTGGGAAGGGTGGCCAGATACCCACTGCATATCCACATCACCCTACCTTCTCCTTCCTTCCCCATTTCTCACAGGTGTGGCAGGCTCCACTTCTGGTCCCAGTGAGAAGAAGCCAGCCTGTCCTTTCCTTTCCTTTCCTTCCCACCCCCAGACTAGGACAGACACAATCACACTGGAGCACACCTAGAGTACTTCTAGTACAGGTGGTAATTCCCTCTTCCCCACAAATGACAAACATCCTGAGCATGGTTCTGGTTGTATGAAAATGGGGAAGGTTTTCATCCACTATATTCCTTAGGCTTACATTGAGAGTGTAAGGGCACTGCAAGGGTGGAGGGCAGATAGAATGGGACAGGTTATAAATATTAGAGTGTTAACAAGATACAAAGAGCTATTTTTAAATATGGTGATGATTTTAAAAACATGTCAAATTTCTATGCAGCAGTTTTTCCACCAAACCAAAATGTTCTCCTAAGCAGCACACACAGACATGCATAGAGATAAAAATATAAATCACCTTGTAGTCCAGGAATTCCTTGAATTCCTTGATCACCTGGTGTTCCTGGGATTCCTGGCAGTCCTGCAGGACCTTTGCTTCCTGGGATGGAGAATATTTTTCCAGAGAATCCAGGTGGGCCTAGCAGCAAAAATATAATGAAGACCTATTGCTTTACATTAAGAGAAAGCAAACAAACTACAAAACAAACCAAATAAATCAACCTAAGTCAGCTAGTATTGGAAGGAGAAGGGTTGGTTACCTTGCTGACCCTTTGGTCCCCTTGGTCCTTCTGCACCTTGTGGTCCTGGGGGTCCTTGATTACCCTTTTCTCCTAAAAGAGAACAATGAAGATACATCTATCTGGTTTGAAGTGTCAAAACAACTGTCAAAGTTTCAGAGGCTTGTTGAAGAGTCCTGCATAATCTGTGCAAAATTTCTAAGGGTAACACAGCCTATAGACTCATTTGAAATGTGCAAGTGGGTTTCTTCACCTTTGCTGCAACTGTATAATTTATAGATCAAGTGCATTTAATTTATAAGATGATACTGTCATGCCTGTCTTTTGAAGGTTGGTCCATAAACCTAGTTTAAATTCTCAGCTTTATGCTATAGCCTTTCTACCTTACATGTTTTTGTCACTGGATTTGCAGCCTTCAAGTGGAGTTCAGCTTCCTCTAACCCTAGTGTCAGTTATGCTGAAAGCTTTGAGAGTTGTAGAGTTTTTGTTGAGAAATTTGATAAGTGATTCTTTCCACTGAGCACAATATGAGGTTACATTCAGACTATGCTCCACAGTTCTGCTCGAAACAAAAGAATTAATTAAAAGTATTTTTAATACCACGTCAGGAGATTTGACATATGTGAAATTAGAGTTTTTGGTTAAAGAAAGTAAGATTACTGTCTGTGTGGTGACTTTGCCAATTAGAAAAAATTTTAAATGCACAATAGTTAGCATGGTTCACTAACAGGTAGGTTAAACAGGTAATGACAATTCTGTGGGACTGTAAATCATGCAACTGAAAAATGAGAATACTGGAGTAATGCAGGCCTACATCATATTTAAATCACTAGAAAATTGTCTAAATTAAAGGGATTTTTAGCTAGCTACTGTTTCAACTTACCCTCAGGAATATGAAATTAATGAAGCCAAAACATTTAACAGTTCATCTGCTGATAAACTGTAAATGAGATTTTAATTGGAACTATTCTTACAGCAAACAACGGACCCAGTGCTGTAATTATGATTAAATGCTCCTGAGTTCAATAGCTAAGAGATTGTCAAAAAGTCACATTTTCTAGCAGGGGTGGGATATTGCCAATTGACAGACTCAGTGCCAAAGTCCTTACAGCTCTTCACTAACTTAGGACAAACTTGTTTTGAATTTGCCCGAAATGGAGGTTGTTGATGTGCCAGCCCTTCCTCACCTGAACCTAAGTTAGGACCCACCCAGAGCATGTACCTCAGTGAAAACTCTTAGTGAATGCTTTCATTCAGACCTGACTTACTCCCTGATTTTTGTGGCAAAACCTTGTGTTGGCAAAACCATACACAAATACTGTAATAACTCAACATGTAAATTATTGTATTTGGCACACAGGATTATACATAATAAATATACTAATACCTTTTACACCTGGGAATCCAAGAAATCCAGGGTGCCCTCTAGCACCAGGATAACCTGATCGGCCTTCTACTCCCTGCAAAACAGAGAACATCAGTAATAAACAGGAGCAGCATCTTCACACAATGAAATACATTTTATGTTTTTTCAGAATATTCAAAGCATTATGTTCACAGCATATGCTGCAACTAGAACTATCTGCTCCACTTTTAAGCATGTTAGAAATTGTCATATTATTATTTAGATTATTCTTCATTACAGACCAGCCATGGAAATGACATACCAGGAATTAAAAAACCCCAATTCTTATTGATCCACTTAAGTCCATAAAACTTGCTTCTCATATCCATTTTGTAATTTCCACTATTACAAGGTGTTTTTGTGAAAATGGCAGTGGGGGGGGATGCTTGTTTGGGTTTGTTGTTTGTTTTGAGATTCTGGAGGGTTTTTTAATGGGTATTATTATCTTTTCATGGTAAGAGCAGACTATCACTGCAGTAAGAAAGAAGCACTATTCCTTTCACTGACTTTGGGACCAGGAGGGCCAATGTCACCAGCTGGGCCCCTCGGCCCTGGAATTCCATCCGCCCCTTGGACACCTTTGCTTCCTTTCATGCTGAGAGTGGAAAGACCAGGAAGGCCTGGAAAACCAGGAGCACCTATACAGAAACATCAGAGTAAGTGAAGACTGCTGCCAACAGCTTTTCCCCTGATTACACACGACACAGTGCAACATTCAATGGCTCCATAATGATACCCATGTTTATCATCTCAGTGATTTCCAAGGAAATATACACCCTTTTTAAAAGTACCAAATTTTTCCTAGCCTGCTAATTTAATCTAAGATCGGAACATACAGTACTCTTTACAGGCTTTTGAGTATCCTTCAGTTGTAGTTAAGTCTGGAATCACAGAATCATTTACATTGGAAAAGACCTTTAAGATCATCAAGTCCAAGTGAAAACCTAACACAGCCATGTCCTCACTAAACCATGTCCCTAAGTGCCACTCATGCTGTCTCACTTTGTTAAAGTTGGATCTCAGCTGCCCCACAGACCACATGGGAGGAAAGCAAGATAATGCAATCGGGTGGACTCGAACGCTTAGAGTTACTTTAATTTAAATGCCACTGCATAGATCATGTTATTTGCAATGCTCTTGGGGGAATACCCCTTTCAATCTTGAATTCTGGATAGGCTGACTCCTACTTTCAATTATCAGTATATCCTTTCAGAAAAATAAGGAGTTCCAAAAACACACCTGGTCTTCCATATGCACCAGGAATACCTCTGTTCCCTTTCTGGCCAGTGATTGCCATGCCTGTGGCACCTTGAAATCCAGGTAACCCCACTAAGCCAGGAGGTCCAATGGGTCCTCGATCTCCCTGATGACCTTTCACACCTGGAGGCCCAGGAAAACCAGGCAGTCCCATGTCCCCTTTGATTCCTGCAAAGTGTGAATATTACATGTGGGGAAGGCTGTCAAGACAGTGAGGTGATGTGACAACTCTGAAAATGCATTTCCTATATGGTAAAGGTGGAATTCAGCCCTTGCTTTTAGTACAGAGAAGTCCCCGAAGCCTCCTTGCTACCCCCTAAAGCAAAAGAGTTGTGAGAAGACAGGACTCACAGCCAGGTACATGCCACTTGAAATTAAAAGAAAAACACAAATAAAAAAAGCCCCACTCCACTGCAGAGATTGCTCATCCCAAGGAATAAACAGACAGAAGGGAATATTTATTGATAAATAAGTAGAAGAAATGCTTCTTTGTTCATTAGAACTAACAAATCCCTTTAAACTAGATCCCAGCTGGAAGCATCAGTATGAATGCAACAAAATAAGAGACTATTCCAAAACGATATTGTTCTGAAGTCAATCTCAGAGTGCTTTAATTTTACTTTTTTAAAGTAAAGCAAATCAATGGATTTCTACCAGCACTAGAAATACAATGTAAAACCTAAAAAATGGGAAGAGTTCCTCTTCTTTTTATCAATATTAGAGGGAAGATGAACAAAATTAAAATGCAACCACTGCAGCTTTCTCAAAGTGTGCTTGTTATTCAGAAGTATCTTGTTTTGATAAGAACATACTCTGTTAATCAAATTATATATCACAATAACATTTAAAAAGCTCTAGAATGTGTATATCATCTTCACAAGATCACAGAACTCAGCTTCTTTATTTGCCTTTTATAGCAGTCTAAACTTTACAAGCAACAACTCTTGACATTCAATATGTAGGACCAAACCATTGATCAAAAGCACAGAATCACTCTTGAATTCCTCTAACACTCTTAGTGCCATTTCAAGCACCTGAAAGCAGGAGGGGACTTGATGATGGTTCTGGGATTTAAAAATTAAGCTGCTGCTTTTCAGAAAGACAACTCACCTCTACGTCCAGGAATACCTGGAAAACCAGGGATCCCTCTCCCTGGTGGTCCTGTAAAATATTAGGTCACATTACACTCAAAGTCTGAAATAATTTTTAGAAAACAGAGTTTTCTAATATTTCATACATTTTTTCAGAGATCATGGAATCAAAAGGTAGAGTTTAGTTGTATGTGAAGTAAAATGTATTATATCCACTTCTATATAAAACCACAAATTAAATTTTTAAGTTTTTATTTATAGGAGGAACTCTTATTGGTCAATCTTTGAAGTACATTCTACAAGAAGAAGCTGTTTCTTTCTTTTCAGAGAAAAAAACAGAAAAAAATCTGCACTTAATTTAGTTATTAAGAAAAATAGAAAAATAAATGTAAACACCTATGAAAGAAAATACATTAACAGTGATTACTTCAACATGAGACTACTTTCTAAATACTGTGGATGCCTTCTCAATATCTTCTTGATACTAGCATGCAAAGAAACATTTTTCAGTGTAAAATTCTGTCAGAGTTCAGTGTAGGACTAAATCTATCTGAACATTAGGAGTGACTTTTAAATGGAAGATTTCACAACCCAAGGTTTAGGTCAGAGAAGATTTCACTATCCATGCAGGAAAACACTGTGATTCCTTTTATTTTATATTCATGTGAGACAGAAGACTCCTCTGAAAGGATTTTGGTTCTTTTAAACTCTGAGATTAAACCCATAAGAACTGTTAACAGCAGTACTTTGACTCTTGCAGACATGAATATTTTTAGGTGACATTTCAACACATGTAGAATAGAGCATTTGTAATGCACTTGGGTTGTTGACAGCATGTACAAAAATTACATAGAAAACCACACATAGCCTTCTTCTTATAAACTTAGCTTTGGATCCACAGAAGCTCCTTAGTAATCCTTCCCAAAACATCCTTGTCACTATAATTATAGAAAAAAATCCAATTGTAAAATAGAATGAAAATATTTCACTGCTGTTACCTGGTTCTCCCTTTACTCCTGGGGGACCAGGCATACCATCCTGACCTTGAGTACCCCTTTCACCAACAAGTCCAGGTTTTCCAGGGACTCCAACAGCACCTGTGAATTACAATGGACCACAAAATAATTTTTACTTCTGTAATTTTGCAGTGAGACCATTTGACTCCCCTTTATTAAAATTTAATTAGCTCGGCTACTTCAAAGATAGAGGTAGCTGTGTTGGTTATAGAGCAGCATGTAGCTTGTATTGAGCTCACTGGACTTCAGTGGATTTAACACCCCCACTATTTGCAGAGATAGAATAAAGCCTTCAATGCATGCCTCTCTGTTACTACATATACACACTGCTCCCGAGGTATATTTTTAATCCTGTTTTAGTTCTGTTGCTTTAGCAGACAACTACAACTCTGTTTCTTTCTACTCCAGTTAGTTTTCTTCTCTTCATCTACCTGTATCTTAGTTCATTATTGTCTTTTAGGAGGTAGAACCTAAAGAACCTAAGCCTTTCTTATAGTTGTGTGGATATCACATCTTGAGACCCTTGGATATGTACTTATAATAAAAAAAGGCAAAAAGCTTTCCAGTAGTGAAACAAAATTAAAACCTTTTGCCTCAGCTGAACAGATAACATTGAAAAGGGGCTGTTAAAAGGAGGTAAACAAAGGCTCAAACTGAAATGAAATCCCAAATCCAGGGCAGTGATTTAGGAGAGAAGCTGTATGCCATACCAGGAGGGCCTGGGACTCCCTGCTGTCCTGGGCGGCCCTGGCATCCTTTAGCACCAGTATCTCCACGGGGTCCATACTGCCCTGTAAGAAGAAAGAGTATGGCAGAGGGGAAGTGGCATCACCCCTAGATCCAGACTCAGTTTAGAGCTTTGCTGTTGTTTCTGCTTTGGCCAACTGCAAAAGTTCTCCAGGTCACACAAGCTGGCCTGGCTGCCCTGACCACAAAGGAGCTGTTGAGGTTTGCAGCAGTCAATGTAAGCCAGTGTGCCACCCTCAGGCACCCTGTGCAGATGGAGGAATTATCTTCTACAAGCCTGTCACCAGCTCACCAGCCCTCCAAAAGTACCCCATACCTGGAATTCCTGCACCTCCAGTTTCCCCTCTGATCCCATGTGCTCCTGGTACTCCTGTAAGCCCTGCAGGACCCTCAGAGCCCTTTTCTCCTTTGCTGCCAAAAACCCCTGGGGGACCTGGATCTCCCTAAGAAACAGTTGCACACACAGAGGTAAAGAATCACAGTGTAGAATAGAAAAATCACGTGTAATTTTAAGGGTTAAGTACATGTAATCATGTTTCATTAGGATTTTCAAACAAAAACCAAGCAGACTAAATACAAGGTCTTCTTGTAATACCACTGATCTTTTAGACATTGTTAAGATCTATTTTTAACCTTTATAAACCAAGTTTGTTTTAGATATTTTCCCTGTCACAGATTTCCCTTCAATTTTATTCTACCAGCTCTTCTTTTGATCCAAACATTCATTCCTTAGGTAATATGCAGCTATACAAAATACTGAAATGCATTTTTTTCCCTTGAATTCCTACTGATTTTGTTACAGTAATCTCATTGGGGCTACCCAGCTGATACTGAAAATAAACAAATCATTAAGACAGATTACAGGATTTACAGAGGAATTTACAGCCTCAGCCACACATTTCAGATAATCTCATAGGTAAAAAGACTTCCAGTTATTCAACAACCAGAACATGTGGAGTTAAACTATCCAATTGATCTAAATTAAAAATACTGGTTTGTTCTTAGCAAAATATATATGACCAAACATATACTGGGTGTAATACACGTTACTAAGGAAAAAAAAAAAATCTTGTGCAAGGACATTACCAGACTATCAAAACCAAACAAGTTTAGATTATAAAACTTTTGCATTTGCTAAGATGAAGTTTTGATGTACTTTTTAACATCCTTGTTCTTAATGAATTAGGAACTTTTACAGAAAACAAGTAACTTCACGATATTTCATTTTTATAAATAAGAAATTATTGCACAAATGAAGTGAAAGATAATGAAATAAACATCTCCTGAGTAATGACAATAGAATTTTCATATTTCTTACCACTAATAAATCAAGTATTTTTGCAAACTCTGCAGCTCTTGCTTACATGTTGTTCTGTTTCTATAGTCAAAGGCTCTGCCTAACAGGAAAATTTTTCCACTGCCTTTATACCTTTGGACCAGGTTCTCCTGGAGGCCCAGCAGATGGGTACCCAGGATCTCCTTTGTCACCTGGAAAGCCACCATAGCCTGGTGGACCAGGGTCACCTGATGGTCCTGGAAAGCCTGGAGATCCTTTCTGGCCTTTTGGACCTGGAAAAATACCAATACTGATACCATTCTTAAAAGGATCATAATTGCATTTCACACTCCATGTTTTGTGAGCTATTGCTTACATATACAGATATTAATTCTTCATTAAAGTAATTTAAACTGTGATTTTATTTCTAAAAAGAGGTTCTTACATGTAACAATATATAAATTAAAGAATTTAGATAGAGAGGGAGAATTGCATTCTGCAAGTCAAGCAAATGCTGTGGTGAAGCTAAGTCTATGGATACTAAAGACTAAATCCCAGTTTAAAGTATTGTGTGGTATGCTGACAGTAACAGCTCAGACCTGTGCAAATGCTTCTATAGAGCTCTATAAATTTGTAATATGTCTTGAAAGAAAATGACCTGGAATTCCCATGTCCCCTTTGTCTCCAAGTGCCCCTGGGAATCCTTGTCCTCCAGGAATCCCTGGAAGACCCATAAATCCCTTGGCTCCTGCAAGATGAAGAAATACATGTCATGTTAGAACTGTCATGGATACAAAATCCTCTACCACACACCTTCTTTTGGTATATTACTGTTTTATACATAATCAACACAGAGCCTTTTGCCCCAGATACAGATAAAATTATCATTATTGTTTTCAGAAAGCCAAGGAAATAAATACCTTATGTATCAATATTAAAATTAAGTTTTGTGACCACAGCACTTAGGGGCAGCCACTGCAATATATTTTAGCAGAATATGATCAAGATCATGAATTCTTATGTACGCACTGGACTCTCCTTTCATTGCTTGCACTCCAGTCAGTTTAGTTTTGTGCATGGAACAATCACATTATTACTTACTCATGACACATATCTCATGACTAGGATATAGTAAAAAGCTGTGTGACCCAAGCAATTTTCCCCTCACTCACTTACCTTGAGATTAATTTAGCTAAATTAGCACTCAGTTTAATGAGTAAAAGATCCAGATACATCTAGAATGTTCTGTGAACATTCTTTCTAAATGCCAGGGTGCCAATGCCTGACATTTTAAAACTTGCTTTTCACTTGAAATATGCTAACATTTGAAATACAAGGCAAATATGTAAGTTTTGAAAAGGGAAATATAATTAATCTGAAATTTAAAAAAATCCTAAAATATTTTTTGCACAAAATTGTAATATTTTAGAATTAATTTTATATAATATTGTAAATTCAAACTTCTTGCTTTTTAGAAATATTAATTTTTATTCATTGGTTTCATCCACTTTTAGACTTTATTTTTATTCAGGATTTAATATTATTTTCTATTTGTCATCCTAAATAATGGTCTATATTTGAAAGAAAACAAAGAATCATCTGGTGATAGCTGCTATGACTTTCAAACTGCAGCTTTTGAAATTGCCCAGCTTCAGAATTCTCAGGAAAGCTTTTGAGTTAATAGAGAGAATGTAGTGCTGCTTCTGGAGCCCAGCTGGTGTGCATTGGAGCAGCAGTACCTGCCTAACCACATGGCACAGGGATTTTTAACATACATATTCCATACCTGGTAGACCAGGCATCCCTTCAGACCCATCAACACCTGGTGGTCCTTGCACACCAACATCTCCTTTTTCTCCCCTTACACCCATTTGGCCTTGAACTCCTAAAATGAAGTTTCATTTAAAAATTATTACAAAACAACATCTTAGAATATAACTTTTGTACAAAGTTTAACATTCTATAATTCTTTAAGCTAATGAAACAGAAGTAGAGCATAGGATTTTCACTCTGATTTTTCATCTGGAGGCAACAGGAAGTTCCTAAAGCTTCCATAGGAAAATACCAATAGAAAAAGCCAGATAGCATTAGTTAAGCATCTACAGCTCATCTAGAGTCTCCATATTAATATTGCAAACAAAGGAGTTTTTCTGGCAGTCAAGTACTTCTGAGCAGATTTAGTATCTTTGCAATCCAGCATCTGGTTGGTAAGTGCAGCCATTTCTGTGCTCACAGGATAATAAAAATGTAAAAACATGAATGTATAGCATATGTACAGAAGCCTCCTGGTACTTGTGATATATTATTTAGCATTAAAATAAGAGCTTTTTAAAGGAATTAGGACTTACTAAAATTGATCTGAATATTCAGTGTAATATCCAACTGTTCCATAAATAAGAAGGCAGTTCTAGTGTTTAGCAATAATTATTTCAAAACAATGTGAGTATTTTCAGCAGTAGAGTCAGCTTATTCCATACTTTAGAGTCCACTGGAACTGCAAAACAGATGACAACCCTGGATAGTTTTAATGACAAAACAATGAATGTGTACCTTTTAAACCTCTCTCTCCTTTGTCCCCAGTACCAACCAAGGTCTCAGATGGTCCAGGAAAACCTTTATCACCTGGTTCACCTTTTTCTCCAAGAAATCCTTTTCTTCCCTTTATTCCTGGGAAGCCAGGAGAGCCTGCAAGAAAAGAGAGTGAAATTTTCTGAAGAGACCTGAGTAAATGATGTAATAAAGCAAACCAGATAATGCCAATCTTCAAAAGCAATTGTAATTCACATATGTAAATATACATTACAAAACAACCTAAACTAGCTTCTTAACTGCTCCAATCATCAATAAAACACCTACAGGTACAGATTACTTGTAGCAAGTAATGCTTGTCTTTCCAGCAATATGGAAATTATTTCTTATAGTGAATAAACATACAATCTTGTGTCTGTTAAATATAATAATGGTATCCACACAGGAGGGAAAAAATCCAGCAAAAAGATTCTCTGCTCTTTATCGAGTAAATCACCAGCCACTTAAAAAAATGAAAAAGAAAAGGTGGCAAGTCAAAACTACTAAAAAATATGATGTTGCCATTCAGTCTGCAGACTGCACATATACAGAAGACAGATTTACCAAAACTCAGAGAAATTCCAGTACAACATCTGTACTCAGGAGTGATAATACATACAAAAATGGATCACAAGACTAACTCAAGCATTGAAATTGCTGTATTCTAAGTGATAAGGAAGGCAGATAAAGTGGTCACTCGCCTTGGATACCAGGGTTGCCTGGTCTTCCAACCATGCCAGGGGGCCCAGGAATTCCTAACAGTCCCATTATACCTGGATCTCCTCTTGCACCTGTGGAATAGAAGCAATAGGAACAACAGGAAGCAATATTTGTTAGTATTAAATCAGTTAAATAGAACATGACTTGAGAAAACTACACAGACACCTGTCATTTCAGTGTTTAATTGCTTATTTTATTTTTCTTCTGCTTATTTATTTCTGTAACTGTCCAAGCCAGTTTTCCCAACTTTAACCACAGGATCATGACTTATAACCCCCAAATTACCTACATTAGTAGCTGCAACAGCTTCTACCAATGAATTAAATAACTAACAGTAAGGATAATGCATCTGATATACCCACACAGGGATGAGAGATCAGTCATGAGATGTATGGGAATGACATTCCTTTCCAGCTCAGGAGTCAAAGACCAGCTGGGAAATAACAGCTCCCTCGAATGCCACCAGAAGTCTATGTTTGCATAACTGAGTCAAGTGCTACATGTTTATCAAAAGCTTTACAGATTCTCAATATAAAAAGGCATGTACCATCTCCTTCCTACAGTGTAATGATTTGATATTAAAGAAAAATCTTTGTTAGAAATAAGAAGCATTATATGACTGATATATTTTATTCTTCGAAACAAATTTCAACATATTTCTGAAAGAAAAAACCAAACAAATCAACCGTACAGGAACCACTTAGCTTACTTAAAGCTAGCTCTGGTTAGTGACAGAGCTTGATCTGACTCAACTCTGTCAGACTCTAGATCTGAGCTTATAAGAAAAAGAAGCTGGCATTACAAACTATTTGAAAAGGGATGCTGAGTAAGAACTAAACACATTGCAATTCCATTGTGCTGGAGGAGTTGCTTTGAATATTAACTATTTTATGTTCTACTGCAAGGACATTCCTGTACAAAAACTACATAAAATGCTGTTCTCAGAAGACTATTATAGAAAATTCCACCCTGTGTCAAAAGAGTTTCAAGATATGCCCATCCTTTAAGGAAGAATTATTTATTAGTTTTTCATAAAAATCTCAAACATAAATGAAAGCTGTTGATGGAAAAATATTTCAGCATCTTCAGTCTGGAAAAACATGACCTTTTTGCAAAACACCTTTCTGCAAAGATGCAATTGCTACATCAAAACAAATACTTAGGGAAACCTTACCTGGCAAACCAGAGATTCCTGGCCTTCCAGATTGTCCCTTGGGACCAGGTAATCCTGTATTTCCCTGAAGACCTATTAATCCAGGTTCCCCAGGCTTTCCATAGATTCCTGGGATACTCAAACCAGGAGCACCTAGGTTTCCTTTTGAACCTTGTAAACCTCTTCTTCCTAAGAAAAGTGCAGGAGAGTATAGTATGGTAGATCTGTCTGAAAAACAAACCTTCATCTCTATCTTTACATCATAAGCATGAAACTCTTCTTGAACTCTGCCTGTTTGAGGCTAAACATGAGATCTGTAAGGCAACAAATACATTCAGAAAACCTTATGAGGGCTGTAGGTTGGGATTTTTGAAAAGAAGAAAAAAAAGTGAGAGTAGACAAATCTGTTCTTTTCCAGAAAAAGAAGAAAAACCCAAATATGAAAACCCCATCAATTTTGCATTCATTCTTTATAAAATTTTATTTTTTAAAATCCTTTTGCAATCATATATAGGAGAAGGAATGTGCTGTATATCTGAATGTGGTTTTTTTGAAAAGAAAATCATATGCAGTACAGGCAGGTACTTTTGGCATCTTGAATTCTTTTCCTACCTAGCTGAGCTCTTCCTTCCACTTATTTCTTTATCAATCCCATTGCACCATAGAATCTAAGTTCAGTCCCACAGGGGAGATATGACTGTAACAGCTATCCTTTTTCCTGTGGAATTTGGGTCAGTTTGTGATTACTTTTTATACTGTCCAATGGAATCTGAATCCATCTTCATCAGTGCATGTGCTTCCTCCCATCTACAGAAAGAACATCTTTTAAATGGACTCATATTTTCTTGGATACTATTCCATAACCAATATCCGGAAACAATTTCAGCTCCCTCAGGCCATTGGAGGGCAGAAACAAAACCCAGATTCACCCAGTCAAATGCCATTTTTGGGCCAGTAAGTCCTACCTGGTGGGCCTGTAGCTCCCTGGCCACCTGGCAAACCTGGCAGGCCAATAAGACATTCAGCAGGTTTCCCTGGAAAACCCGGGTCTCCAGGAACTCCAGGTGAGCCACGATCTCCTAAAAGACAGGAGAGTGGATTCACAGCCAAATTAAATTTTAGGTTTCGAGTGAACCTTGTTTGACTTGGTTTCTCTTAAAATAACTTGCTGTGCTCCCTGAACTTCTCTGGCAACATTACCTCTTAGGCCATTATCACCATCATGCCCAGGATGCCCTGGTAGGCCTGGGAGTCCTGGAAGTCCACCTTCACCTTTTGAGCCAGGACTGCCATGACCTCCTGGTGAACCCATTCTTCCTGGCTCTCCAGGAATAACCATGCCTGGCTCACCCTGCAACACAGATAGAAATGTAAAAACAATCCTCTCTGCTTTGCAAATCTGCAAAAATATTCTCTCCACTGTGGTAATAATGACCTTATTTTATTAGTGTAATTCTCTTTATTCTCTTTGGATCTTTCACACTTTAATTTCTACTGGCTTCAATTCAGCAGACCACTGGATGTTCCTTATTAGCTAGCTGAGTAATTCATCTAGATGGCTTTCAAACTTTGTTTCCTAGCCCTAAGAAGTTGTTACTCAGCAATGCAAGACAATTCCCTCCATTTGGTCTTTACTTTGTTGAGATGCCTTCTGCAGCTGTGAATAGCTTTGAACATCTATCTGAAAGTGGGAGTAAAGTTTGTGCAAAGATAACTTTTCCTNATATATATATATATAAAATTATTTATTTGAATGATCAAGGTCAGCACCCAGATATGCCTCAGGATCCTCAGTCAGTTGTTGGGGTTTTTTAAAATAATTTTCTTCATTTTCTTCAATTCATTTTCTTCTGAAAATTGTTGTCCATGAAGACTGCTTTTATCACAAATGTCCCAAGTGCATTCCCTGACTGGACTCTTTGAATTAGTAGGTTTTTTAGCTGACTGAACTGCTGGTTGTTTTGACTACCAGCAAACCAATATGTTCATAAAGCAGATCGTAGACCTAAGCTTATACCAGTCACTAACAATATACTTGGACTACAGAGGCCACTTCACATCCAGATGTTCTGTGGCATCAAGTACAGACTGAAAAATAAAAAAATTCACAACCTCAACTGCCTTCCTTTGTCATGTCAAAAAACACACAAAAGAATGGCATACGGGTACCAACAGACAAAGAAATGCCATGTATTCAAAAAATTTAGGTGTTATTTACAATATTTGAACAAAACAATATTATGTTCAAAAATTGAATCCTAATTACAGACTAGTCAAGAATCAGTAGATTAGCTTCTGTTAATCAGCAAGAGTGGCTGCAGTATTACCTCCAACCTTCTTTCTTCATGCTTCAATTTAACAGAGCACTTGCTTAAATGAAATACATACTTGTCAATTACCTCTATCAAATATATGCTTAGCTGGATTTCTGAACAGGCATCTTTTCAGCAGCTATGGCCTTAATTTTTTTTGCTGTAAGCAAAGCAATATCCTCCTTGTGGCCTGAAAGCTGAAGTAGGAAAACATCCCAAACACTTGGAAATCTGAAATCTTGTATTTGGATCAAAAATTTTGGCTTGAGCCCCTTTTTATAGAAAGAATTTGATTTAATAGTTTGTGCATAACTAGTCAAGAAATGAAGGAATTCCTATATTCCTTACAATTTCTAATTTATTTGCTCAGTATAAAATTGAATGAATGGGACCTATGGAAAAGCTTGTGCTTTATTTCTAACCAAACCTTTTGTCCTGGTTGTCCTAAGTTTCCAGCTCGGCCTGGATCTCCAATCTTTCCTTCACAACCTGGTGGCCCTCTGCCTCCTGCAAGTCCTTTATCTCCTGCAAAAGGAATTAAATGACAGTATAGATGCTTTATTTTACAAAAGGGTCCTTGTATGTGTGCAGTTATGAGCCTTGGACACTAATGCACCTTACATGAGCTGAAGGGAGGATCTTGATTTCAGAGCTAATGTGACACATGGCATCTTGTTCCTTACATATTCACTTAAAATTGACTGAAACACTGCTTGTTAATTAACTGGCATGAAGCAAGTCATCTTTTTTTTTTCCAGTGAAGCCATTCTGATGTTAGTTCCCTGCTGTTCTCTTTAGCAAGCAGCTACAAGTTTCAGTATCTGAGCTTTTATTGTTGACTGACATCCTTACAGGATTATGAGAATCTCCTAGTATTTCTAGGGTTCAAGGGGAGTTATAACTTTGCATGAGGAATGGCTAAATTTACAGTATTTAAAATGCTTTATATTACCTGCATATTAGGGCAGGTACTGCATTGTATATAACCAAAATTGATTAAAAATAAAGTACTTTGACACTTATACAGCTCTGTCTCTGTAACGCATATCCAGGTAAAGAGAATCCATCTGAATTAAGTGCAGCACTCAGATGTGATAGCTGCACCTATTTAGGCAGTATTCCAGCAAGCATCAATATCTCTAAAAATATTTCCCTACTGTCAGCTTTGATACTTCATACTCTGAAATACCTCAAAATATTTCAAAATTGCCATTTCTAAGACTTAAGGCACTAAATTACAAGACTGCTAAAAACACTTATCTGTTTGTTCATTGATTTTATTTTTCAACTTGCTAATTATTTAAGGTGCACTTAAAATTTTTTTTTGGTTTTGCTTTTTTTTTAAAGATCAAAAAGAGTACTTTACCTTTTGGACCTGGGTTCCCAGGAAACCCAAGCCCTGGAAAGCCTGTGTCACCTGTTGGTCCTGAATGTCCTGGATCACCTGGCTGACCTCTTGCTCCAACCCTACCTGCCCAAAGAAAATAAATAAAATGTAAATTATCTTACCACAGAACATCAACTTGTAAGATTATGTGTGTTATAATTTATCATCATTAATAAGGACACAACTGTATATTATATTAGATTTTAGAAACACTGCAGGTTTTCACAGTTTAAGTGCTAATTGCATTCACAGTGTCAAAGCATTTATGAGTCTGTGAGTTAAGTTTTTATGCAATCTGGCCAAATTCCAGACTCCTAGAAACAACTACATGCAGACACAAATCTTCCACTTCTTGAAAGGTTCCAAACACGCTTTATAGGGGTGAGGCTTGAAACAGAAGCAACTACAAAAACAAACTACCATAAAACTGTAAAAAAACTGCCAGTGCTGTTCAGGACAGTTTTAAGGGCTATTGTTCTACAAAACCCAAGCAAAGATGCCTTACAGTTAACCAATCTGATTTTAACTGTTTTACTGATTCAGTGCTGTACTTACCAGGCACTCCTGGGGGTCCAGGTAAACCATGTGGTCCCTGAGGTCCTGGCAATGCAGGTAATGGATCTGCCCTACTGGTCTCTCCTTTCAGACCTTCAGTAAAAAAATTATAAAATATTACAAAGGCATATAGTTTGGCAATCTCAAACATTTAAAAATAAGAGTGATCAATCTACTTGGCTAAAAATGTAGTCGTCTACAGTTGCCGTATTTCCAAAACTCCAACAGATTTTGAAAAGCCTCCACATCCTGACTTCATTAAGTAAAATCATTTTATTGACACCTGCAGTTGTCCTCTCAGCCCTCCTGCAGGGAGGGAGACGCAGAAAAGAAAGTACAAAGTCACCAGGAAAATGATGCAACTGACAAGTGCTTAAATCTTCAACTCTATGTCATAAAAGCTCAATGGGCATTATCTTGAGGCAAGCTTGATTATACCTGCCAGTCAGCTGAGTTCTTCCACTGGTATGTTTCCAGCACTCAAAAATTATTACGCCCTTTACATTTAACTGGCTGACTTCGATTACACTAATGGTGATGACTGGCTGCACATTTAATTAATTTTTGTTTCCACTGAGAGATCAGTCAAGCACTAGAACATATTGCCCAGAGATAATGTGCTATCTCTGCTCTTGTAGCTTTTCAAGGACCATCTTGATAATGTCTTGTGTAAATTGCTCTGATCTCACAGATATCCCTGTGCTCAGATGAAGTTCACATGCACAGAGTCCCTTCCAACCTCAATTATCTTATCACCCCAAGACTTTTGCGACAATCTTCGGAGGTACCAAAGTTGGGACAATGCTCTCAAAATCCCATGGCAAGGAGAGCTTTCCCATGTTCAACAATAAAGCAGCCTTGGGCTAAGGCAGGTTCAAAGGAAAAAGCTGTGGAGGGAGCCATGTTTTGGCAGTTCTGTGCTCCACTTGACGTGCCTTTTGTACCTGCAGTGTGCCTGGAGGTCTGGGCTTTTTTAGCTGTGTTCCCATATTAGTTCATTATGCCTTTGATTTTAATCTATCTCTGCTATTTTAATCAAGTACTCCATAATATAGGTAAAACGCAGTAAAATAGGGAAGTTACAAACCAGCTTCTCCAGGTAATCCAGGTGGTCCAGGTATTCCTTTAGAGCCTTTAAAACCCCTTACTCCTTGTGGTCCATAACCTGGTAGTCCAGGAAGCCCCATTTGTCCAGGAAGCCCAAGTCTACCAGGTAATCCAGGTAGTCCTCTATCTCCTTTTGATCCAGCCAATCCCTAATGATTACACATGTATACCAAGAATTACTTGCTTTCCACACCAGCTTTCTTAACAAAATTCCCATTTCTCCGACTATAATCTTGTATTATTTTAGTAACAGAGTAACCCTGATAATTTCAGAAAAAAATTTTCTCCTGATTTACTTGTGATTCAATGAATATAAATTTGAATATCAATGGTTACAAAGAGAGGGCTATTAAGAGGGAAATACTACAAATAAATACAATTGCCTGACTTTTTTCCAATCACTGTGTTGTTGCACTGTACACTTTTCTTCTGTTTTAAAACACCTTTGGCAAAAAGCCAAACCCACATCAGCTCTGAATCTCCTTGAATTCTTTGGATTCATGTTAGGAGACATTTATATCTGAATCATGTCAACAGTTTCTCAGCCAACATAATACAACAGTAATTGTTAGTTTTTGTTTCTGCTGAGCTCTGCCCTAACAATTCTAGTTTTATGGTCAGTTCTCACTGAAGATTAACCCATAAAGACTGAACAGGAAGTACTTGAATTATTAAGCATTATAAGTAGTCAGGAAAATGCTTTCTAAAAAGATTTTATTCATCACTGAAATCCAACAAAATGCTCCAGTATCAATAGCCAAACTAAAAGCTGACTAGACTGCTGAGGTTTTTCAGCAATTTGTACCTATACAGGCCTCATCTCTCTCTGGTATAACATCAGAATATTTCCTCTCCTCCTTTCATGCATACTGGTTGTTACAGTTGAGGACAGTACCCTCAGTCAGGTAGGGGATATTCAGCTGAAATATCTGCTTAGATTAAACAGATTGTTGCACAAGATAAAATAGAGACTTAGGTTTCTATGACTTCCATATTAATTGCAAAAATTGCATACCCACCTCTTCACCTTTAGAACCTTTGGATCCCTTAGAGCCAGGTCTTCCCAGAAATCCACTTGAACCTCTTCTTCCTTTTTCTCCCCTGGCTCCTGGATCTCCTTGCTCACCTTTTGGCCCTTCTGGAGGTACATATCTTGGCTCACCTTTTGATCCTTTACGTCCTTGATCTCCTCTAAAACCTGGAGGTCCCTAGGATAGAGTTATCAAAAGAATTTCAGTGCTAGATGTATGACATCTGTTTTCAAGTTTTCTTGAAATGCAGGAAACAAGAGAAGTAAGAAGTCTGACAAAGATTACAGCACACAAAAATCCATATATGCTTTACAGCCACTGCCATGATTACTGAATTATATAAAGGAATAGAAGGTAACTATATACTACCCATACCAGACAGAACAAGCAGCCTCAGCACCATGAAATGCAGCACAGGTTAATCACACTGACTCACTGCCTGGGCTAACTTGCTGCACTGAGCAACCAGGCTCATGAAAAGCTGTGTGAGCCATACATCACATTCTGTGCCTTGCCTCCCACACTGACACATTCATTACTACAGGAAAAAAACCTGTTGAGATCACCCAGTATGACACCTTACATAGCACTAGCCATGAGGTTTCTCTGAAATAATTCTTGTGGGATCTGAATGTTAATCTGAAAAACCAGTCTTACTTGAGCCCCTGGAAGCCCTGGTGTTCCTGGAGAACCTGGAGAACCTTTTGGACCTGTTGTTCCTTCTCTACCTGCAAAAGAATCAGTATATTTTGTAAAGAAAAATGAAAACAAGGACATGGATTTTGACAAGCTCCAATAACTGCACCCAGTATTCAATGTTTCTGTTGTTACATTGACTACTCATCATAGACTGAGCTGGCTTCAGGCTGCACCTAAAGCCTATCAGCACTCTGAGTTCCAATCTTTTATGGCTTGTGCTCATGTCAGCTGAGCGAGCTGCCCCAGGCTCTCACACTCACCACCACCTCAGGGATAGTTCAAGGACTGCAGGCTGCAGATATGCCCACACCCAATTCTCATGCTAAAACCAAAATAATTTGCACTCCTACTATCCTGTTAGAAACAAGGTAATTTACCAGGGATGCCATCCTGGCCACGAGGCCCAGGAGAACCAGGAAGACCAGGCATTCCCGGAATGTAGCTACAATCAGTACACACAAGAGCATCATCACCTAGAATGAAAATAAAGCATTAGTTGCTCCACAGCAAGTAATTTTCAAACTTAACTAATGTGCTACTTACTTTTTTACAGCTAACACTTTTTGGCCAGGAGTGGTAGAATCATGGCCTTAATTTTGTTGGAAGATCACTTCTAACACAGTACTAAATTACCTGTGGTCAGAAAGTCAATCAGAACTGACTGCAATTAATTGAAGGGACAGAAACATTTGGTTTAAATTTCTTGATTTTTTCAAGTCAAGTTTTAGCAAACAATTTGGATAGAGTAATTTTACAGATAAACCAGATTCTAAGAGTATGTAAGGGACATATACTTCCAAGAAACAAAGCTCTGCAACACTCAGGGTCATTCTAATGACAAGCAAAGGGCAAAGAGATTCAGCAGATCCTGTGGGTGGAAGTTGCAGCTTCTTTCAGAGATGAACTGTCAGCAAGAACATAACAGAGTACAAAGCCCTGCCAATCTGTAGCAACTGCTTGCTCCAGTGAAGACCTACACCCTGCAACAACTGGGGAGCAGCACTGGCAAATCACTGCTCTTTCAGTTGATGTAAGGGGAGGAAGACATTCACTATCCCTAATGAATGTTCTTAAAACTCTGAACTCAGCAAATTATTTAAAAGGTAAATTAAGTTTTAAGAAATCTAATGAGGATCCATGAAGATTATTGGAGTGTACCATCTACTTCTGAGTGACAGTTATCTAAAACTGACCTCTCATGCCAGTGTCTCCTGGAGGTCCTGGAGGTCCTGTACACCCTGGCTCTCCAGGAAGTCCTGGTAGGCCAGTTCCAAATGTTACTCTACCTGTTAATGAAATGATCATGGCACCATTACATCACATATTATTCAGACAATTCTCTACTTGCTAAGGGAGAAAAAAGTTGGAGGGATGAGCTGGAAATAGTATTCTGATCCTTATGGGTCCCTTCCAACTTCAATATTCAATATTGGTCCCTTCCAACTTCAATATTCAACAATTCATTTAAAAGAGAGCTACCTGGGAAAATCCAAAACATCTGCAACTAGAAGTACCTGGTTCTCCTGGAGGACCTGGCAATCCAACAGAACCAGGCCTGCCAGTAATACCAGGCAGTCCTGGAGGGCCTACTATGCACAAGCCAGTTTGTCCTTTCTCTCCTTTTGTTCCTTTTGGCCCAGGAAATCCTGGGGGACCTCTCAGACCAGGTCTTGACACACCTAACCAAAGGGAAAAAATACAAAAACAGAGTTAAAGAAGAAATGGCATTTCAAAGCTAAGTAAGTACTCTACAGAATGAGTGACATGAGAAAATGAGAAAAACACACCAAATTCATCCCACAAATCTTTTTTATCTTGAAATATATTAATCAAAGTGAGAATCTACAGACATTTAAAAATTATCTTTAACCTAAGTACTTGACCCACTCTTGAGTGACAATTTTTTAGCACTTAGAGATATTTTTTAAGTAATCTGAAATTAATATTTGACAAAGCTAATTCAGTGTAACACAGGAAGAACAATGTATTTTACTACTGCAAATACCTGGTCTACCAACAGCTCCAGGAGGACCCTGTGGCCCTGCAAAAGCAAGATATTAAAAGCTTGAGTTAAACCACGCTATACTCTACAAAGTCACTGTTCAATAGCATTGAATACAAACTTTGATCTTTTTCATTTTAAGCTTAAAATTTAAAATAAGAATTTGGTTTTGCTGGAGTAGGCATGTACCACTCATGCAACTATTGCATACTGGCAATTATTTTTAAGGGTAAATAATGCTATAAATCAAAGTCTCAGGATACATTTCAAGTCAGCAATTAGATGTAAGTCTAGGAAATATTCTTGTAAAGGCAGAAGAAGGTTGCTGAAAATGTAGTCTGCAATAAGCCCTTTGAATGGACTGTTTTTACTACAAGATTGTAATTTTGATATTCCACTTACCAGGCATGCCACGTTGACCTTTTGGTCCTGGAGGTCCGGGGGGTCCCTCATCCCCTTTTTCACCAACCACATAATCGTAATACTCCGTCTCAAGAGAAAGGTGGTGAGAAAACAAAGAGTTGCAAGAATGAAGAGAGAAGCACAGTACCTCACACTGAAAACTTGATTAAAGCAATGTTTTGATCTCATTCACAATTGTGATGTTCTGACACCACAAGACCTTACTAATTACAAGCAACCAGAAATGAAATAATTGCTATTAGCAGCAGTGTTTTTTCAGTACTCTGTCAGTATCACAAACACTTCAGCTTTTTACAAAGCTATTTCTTCTGAACAATTTAGGCAGAAGGTTTCCATTAGGTGCACATGGTGCCTTTAGAAAGGCCATTAGGGAGACAGCATGACTAGACAGGGAAACAGTACTCATACCAAATTACTGTCTTTAAAAAGTGTTCTTGGGATTTTAAAATTAAGGCCCCCTGTTCTGGAAGTGATTAGAAATTGATTTAATCAATTAAAATCAATTGATTTTAATCAATACTAACTCCTGTGAATTTTGTAACTGTTCTTTGACAGTCCAATCTCCTGCTAAAATTGCTGGATCCAGGTGAGGTCTAACCAGGCATATAGATATGGTATGCAACTCCATACATCTGTGTGAGAATCACAGCAATATCAGTACTTTGTGAAAGCCACACCTGATTAGAGCATCACAGGACATCCATTATTGCCTCATGCAAACAGTTTGGATTATTCTTAATATAACAGTTTAGAAAAATGATACATGAAAGCAATTTACACTTACTCGACCACAAGCTCCTGGTGGACCAGGGTTTCCTTTCATCCCCTTCAGAGATCAGAGATAGATTTGTTTATTAAAAACAATATAAGGAATCATTGTTACTTCAGTACATTGCTCAAAACTTTAAAGAAAAACAACTGTTCCTGACCAGTCTGTCACCATCCTGTCTCTGTTTCTTACACAGCTATTCAGCTGCATACACCAAAACCTACAGGACTCATCAGCAGACATAGATGGACACCACTTCAAACACATGGTTTGTTACAGCTGATCCATTCTCAGTTCCATGATACCCTTACTTGTCATCTCTTAGGCCAAGTGAAACACATTATATACACAGTGATAAATAAAATTACATAATAACCTCCAAACAAACCTTAAGCTCATCCTCAAAAGCAATAACAAAACTGTTGGACAATACCTTAGCTCCTTGCCTTCCAGCCAGTCCTGGCTTGCCCTGTTCACCCTTTTGTCCCTGCAGGTGACAGTACACAGTTTTATAAGGATATAATCTTATAATTTTATAATCTTTTAGCACTGACAACAGTAAGATTTAAAATGTAAAGCTTTAATCTTTCATGGTGATGGGAAAGTGAATGCAACTCGCTCAGGAGAATAAACTGCAGTGAAAGAGCCAGCTCCACATCTGTAGGAAAAGCTGCAAGTGTCCCATCCAAACCTGCATTTATTACAGCACACTCTAACACTCCCAAGGGGAAGCTGCTCTGCATGGCACAAGTGTAGGAGTCTCTGATCTGTTCTCCCTCTGCAAACTATTTCTGAAGGAGAGAAACTGTACACAATGCAAGACTCTTGCATTCAACACCCTGCTCTAGAACTCACTCAGTCTGCAGGATGGTGCTGATCTCAAGAGGTGTCAGCAGCACCAGGAGGGAAAACACTACAGATTAAGGCTTTCTGCAAGTGAATACAGGCAAGGGAGAGGGACTTCTTGGAGACTTATGCAGCTGAATGCACTGCTAGTGAGTAAAGCTGAAATGGGAACAGAGCAATGACACATCTTTGTCATGACAGAAAATTTTCTGTTAGCTGAGGCAGTAGAGCTTTGTGGTCTGTCATTGTGTTCTTTGTCAGACTGGAATGTGTTTAGACTGCCTGTGAAGGTCATTTTAGATTGACAAAGATGATATTATAGTAAGATATATGTGCAATGGACTATTCTGGTAATAAGAATTTTGGTAAGATATTCATAAGGTCACTGTGACTCTAATGATGTTGTGAAAGTAGAGATGAAGTAAAAAGAACTGATATTTAACAAATTGAATACAGTACTTCAAACACATTTGAACAACTGCAACTTTTAAATTAGTACACAAATAAGACTGTTTTGCTTCTAAAATGGCATATTTTAAGAACTGTGTGTTGACAAAATTGCAGTCTAATAGCCATCAGTCATCTTGTTCCAGGCCAAGACAGCCACGACCCTGACAATAACTTTTCTTCATAAAACAATGTCTATGATCCTAATGATTAAAAACTATTCATTTCTCTTCTCAATTTATGTTAAAGGGAAGGTATATCTCTTCTGCAAAAATTTCAATGTGACTAACCAGAAAAAACTCAGTAGAATTTTGCTTAACTTGCAGTGTGTCTCAAACTCATTAGACAGTCAGCAGCAAGCAACAGGTCTTTTTAATTGACATAGAAACAATGATATCTATGAACTGAATCTATTTCTCCTGCACATAAAGGAGTGATGACATGGTGTGTTCCAAGGCCAGCTGCATGAAGGAAATGTTTCAGTGTATGCAAATCAACATTTTGAAGCACATTCCACAATGAGAGAAAAGCTGTGACAGGAAGATAGAATTGCCATAAACAGATGACTATCACTTAGAAAACATTTAGAAGGCTTCCTTCATTACCGGTAAGCCAGGTGGACCTGGGGCACCTTCTTTTCCAGGCTTGCCCTAAAAGGAAAAATGTAAAATAAAATAAACAATTTAAAGTGAGGCTATTGCATTCAAAGAGCATAGCAACTCAATGCTGTGCACATAACTGTAAACTGTGTATACTGAAAAAAGCCATTAAGGTTATTTTAAAGTATTCATTGATCATCACTAAAGTTCATAAAACTCTACAAAACAGGCAGTAAGATATTCCACTGACATTCCTTCTCCTGTGGAGGATTATTTGGGCCAGACTCCAGCAGTACAAAGTGCCAGGCAAGTGCAGAAAACTTGGTGAAAAATCAGGTGCTTGCAGAAACAAGACAAACAATAAAACAATGCAGCAGCAAGCAGCCCTTCCCATGGTGAGCTTGGAAGGACACTGAAGAAAAACTCTCTGAACCCCATTTCCTGGGACAACTTGAGGAGAAATTACTTAATGAAGATGAATAGGGAGCGCACTTCAAAGGTATCTGAAGCAGGGCAGTAGATGGAAAAACGAAAACAGAAGGAGGCAACATGCCAGAGGTATCTGCTGCTTTTCATGGCCCATTTGGTCACATCTGCTGGGGTCCTGCATCTTGTGTGGCAACAAGAAACAATTGTTTGAGCAATTTGTAACAAAATAACAAGACAAAGGGAAGAGAGGCAAAAGCCTTGTCCTGCAAGCAGAAGAATGTGAAAGAAACACAGAAAATGGAGGATTAATAACACATTGGATAGCAAGAACTTCTAGAACTTTACACTAGTAACTCAAATTGAAATTTTCATTGTGTTTAGGAATAATAAAAATAACAATCAAGTTTCTCTCTAACATCATCATTGTTATAGCACCATACAATTGAAGAAAGAACAATCCTCAGGTAGTACCAGGGTCTTGTCTTGCCATCTTTCCTTGTGAAGGAAAATGTATTGCAACCACAAGAAGTATGAGAAAAATTTCAGAAATGTATACATACAGACTGAATGAAATATTTAATTTGAAAATTATTTTCCTTAGTATTGCTTTCATAATATATTCAAAATCTGTATTCAGAAAACGTTGCAAAACATTTTGATTTTTTTGACTATTTTAGGGTTCTCCCCTGATTATTTATCATTAAGTTGTTATGAATTAGTAGTTTTAGTTACTAAGACCCTGCTTCTGCAATTGATTAGTTTTTATCTGAAAGTTTGAAAAGCATTTGAATGAAGGTAATAGCTTTCCTTTAATTATATTCCAAAAAAGAATACAATCAGGTAATTGTATTTAATATGCATGGTTTTTTTAATAAATATTTTTTCATATACTGTGCTGTTAAGGAAGTAACTCTTAAGGCAACTTGCTTCATATCTCCACACAGCTGCTGGTTGAACATATTTATTTAAGTCTGCTGCATTAAGTAAACATGGTGTTTTCTCTTCTACTTATACCTTTGCATTACAAAGCCAGTACATGTCTAGCAGAGCACTTTTTTACTACGTTTTAACAGCAGAACCTTTATAGCAAAAAAAAAAAAAAAAAAAAAAGAAGCGTACTTACAATTAACTGACCTTCACTCCAAGTACTCATGTAAGTACAGTCACTTGACTCCCAGCTCTTGTCTAGTTTACTGCAGGAAAGAGCTTTTGAATCTAAGCAAATTTGCTCTGAGTAGCAGCAAGACAAGAACTGGACAGCAACAGTAGTTCGAAACTGTTTTTCAGAAAGGACCATCACATACGTACTCAACAGTTTGCACACACCTGTGCTCCTGGCTCTCCTCGGTCACCCTTTTCGCTTTGAGAATCACCAACTGGCCCCTGGAACAAAACTACACTGAGGATACTCATGTTCTGCAACTCACATTTTCTAAATTAAATATATATTTTAAAATTTTTTATCTTAAAAAAAATATAGTTGGAATGCAATTAATAGATATTTTATTCTATTCATTAGTTCTATTCTTGTCATTAAAGGCTGAAATAATTAGTGCAAATACTGGGCTGTAAAGAATAGCATTTACTAGGCGATGCTGTCTGAACACCTGGATTTAAGGGATTACTTGTGGTCACTTACTGTAAACCCCATTGGCCCTGGGGGTCCCCTTGATCCTTTTTCTCCTTTTTCTCCTTTCAAATCCTATTACACAGAAAAGAAGAGTTTACTGTGGTGTCTTGGATTTTTCTATGTTTACTATTTCAATTTGGTTCTACAAATAGGAAATCCTTATGTCACCAGCAAGATTGCTCAAGCAGAGATGGTTCTACTCAAACGATTAAGAAACAGAAACTTGGTATCAGTGTAAACCTGATGTTAGAAAAAGAAACTGTTTCTGCACATTTCAGAATAGAGTTAGGTCAAAACAACCTACCTGTGATTGCATGCAAAAGGGCTACAGTAAATACCCCCACAAATGGCAAGAAGAAACAAGCAACAAACCCAAATAAACTTTAGTTGCTTCACTGGAGATAGAGTTACTTCCAAACATAATTGCAGTGGCCACCTATGGCACCCTTGTCTCTGTGGGTGCAAGGTTAGACTATGCTACAGTGTAGCACCACTGGGCCACGTCCTAAAGTCACTGTAAAGCCAAATTTCATTGTCTAACTATTTATTATCTGGTTAGACTCATGTGCCAAACTATGGAAGGAGTTTTGAGAGGTTTCTAAACAATAATGCCCAATGTTGCTGAAAAATTGCCATTATCTCATGATAAGCCACCACAGCTGTGACTGGAAAGTGCTCCAGGTACTCTGTATTAGATCTAAACAGGGAGAGTTGCTGTGCTTAAAAGCTGAACCTTGCTTCTGCAATCTTTCTCTTCCCTCTTCAATTCAGTCTTGATGTAAAACTCACTTTTATTTCAGCACATAATGGAGAGGGACTTTGGCTGACTCCATAGATTAGATGCAAACTCCATAAGAAAAATGGAATCAAGAACACATAGAAGACTTGTCCTGTTAATATGTGAATACTTAGAATTCTATCAGCTACTGCTGTTTAATTTCTATATAAGGATACAATACAAGAAATTTAATTCACAAAGCAATACTTAAAACTGAATCAGTCTATTTCCTTCCATATTTATTGTCTTTCCAACACTTTCCATGATTACTCAGGTTCAGTAAAAATAATGAAAAAACAAACTACAAAATGAATGTGTTATAAGGTTTTGTGAAACTCTGGTAGCTCAGAGTTTGACACTCTCAGTGCCAAGGCCCAGAGGTTGATGCAGCTGTGGCTTTGATAACCATTTAGAACATCCATGTGGATTTGGTGAAGCAGAAGCAATTTACTCTTAATGTACTCAGAGATTCCCAGCAGGTGGGGTACTGGTAAGCAAGAAGCATTGCACTGTCATGTGCAGATGTGCACATGAGCACACAGGCTCAGCTGAGCTGGCTCCACACAGACACTCTAAGAGAGCTTAGAATCTAATTAAACAAGAAAAACATTAGGATGGGTAAAAGGAAATGTTATCAGAGCAGTAAAGATGAAAATGTCCTCTCAAAGTAGAACCTAGTCAGATGGCTAATCTGAAGAGATGTTTAACAATCTCACTACCGTCATGTTGTCTGGTCCGCTTAACGTCACAATAACAGTTCCTGGGGGCCCAGGGGGTCCAGTTAACCCAGTGTCACCCTTGAAAGAAAAAGAAAAACAGAGCAAATTACAAGCAGTGTGTTTTTGTTATTTCAAATTACTACTACTATACTTTTGATATCATGAAAATTATTCTGTCATTACACTCAACCAATAATTCAGTTAACACTTACCTTTGTTTACCATTTAAATTCCAGTAAAAAAAGACATGTGTAAGATTTAACCTTCCCCTAGCTGATTAATATAAAAAAGAATATGCTGATATGTGTTAAAGTTTCTGGAAATTATTAAAACTTTTAATCCTATTTATTTGGTACAAAACTATTTTGAATCAAGCAAAAATATCTCCTTGATTACAATGTTTACCTCTATTTAATTATGTCAATCAGTAAATTACATGAACTGTCTTTGGTGACATCCCCCAAACTGCAGTCTGGGTATTCCAGGGAGATTACAGAACCATAGTGCTAACAGACAAAACAAGCTTTCATGTGTCCTTCACTGACAACGTAAGTAGTGAAGTGCACTTTTTCATTAAGAATCTTTGAGAAGTGGGAAAGTCCTCAGGGTGATCTTTCTTGCGGACCTCAACAAAACAATATCCACAATTTTCAGTGAGTTTAAACCAGGAATGCTTTTGCATGAATTTGCAGCACAACAGCAAAGAATGTGTCACTCCTTCATAAGGAAGCAAGATGTTCCATGGTCACCAAAGCTACTGCTAATGAATAACCAGGTTTATAGGCTTTTTTTTTCCCCCCAGGAAACTCCTAGCACATCCCTGGTAGTGATTACAATGTTCAAACTGAATCTGTGCAGGTCAGTTGGCATAATTGTGAGCTGCCCTAATCTCTTCCAAGAATATTCAGATTAACTGCAGTAGTCCTGCAACTGCAAGCTGGGTGCTGTGAGACAATGTGGGCATTTGTAGTAATTCCTGGCTTAATGTCAATTACATTGAATACAAAGTAAGTACATAAAAGACAAGTTATCCAATTTTTATTCAAAACCTGGGGGTTTTGCTAGCATCACAAGGGCTGACACTGAAAATACACTGGACAGAAGTTGTGAGACTACAAATGCTACATATTTACCACTGTTTATCTGCTTAGATAAGCATTTAGGAACACTACACAAAGTATAAATATTAATTTAATGTGCTAATAAATATTAATTACTGGCTTCTCTTCAGTGTCTGATCTTCTGTCTAGACATTTATCTCATTGGCTCTTATGTGAAAACATTTTGACCTTAGAGAGCATTGCCATGTTTCCATTTTTCAACAAAAGACTCCCACATATATACTGAAAATTCGCATTTTACAGGACTTACGTCCCCAAACATTTCACCATAGCAAATCAGAAAATGCAGAAAACAGAAACAAAACTTATAAAATGCTTAAAGCTTCTTAAGAAATTACCTTCCTTCCTTTGGCTCCTATTACTTTCAGTCCCATAAGACCCTGAAAAAAATCCCCAATGTTATTTTTTTATTTTACAAACAGTCAAACATGGGTTGATTCATGTAACACATAACAGAAGTTTTCATTTTTTTACCAGTCTGAGACTACCTTAGGTCCAGGAGGTCCTGGTTTCCCTGGCATGCCCTACAAAAAAGGAAAAAAATCCTGAGCTAAAAAACTTACAATCTTGTTCTCTGATATAGGTGTTTTGAAGTACCTAACTTCCACAGAACTTATATCACATTTTTACTCTTTCCTCCACCTTTACAACTGCAAGCCATTGTCAGTGGGTGACAGATTGTTCACACAGTACAGTTGCAAACACATGCATCTCTCAATGTTATGCATATTAGTATTTAAAGTAAATTAATGGATAGTCATTTGAAAATTAAAATTTATGCCTACATGGACAAGGGATGCTTCTGAAAATATAGAAATTATCATGCATAAAAATAATCAAAAGAAACTGAAAAAATCAGATATGTGCAGAAAACAGTTTTTACATACACATGTGTCTAGACCTCAAATAAGTCTGTGAGAGTCAAGTACTTGTATCTGTACAATTCCATAGGGTTTAGGGAAAATCAAAGGTCAAAATAACAAGTGAGACAAATTCATACTAAAGGTCCTGGAGGGCCCTGTGGTCCAAGTTCCCCAGGATATCCTTGAGCACCCTGGGCACCCTGCATATTAAAAAAGAAACAGGAATAAATCTCCTGGCAAGATTATGAGCAAAATACAACACCAAATTCAATGAACTGAATGAGAAACAGAGGAGCAGCTCTGCTTCTGTATTTCCTTTTCCTGTCTCAGGGAAACACAGAAGTATAATTCTTCCTCACTGCTTCATTATTTGGCATATGTTTTGAAACATGAGAAAACATCTGTTCTAAAACTAAATACTCAAGTGAGGATGTAATTCCTCTGAGAAATGTGAACTACTAATCCATATGATCCTATTAATGCCTCTAATAAGCCTTCAATCCTTCAAATATTCTATGCAATAAATCCTATACTTCAAAGCTTTTTTTCAAAGAAATGGAAAATTAAACATTTTTATTTTCTTTTTAATTTAATGCTCTCTGTTTATTCCAATAGTCAGAAGAAATATCAGCCCTGCCTTCCCATGTTAATGTTCATTCTTGAAATATGGACCATTCTGTCCTTTGTTAGTACTCTAGAAGTTGAGCTGGTCTATCCTGTTCAGTCTTAACTTCAATGGGAATTTTAGCAGTTGGACTTGATGGCCATTACAGGTCCCTTCCAACTGAACTATTCTATTCTATATGTGTAGGGATAAACTCATAGATCTGTGACCACTTTTTCTCCCCACCTGAAGCACTGTTTTTCTGCAATCTGACTGGCCTGCAAACTGACTGGTTTTGGTTTAGAAATCAGTGACACAATTGTAAAAAAACCCTATCTATATAAAGTAAATAATACACTTAAATTATGTAAAATACCAAACAATTTTAATACATACTCATGTTACATAGAATGTGTTTATACATATCACTGCATATTTTTATACATATGTATCTCAGCACCCCTTATTTTGACTTACCTGGAGACCAGGCATTCCTGGTAATCCAGGATCACCTTTTGCACCATACTCTTGGCTATATCCCTCTGCAGGGCACCCCTGGACAATTAGATAAAAAGAAACAAAAAGTTATGCTGTAGAACTGTAGTGCAACAAATCTAAAACAGTTTGTAGGGAAATAAGGAACATCAGAATTGCATAATGATGGAAACTCTCTACTGTGGATAGTTCTACCTTTAAAAAAAGATTTTATGAAACCAAATATATCTTTTGCAGGCCTTCCAGTTCTCTGTTAGGAGCAGTCTTTTCAGATATACCTACATTACTCATGCACAATCCTTGCTTTCAATTTATTTTTGTTACTCTTTATTGCTATAAAACACTCTCCAGTGCATCTGCATATTTCCATATGAATTCATAAAGTGTTTAGGGGAAGAGCTTAGTTCTTTGTGTGCTCAAAATTGTTAAATTAATTACATGCAGTAACAGTAGTTTGAGGAAAAAAAAATTATAGAACATTTTGCAACCTGAGGCGAATGCTACTAGGACAAAGTAAGCACCAAACTTCGTGGTTGCTTCTTCTGTTTCCCATGAATGGAGATGTAAAGAGCAACAAACATACACACAAATTGTTGATAACCAATAAATATTTCATGTAATATATTGCAAATAACTGACCTTCTCTCCTTTGATACCAGCAACTCCCTAGGAAGAAGAACAATCATATTGAAACAAAAATAAAAGAGCTGAAATTACACATTCTAAATATTGTCTAAGCTTCATGCTCTTCAGGTGATTTATTTTCATGAAGAAGGTGCATAGCCAGGTTAGTGTTTACTGGGCCAGACTTCAAATTAAGAAGAAAGGACATATTGTCTAAAAATAGTCAATCTCACAGGTACAGCTCTACAAGTGAAGCCTGATCTTAATAAATGAATAAATAAAATCAGCAAAGCTGGCAAAATAAAGATCATATTTAAAAGTTATTAGATTTGAAGCCACTTGAACTCAAAATACAGCATTCTTTTTCTATTTATTTAAAACTTACTCTTTCAAACATATTTCTGCAGTGAAAAAACCCCAGATCCTGGGATTAAAGCAGTGCACCCAGAGTGAGAAGTTCTGGGTTTTTACTGACTTAATTAAGCCATTATTTTCTCAAAGATACTTAGGAATGAACTGAAACTGCAATCTATTAAATATATCTTGGACACTTTTAGAGATGTAAGTGGTAAATTTTAAGTGATAATAAGTGGTAAGTGGTAATGAGTATCCCATGAGAGCTAACTCCAGTCAATGAATTTCATGCCATCACTAGCTAAGAAGTTGAGGCCCAACATGCAGACAATAAAGCATTACTTTTAACTTTGGTCTCATTATCATACAGTTTTCATACTATATATTTCAACTGTTGCCAGTGTGAGCTAACATGAGGCTTTGCTCCCCTTCAGGGACTGACTTTATGTAGTGGGAATGCACACAATCATGAATTTCACACTTACTGGAAGGCCTGGAGCACCTCTTCGACCTGGAGGACCTGGAAATCCTTGGTCACCCTGAAAATAGTGACAGTGATTGTTAATGCATCTTAGGTTTACTATTTGGCCTGATTTTGGCAAATGATCACAGAAGTTTTTTATGCTATCACACTAAATGTACTGTGAGTTCATGACCACTGTATTTTGCTAGAAGAGGATTTTTCTTGTGTTTTATGCAGCTTGACTTCTTTTCTAGACTGTTCAGATTAGTTCACAGTTTCACTAGAAATCGATGATTTTCTGTAGTAGGGATTATTCTGACTTCCTCTTTCAGAATGCTCATAGAGCAAAGAAAACCTGGTAAATCTGTTACTCAACATTGAGCCTTTTCACTTAATTACTTTCAGGATTTATGAATTGCCAACTGCAAGCTAGATACTGGCAAAATAAAATGGATTAACTATCTCCTTTATAACACATTGCAACAAAAGGACACGTTGGACAAAACTGATTAGGTCTCCTGGGTTTAATGAAAAAAGTATTATCTGCCAAAATATCAAATGTTATTCTTATCTTTTAGCAAAGGCCATTAGAATGTATTATTTAAGTATTCATTTTGCACTTTTCCTTTCTCTGGTCCCATAACACAAGTTTTTCTCGCTGATAAAGTCACAAACCAAAACAAGTCAAAGTTGTTGCAGATTGGGGGAAGTTTAGAACACTTTTTGGCCGTTCCCAAGCACAGCCAAATGCAATCTCCACAACACTCAGCTTGGTTTGTACCTTTGTGCCATTGCATCCTGGAACACCTGGGAGCCCAGGAGGACCAACAGTTCCTGGTTCACCCTAAAAGAAGCACGAAATTGACACAAGCTTTGTTTTTGTACATTCACATTGCCTTACAGAAACACTGAAAGAGTTTATGTTGGAGTAATGTTTCACAAGACTTGACAGATTACAATGTGTTCTTAAATCATTACAATGAGTAAGAATTGCTGATGCCAAGATTTTTATCTCTAGGCCAATTGACAGAGACAATGCTGATGTTGAGATTAGAGTGAGCACATTGAGCTGAGGATAATTGGGCACTAAAGACTGAAGTAAAAGAGAAATGGTTAAATCAGTTTCATTTTTACTTACAGGAAGGCCTGGAGGACCTGAAAATCCGGGTATTCCTGGGACTCCCTAATGATATTATAACAGAGAAATAATGTTATGAATATTAAATAAAAGCTCATCAGGCAATTTTTCTTTGATTACAGTCATAATAACAATGAATGCAAGTACGATTCTATTAAAAGATCATTACTTCCTTAACTCTTCTGACAGTGAAGCAAGCATTATGGTTGCACACAGGTAACACACACTGGTTTTGCCCACAAAAAAAAACCCAAACAACTCTTTATGGTATTCTATTCTGACTTTTTCACTGCACACCCAATTATTAAATACATACAGCAATAACCTTGGATGTAAGGTGCAGCAAAGTGGGCAAAAGTTCTGTGCATAGACCGTGTCAAATTTTAACCATACTTTGAAATCAGACAATGTTTTGCTTTTATTTTCACAAAATATTGAACCAAGTTGGCAATTAGCATGACATTTAATACATGTAAGTTTGTTTAAAATACAAACACTTACTCGTATACCTTTGGGTCCAATTAAGCCGGTAAGCCCTGGAGAACCCTAGATCAAAAATGGAAAGTGATGTTTTCAGTACTTTTCAATTGAGAAAGAGCACACAAATGTCAACAGGACACACAATATTCTCAATACCAATACCAATATGTACACACAAAACCAGCTATATAAATAAATAAATTATTGGCCTATTACAATCAATAAAGGAAACAAGAATTTCATACAATTTGCATAAATCACGATGTCTTTCCTTCCCTTTCAGTGTTTTCAGGGGATGTATCACAGAATGCTTCAAGCTGGAAGGGACCTTAAATATTATATAGTTCCAACCCCCCTGACGTGGGCAGGGACTCCTTCGACTAGAAGGGGTTGCTAAAAGCCTCATCTAACTTGGCCTTGAACTTCCAGGGGTGGGGAACCTGTTCAGTGTCTCACCACCTTCCTACCCTCACAGTGAAAAAATATCTGTATCTTGTCATAGGTCAAAACAAATAACCATGTGTGTTGAGAAAGGAGTTGCGATGGATATGGTCAAACTGAGACCTGGAAGTGCTTCCCTGTGAGGAAAAAGCTGGGAGGTTCCCAGATATGGGTGATGTCCATCAGGTCAGATAAATGTATGTACTCTCACCTGCACTGTTGGACATGGAAAGGAAGACCAGGAGCAAGCTGAAAGGGGTCTAAGCAGGATGGGAGAGCAAGGCTGAAGGAAGCCAGCAAAGAATGCCACAGCAACACTGCACCATCTGCACAGAACCTGCTGGAATTCTTTCAAGATGCTTAGAGCTTTAGTGCTAGCAAGAAAATTTTACTATTCCCAGAAAGAAAATATAAAATGTGAAGAACAGCATACCTTCTAAAATCCTGGGCCACATTCCATTTTAGATAATGTAGAGGCATTGGATAGGAGAGGCTAACTAGCACACACTACAACACATGGCAATTCAGGCTAACAGAGGTCTTCTTGCTAGATAAACTAGTCTTACTTTTTGCCATTCTTGCAGAATTATTATCACTTACTAGAAGGGAAATGCTGTACTAAACACTGCAATGAGTTCAGATAAGTTGAGTTCATCAACATGTATCAAATCGACATGAGTATCACTTCCAGAAAGTGTTGTAAAAATAAGATAGGACAGAATAATGCAACAATACTTAAACAAATGAAAATTATAAAACCCATTTGGTCAAAGGTATAGTTAAGTGCTGTAGCCACATTAGTACAGGCCCTAGACAAACTGATTGTGGCAGCACCTTCCTAATTTACACTGTGACTGAGTTCACACCATATTTACACAATAAGTAAGTTATTCACCAGAGCAAACTTATTGATAATAGCAAGATTACTGTTCCTCAAGACAAAATATGCATAAAATGCTTTTAATGCATAATTTTTTGTTTTTCTACTCATGCAGGAGTTATTGAAAATTTATATTCAGCCTCAGTTTAGGCATACAGGAAAAAAAGAAAGCTCAAGTCACTGAAGCCACTCCCTCCATACTGCAGGCAACCAGGTATTTCCTAAACAGACAAAGATTTATCTTAAAAAACATGTTTCCCTTCAAATTTTCTTAAATCTGTTTTTCATATTTGTCTCATTAGTACTTGTTTACTTTCTTTTCAGCAACAAATGTCAAGATATTAATTGATACTAAGACAAAAACTGAGCTAGCTGCAAGAATCTGTCTAGACCCATGTTCACTGTCTCTGGCAGTTTAGTCCAGCTGCTTTGGCACTGGCCAATGGACAAATGACAACAAAAGCCCATGGTCACATCAGCTCTACTCTGATGCAGTCAAAATGGCCCTTGCAGCTAATGACCAAACAAAATCCCTACCAAATGGGAAGCTCTAAGACAGGTTTTGGTTTGGTTTTGTACAACAGAATTGTCTACACAGCCATAGCTAACTTTGATTGTCAAGCACAGTAGTTTCTCTGTGTGTATCTCTCTGTCTCACATACATACCTACCTTTGGTCCCTGTGGCCCTGGAGGCCCTTCTGGACCAGGAAAGCCTCTTTGACCAGGTGGACCTGGAACACCAGGAAAGCCTTTTTCACCCTGTAAACATTAAGATAATTACACTCTTCAAATATCCACGAATTCTCCTTTTGATAGCTTATTTCTGAGGCATTCATTACTTTCAGTACCTCTTAGCTTTCTGCTGCTGTGGCAGACCCACTGCCCTTGCCCACAATGACCTGTTTTTGTGGTCCATCTCTGAGCTGCCTCAGCCCCACAGCTCCACATGCTCATAAGGACAGCTGAATTATCAGATTACAAGATAGTACTCAGGATTTTGCAGAGTATAAAAGTTATCTGACAATGTGAAAAGTTTAAGAAAGCAGTGGATAAGTATTCCTTGTTAATATTTCTGTATTATGTTCAGCAACACAAATTGAGAAACTTAATGGCTGCTCATCACAGCATACGCCACAGTACACGGCACAGTTGAGATGGCCACGATACATTGAGTATCATCACACAACTTCAGAAAGCTCCAACCCATACAGAGTAACACCATGCCACTTCAGAAGGCTCCAAGAGTCATCCCTTCTTGTTCTTTAGCCCAACCTTTCATACCCCTCGTGTCCATGTATTGCCCCTGTGTGCCCTTGGTTCCCTTTGGTGGTTGCTCAGTGCCCTGGGCACTCCATGGCTCATTGCTGTCAGTGCTGCTCACAGCTGCACCCACTGGGGATGAGGCTCAGCCCCATCCCAATCACCACAAACTATGTGCCTATAACTTCTGCTGTATGGCAAAGTCAGTTCCAAACCATCAATATCTCTTCATGAAAGCCAAGGAAGAAAACAGTGGGAGTCAAATGCAACAAAACCATTCAGACAGATAAAAACCCCTTGCTTTATATGACAAATATCTTAAATTTTTTCTGAATCTCAGAGATTAAGACACCAAATTACTTTTTCATGTGTTTCTTTTTTTTTTTTTTTTTTTTTA
>VZRH01007259.1:442603-455852 GCA_013397555.1 Urocynchramus pylzowi | reverse complement strand
ATTTTTTTTTTAAGTGTTTTTTTTTTTTTTTTTTTTTTTTTTTAAGATCAAATTCAAATAAATAAACTAAAGGAAACAAAATTGTACCTATGGAAACAGAATACAGGAGGCTAAGCTAGAGTGAAAGGGGTATTTTCAATTTTCAGTTTTTTAGTTAAATATAGAAGATGCAAGTCTTAACTTGGTTTAAATGAAGTGTTTCAAGCCTGGAAGCTCATGGAAAAGGTGTTTCAGCCCTTCAGACAGCAGCAATTTAGCATGCTCATTCTTACATCAGTGAAGAGCTGCTGGTTCAAGACCTTTTACATCACAGCAGAAGTGGGAGAGAGAGAATGGGATTATCAGTTCTCTCAGAGCCAATTTTCCTATTGCTTTATACAAAGTTATACAAAGAAAGCACGTGAAATTTTGCTGTGACAAAGTTTGAGTGTCCTATTCGATGTACAAGACAGGAGCCAAGAGATGTCTCTGGGAAGCCAAAATATTCTGGCTTTTCCCTGCACCAATTCTCACTCGTCAAAATCCCACAAACTCACCAGATTTTAAATAGCTTCTGAATGAAATAAAAATTTTAAAAATTGTAATTACATATATTTGTATCTCTCAAGATAGAATGTAATCCCATAATAGTTTAGCACCTATAAAATAAGAATTGCATTATAGAAGTGTATGTGAGATCTATATAATAAATCGGCATAGCTTTTTATAAAAAACAGTTTCTTTCTATTGTAAGTTCTGCAGCAGCATCCCAAGGTAGGAGGATGACTGCTATCCCAGGATGAGCCGCTGGAGGGGGTCCGGTACCAGCTCCCAGGAAAACCAAACTCCTCGATCTGCCTGCCCGTGGCAAGAGCCACACGGCGCTGCCTGAATCCAGAACAGCACTGCGCTCTCCTGACAACTTCACTACCCTCTCGACAGAAAAGGTAATTTTAGCCACACTTTCTTCTCAGCAGATCAACAAGATCAGAGGATTTTCAGGTGAAGAGAGTTCTAAACACTGAATAATGACCAAAACTTGTTATTAATGTAATGATCCTGATTTTCTGCATGTAAAACTTCATCAGTCTAAACAATTATTTACTCTTAGCCAAAAATTGCTCAGTTATTTTCCATGGAACTGATAAAGACAAGTTGTGGGTGTCCATTCTTATTAATATTTCTCTTTTAGTCGGCAGCTTATTATTTTCTAGGTTTTCAACTGGTTTTTTCAATTTTACTGTTTAGGACACAGTCAGGTTAGACCAACTAATAATATGAAAAATAAACAGGGAGACTTTACTAAAAATATTAGTATTCTCCTTTCCCACTTAATATATATTTTAATAATAAACATATTTACTTCCAGATAATTTTTCCCCAACTCCATAAAAGGAGATGGGACCAATCAGTGGGACTAATCATAATTCCAGATCTTTATAGATGTCTGAAATCTGTTGATAAGGTTTAGTATGGCAACTTCTGTGTTCATGGCTCACCTAAATTGCAACCATGACTTCTTCAATAATGCCCCTTTCATTTGTGAATCAATTGTTCCAACTGTGAGCAGGAATTTCAAAGAATTTTTGGCATTTGTGTAATTCAGGTTTGTCTAAAAGCTACTCAGAGCCTCTGCCAAGCTGCTATTGGCAACAGGCAGAGCTGAGGATCTGTTACTGCTGATGGATTTGCTGCTCCTTCAGTGCTGGCAAGGTGTTTGTGATTAGGACCCAGAACCTCATGTCCTGCTTGATCCACAAGAAGTTTATCTGTTTGATGCCAGTGTGTGCAGCTTTCCTTCAGGAAGTGGCAAAGGGGGGTGGGCAGGGTCCAGAGATGGAAAGAGGGAAGCACTGAAGATGAGAGTCCTGATGGCATTATGAACTTTGTAACAGGAGAGCAGCTGCCAAGGTAATGGCATTTGTTAGGAGCTAGTGAAAGAGACCTGCTGCTTTGGGCAGTTGTTCTGCTGCTGTCCAAACACCATACAGTGCTGTAAATATAATAATGCAGTAAAAAAATTCAGTTGAAAAGGCTTAGTTAAACAGTTTCCCCAAAGTTAACAGAATTTTGTAAGGTAGTCATTTCTGTAGACTCTGTTGGCAAAACACCATCATGCACTAGATGCACCCACTGCATCAACTGAAGTCATCTACCAACAATTTCCAACTATATAAGCTAATATGCAAAAATGAAAATTTACCTGTTCTTACCTTACTACCTTTTGTGCTATCACACAAGCAGGGATTTTTACCTTTGCATACACAGTTCTGAAAAAGAAAAATACAAACTTTATAGTACAATTCTTTTTCTCATTTAGTTGTTTGGGGAGAGGCAAGTAAGACCTCAGTGGTTTTAGTAAGTAATTATTTCACAGATAATACAACTTTAAAAAAAAAAGTTTGTGAAGAGACAGTTCTCAACAGTGGCAAAGAGCTCATTATTCCTCTGTATTGTCTTTTGAGACAAATAAGAGCATTAGTGAGATCTTGCACACAGAATTAACTACCCCCTACAGTTGCTCATATTACAACAGTCACAGTGTTTCAAATTTGTAACTTTTATGTTCTTTTGTGATGGAGGAAATATGCTGCAAGTAGTTGCTGCTCTCTATGGACTTGACAATCCCTGACTGTTGCTGCTTGTCTTTTAGGCGGCTGAATTTAGGTGAGATCATGCAACCTATCAATTTAAAAACAGCTGCAGGGAGCATTCCTCAGGTGAACAGATACTTAAACATTTATTTACAATATAAAACAGAAATTAAAATCAGTTGGCTATGAAAGGCAAATCCTCAAAAAATTATTGTGTCTGCCTCTGATTTATAGACAGATCAATTGGTGGCTACTTGATGTTTCAAAATAGATTTCTAAAGAGTTGCAAACATTAAATAGTTAATTCTTTGTCATACTTAAAGAAGAATTACTGTGATCTGACATCTAGAATTCAAATGGTACTGCATCAGAAATTTGGAAAACAAAGGTATCATGTGAAACAGAAGCCATCTAACTATGCTACCTTTACTATTATATTAATCAATATGATTATATCACCAGGGATACAAGAATAAGAACTAGTGCAGAATTAACAACAAACAGTATCCTGATTTCTCCTTGGTGAGATCAGTTAGGTACTGGATAATCTAAATTCATCAAGTCAGTATACGACAGATATTTTAAGCCTTTAAGCATCAATACAAGAGGATAATGTGATGTATATGTAAAATAAATTTGGGATAGTTTATAAGACAACTGATTTTCTTGTTCCTTATTCAATGACAGTACCTTGCATCCCAAAGCATTCTCTTCAAAACTGATTATTGACAGAGGCCTGCTAAGCAATATAAAAAGACCAGTTGCTCTAGGCAAGATGTATACACAGATATATACCATTATAATTCTATAGACCCTCATGGAGTTGTACCTTATTTCTGCCTGTGAAAGCAAACTAGAAGCAGATTCTTTCCAGCATCTGTATGCAAAGCACAGTTTTCAGGACACATGGAGAAATCAAAAAATGAAATTACTCTCCTGTAACAGGTATAATCTGCAGAAGATTTGATGTGTACAGATACAGAACAAACCCTTTTATCTTATAATCGAAGATGATCCAATGTGAAGAGAAATGCATAAACATGTAGAAAATTATGACACTATACAATTAATTTAAGTTAATGAACTATTGAAAGAAAGAGAGCCTTTGCTCTTCAAGAAGTCAGAATGCTTAGAATGTGTTTAATTTGCCATTAGTAAGCTTTCAGATCTATTTAGGTCTTTTTGTGTACACATATCACTCTAAACTAAACTGAAAAGACCAATGATTTACCATTACACAGTCAGTTAGCTGGATAATACTAAATGTTTTGGCATATGATTTTTATGTAAGATTAGATTACGCCTTCTGTAAAGGAGCTTTGAACCAAAAAATCATTGCTGACTTATACTGCAGGATGCTTTTACATCCTCCCAAGATGCCTGCAGCTCCTTTATCAAAGGATCACAAAAACCCATTATGATGTTTCCAGGTTATAAGATAAGGAAACTGAATATTAAATATTAACAGTTTATTAAAAATTCTCACAATAACATCTATATAAGTAAGTGTATTAACCAAAGCCACAGGTTTACTGCATGTTTTTTGGTTTTTTGATTTTCATAATAATAATTTACATTTCTTTCAAATATTTAGATGAAGAATATTTTTGATCTAAAGTCTAGGTCAAAGGATAAAGCCAGATCATTATATGAATACCAAATCAAATCAACTTACCAATGAACCAAAATTAAAACCCCACAGCACTTGGAGTAATTTACAGAGGAGCTCTTCTCCAAAGTGTTTTTAGTGATAGTTACAGTGTTATATCAAACAGATACATAATTCCAATAGTACATGTTGGGGCACATTTACTGCTGTGGTTATTGTTTTGATCAGTGGGTGCAACCTTATCTATAACACTGAATTGCCCTTCCTACACTATGGGGTTGGGTTCTACTGGGCTCTGACCTCTTCCTGCTTCTGATTCAGAGAATAACTTAACCAACTGCTTAGAAAGTATTCCAGTCCTCTCCTTCACAAAATTCCTTGAAAAAATGTCACAGAAAGAAGAAAGAAATAACATACTACAGGCTATGGTGTCACCCAAACAAAGGTTAATGTAGATTGAGCATGGCACTGCTACTCCAGCCACTGCAGTGGTGGCAACTCAATTTGGAGAGAATCTCACACATTTCTCAACACTTTGTCAGTAGCACTGGTTACATGCAGAATGTCAGAGAGTGCATTTAGGGATGTTATCCAATATGAATATGCCAAAGGATGTGACAAATTCTTAATGTAAGAAAAGCAAGCAATGCCAGCCTTCCTACTCTGTCACTAGAACAGGCTCTGAGTGCTGTCACTCACACTGGTGGGGCAGCACAGTCCTACCGGCAATGGTTCAAAGGCAGGAAGGTGGAGCACAGATGAACAGAGCCAAAGTGAGGATGATCCCATATTTCTATATTGATCTATTTTTTGAATGATATGTACAATGACAGAACTGTCAGACTATTTCTTTGTTTTTCAAGATCCAGAGAAGATCACAGTAGTTCAGCTGCAATTTCAAAATACATATTTGTATTAAAAATACTGCATTCAGGACAGAGAGGCAGCAAAATGTGTTGCTGCAGGAAACAAGCACCATGTTCCTTAAATATATTTCAGACCAAGACCACACAGGATGAGTAATAAAGACATTGAGATGAAAGCTGAGATGAAATTAAATGTATTGTGAAGAAATATAGTAAAGTGGCTGAATTGGGGCTTAAGTTTGCACTTTTGGCTTGACTGGTCTTTAATTTCATGGGTGAACTCCACTGATGCCCGAAGTAAATCCTGGTTAACATAAATGAAAGATGACTGTGCAAGATGAGGTATTTTAAAATGAATTAAAAGCAGTGCAAGTGACATCCATTAATTACTGTGGACAGTAAAAATAGCCCAGGTGCCTCTCAAGTGGGTGATGAAGCTGTTGCTTTCTTTCACTGGTTGTTCTAACCGCTGATCAGACTTATTTTTAAAAATGTATAACTAATTTTTCATTTAAACTTGATGCTTATTAGCATCTCATCTATTCTGCCACTAGGTCTTTAGCTCCTAACTTAAAGAATCACTAAATTAGAACTCTATCAGTATGTGGAACAAGACTTACTGGATAATATCTATTTTTCTGTGATGGCACTTTTTTATTCTTTTCCATCTTTCTGCTCATTAATTATATCCTGAGCAGCCTAAAAATTTGCATGTCATCACAGTGGACCTAAGTGGAAGTTACTTATCAACTAATTTTACGTTTTCTGTAATTTCACTTAAATGCCAATACTTATTAAAAATTACATATCAGTGAGCCAGCTCCTTTAAGTCTTGATTATGAATTTTCAAGGGCTGCTGACACATGGAGATTTTTGAATTCTTCCTGGGCTGTCTCAGTGCAGAGCAATCACTTTACACATCCCAGCTGCGTCTATAAATCACAACTGAGCACATAGAATAACCCTGCTCCAACAGTTGATGTTAATGTAGTGCTTAACAAAAGGCCCATTTCACTCTGTGAAAATTCTCTACTACCTGTTTTCTATTGCATCTAATAAAGGTGGGAGTAATACATTGTGATTACAGGAAGTGGAAAGTTTTTCTCTACCATTTATCTACACTGCAGATTTGTATTGGGGTAGGTATGCTGCACATATGTTAAATGCTGCACTTTCTGAAGAACCTTATGGTGGTAGCTAGAGTTTCTAGCTTGGATACAGTTACAGTTTTGAAAATTTATCCTAACATGCACAAGAGGATCTGAGAGCAGAGCTTTAAAGAAAAAGGTTCCCACTGTGAGAAAAGCTATATAAAGAAAATCTTTTTCTTCTGATGTACCTGTATCAAGACACTTATCTAGATTAGCACAGTCAGGAATTCTAGCTAGACAAGGTTAGTGGGTACGTGACCCTGGCAGCATATTCCTCATGTTGCACAACTGCAAATCACCATGGAGCGTGCAAGGTCCTGGAGAATGAGGTCCCCTCACTCCAAAACATTGCTATCAAAACAAAATACCAGTCTCACAATTAGAATCTGTATACCAAAAGTTTTTCATGCATTCTAAGCATCAAACATGAATTCATTAAAATTATCAAAGACCACGAAGAACTTTGTGTTTTTTTAGTGATTGCTGGACCAGTACAACAAAACCAAATTATTAAGCCTTCAATAAGTATAGACAACATAGAGCAGAAATAGGAGATGATGAGATGAAGGAAAATATGTCAGTTCCCAAACCCTGAAACATTGTGTAGTCACTTGTGAACTGGAAGGCAGCCAGACATTCCTACCTTAGAAGACTCCTGTTAACAGCCATGTATGCTATCACAATTCACAGCATTTTGCTTACCAGTCGAATACCTAGCACAGGATGAAAATTATTTCATTTAGACTTTCCATTATAAAGAAATATATCTGTTACTTAACTAATAAACAGCCTGGTCAATAGCACCCAACAAAGAGAGCCTGGATCTAAAAGACAGAGCAGGAGACAACTGTTATGCTGCAGGCAGTGCAGCTGTTGAAAAAGCTCCATTAAACACCTGTAATGGGAACCTTGCTCAGGGAATAGCTATTGAATCAAAATGCCCTGTTGCTGACACAGGCCTTGTATTACTGGTTATGTGCTGCTTTCAGTGTGAGGAGCAGGAGAGAAGTGCTAAACGTTTGTGGTCATAGCAAAACGTAACACTTCACAGAAGCAGGACTTTGTGTTTAATTTACAGATACACACGTCATGGTCACATGATGTTAACACACATTTTTATCTGAACTTGGTAAGAATTTCATTACTTTAAATCCTTAATTTTAAACTGATATGAGTTCTTTTAGGAGGGATTTGCTCATTCATGTAATATAAAGATATATTGGTATTTCAAACCAGCTAAGCTAAATGACATGTAGAGAGAAATGGAAGAAGCTTCTGTATGTGAACATTTAAAAAACTTTCTATTATGCCAAGGGGAACATGTGTATGAACCCCTTTTTTCACTTCAGAAAGCACTTTGAAAAAAATTTCTTACTTTTTATAGCAAAAACCTGTTGGTTAAGAACTTTATATAACAACAATTTTGTAGTGTTAGACAAATCTCTAATAAGTATCCACACTTAGTACAATAAAAAAGCAGTAACATAAACCTTAGGTTAAACAGTATAAGCCAGATGAAAACAAAATTTTCAGAGAATTTCTGGTACCTCTTGCGTCTTTTTAGGTTGATCTACTTACTGTACAGCCTATCTTTTTCTTTTTTTCTTTTTTTTTTCTGTGAATAAGCCTGTTTGTACAGAAGTTCCAAGAAACCACTGTAACATAGCTGTTCATACAGGAAAACACACCACTGTGTCATTGGGAGTGCGTTCCATGTGCAACTCCCATGGTGCCAACCATACCCTTCTTCAAGCAGATACAGCTCAATTAATTAAATTGGGCTTCTCCCTTCTCTCCAACTCATTATCAGTGAGGAAGTGTGAGGACAGTAGGGCTTAGCAATCTTCACTTTGCCCATGTCTTCATCATTGCCTTAGGATAAAACAGATAAAATGTTTTAATGCAGAACAAACCAAACACACTGAGTTTTCACAAACTCAAATGATGTGTGAGCTCTGTAGCAATGGCCACTGAGGCCTATTTTGTAGACATTGCCTAAAACTACTCAGTATCTATACAAATCGAGCTGGTATATTGTGTGCAGTTTTGGAAAGCTGTATGTTGAGGCTCTCAAATCTCCTGTTTTGGGGAGTGTGTGTGTGTGTGTAAATTACTTTTGGTCTATAAAGAGAAGATACAGAATTTCTCTCTCTCTAGACAAAGAGAATGATGCTTTTCCTTCTCCTAAACCACAGCATATATTTACATATATGTTTATAATGACCAATACCTTACTCTACAAATCATCTCACTGGGGTGGAAGTCACTGTGATAATGACTATCAGAAATGGAACCGAACTGTTCCTGATATATTCAGATGTGTAAAATCTACAATGATGGAGCCATACACTCCATCTCTGGGGTTGGTTTCTTCTCCTGACCTTGAAGAGGACATGGGGACAACAGAAATAAATATTTTCTTTTCTCCAAGGAAAAAAAGACTAAGCAATTCAGGCCACACAATTTTGTTTTGTGTAGCAAACTCTTAAGGGTGTTTAATCAGCTTATTCATCCGTGTTCTTCCTTCCTAACAACCACCTTAAAAGAGCAATCTAATAACAAAGAATACACACCATTTAACTAGTGAATTTTTGCTTACCTACCACAATATGGTGAGCATTAACTCACACATTTTTTATTTCTTCCCAGCTGTTGAGTGTGAGAATGGTATTCACTAAAATTTTTGTCTCCTCAGGCCTGTATATTTGTATATTCATAAAATTCCTGGTGTGCATCTTCTGTTAAGTGGTGCAAATAGCAATGAAAGCAACAGTAGCTTGTTCAGAGAAGGCTTATTGCACATGCTTTGGTTTTTCCTTCTTTGAAAGGCTCTGTGATTTCACAGATTAAAAAAAATTAAAGGTCACTTCTTCCTGCAGCTTCCTCCAAAATAATCTGTGGAAAAATGCAGCACAAAGTCCTAGCTAAAAGGTCTTCACTAAGCCAGGCAAAATGGAAAACCTGTAAACCTGTGAGACTTGTACCCTGTCACAAAATGGGTAAGACAAATAATGGAAATAGAACTAAAAACATATTAGGTGTGACAAAATGGAACTTTTTCAGTGTGACCGTGAGAGACTGAGGTTGCAAACAGTTAAGGAAAAAGTCTTTTTATATTTCACCTTCCTCCTAGGCTCCTGTAATCCATGCCAACATACTACTAGTATTACTTTGTTAGGCAGTAAGGTGAGAATGTGACAGTAAAACAGATGACCGGACATCCCATACTAGTTGCACTTAATAGCAAAGTATTTTGTTTCAAAGATCTGTTATATTAAGTCAGCTCTAGGTATTGCAGAAAAGACTGCTAGCACAGATCATAATTAAAATGGTTCTATCTCTATGAAATGCAAAGCAGAGAAGAAAGAACCTGCCTACTCTAACAATTTTAATGGCATTATTCATCCAGCAAAATAACTTGAATTATAGACTTTTGCTTACATGTGTATTTGTCTTGTAGGTTTTCTAGAAAAGGCATCAAGTGTCAACAGTTCAATTTTTACAAGTGTTTACTTAGGTCATCTCAGCAAGTTCATCTTTCAGTTGTAAGATGCAGCACACACAGAGGCATACTTCACATTTCTTGGCCATCAGAGTAATGTGCTGCAAACCAGCAGAAATCCATCAATTTTGATGCACAAACATTAGGGTAACTCTGCTAATTTATGCTGCCTCTCTTGGCCCAGTAGGAAAAGCCTTGCTTTGCAGTGCTGTGACATTGGCCTGTTTCTCTATGGAGGTGATGGCTGAATTACAACAAATGTAGAGGCAATCAGGAGCACAAGAGTCTAGCAGAAGTTGGACCCAGTTCTCAGAGTGACACCCTCCTTGACTTCAGAGCTGGGATCACATTAACCAAATCAAAGAGGGCGCTTCTCAAAGGACTTGTTTTTCTAGCATGCTCTGTGAACTCTCTTGTATATTCAGGTGCGCATCTTTCCTTCTCAGCTGCTTGTGCAACAAAGGACCTGGGTGCTTCCAGAGGCTGTCAGACAAGGAACATTCTCACCAGGACATTTGGTGCCTCCAACACTTTGATTCCTGGTCATAAAAAGCCTGCATGCCATTCTTACCAGCCTTGGAGATGGCCATGGGCTGAACTAGAACATCATTTTTCCCTTCCAGAGCCATGTATTGAGATCTACTTGTGACAGCAATATAGGTTGCATATAATTAGGAAAAAAAATACTGCTATTAGGAAGCAAAGGAGATTAATTTTAAGTACTTGCATGCAAATTCTAACATTTGTAAGAAATGAAATATTGTGAAATATGAACACTTGCATCTAGTCACAGACAATATGAGTGAGGAAGAGGATGCAAAACAGATGTTCCCAAGTCTTACAGTCACCAAGGTTGCCATGTCCCCTCCTTTGCCACCAGCACATGATGAAAAAAAACAAAATGTCATGATGGAGGCAAAAACGTAACAAGGTGCACCTAATTTAATCCTGTGAGCTAACACACATTGCAACAGTATTTACAGTACAAATCAAAAAGTGGTAGTAAGATGAGGTGCAGCTAACTTGCAAGCAAGCAATCTTGCTGAAGTATAAACTCTCTCTATCCTGTTCTGAACAAATACTAACATGATGTCATCATAAAAATGATCAATGCCACAATATCAATTGAGTACTAATGAACTTGACCAAGGTATTTTTCCTATTAGGAAAAAATGAAACAATATGTCATTTGAAACAACAAATTTCAGGGAAAATTTTTAGATTAGTATTTAATTTGAATATATAAGAAAAGTACATACATGGTACCAAAAGACAGGACACACTTAAGGGAATTAATTGAATTGTACATTTGCACCAAGACACTGTCAGTTCCAGGTGCTGTTAGACAAAATTAAGCAATGAAAAAGCAACTCCATTTTTTTTCTAAAAGAAAAAAAGATGAAGAATAGGAAGAATCCTGTACCCTATGAAAACATGTTGGTGATGATGATTCTGAAATATTGAAATGAACAGCAGAAAAATCTGAAGAATTATAACACCACTATTTGAAGTCAAGGAAGAAGAAAGAAGCTCATCAAAGAAGCTGAAAAGCCTTTGACATGGGAAGATGCTACTTCTGCTGAGTTTTCAGAAGATGTGATTAGAGCATGCCAGTGGCCAAGAATGCAGACAATAACACTCCCTAGCAGGTGCCAGAAAGTTCAGCCTCCTAAGGGCAGAGAAGTCTGGACTCTGTGAAGAGCTGCAAGGACTCAAATTTGCTGTATAAACAGCAGCAGGCACAAATGACTAATTTGCTTTCCTGTCTTCAGGAATAAACTACACCTAAAATTTTCTATGTTGAAACATTTTTAATTGATGCAAACAGCAGAAGTATTGCTTGCTGGTCAAACATCAATTTCTTTTCATATGAAAGTGTAGCATGATTTTAGAACATTAACTATACCTATTTCTTTGCAATGAACAGTTTAGCCAAGATGCAATGATTTATTCATCAGTTATCTCACGTCAATTACAGTAGCCACTAATATTTAATTAAGAGTTTAGATAAAACTGCCAGAAGAGAGGCTTAGAAAAAGTGTGTGTGTGTTGTGGGAAAGGGGAGGCATTCCTGGAACACAGCCTGTGCTTGCTAAAAGCCATCCAGAAGCCCACATGATGATATCCAACTCTTCAGAGCAACAAGGACAATGGATGGCAGGTATCAGCAGAGGAAGAGAATGGAACAAAACCCAGGAAACTGGGCAGAAGAGAGAGACAGGTCTTGAGCTGTTAATCTTTCACATCTTCCACATCCAGATCTGGATGGAACCTGAAACAACTCTGCAGAAAACATACTTTGCAAATAGATCTGGTACCTCTGTTCTGCATAAGAACTAAGAGGTATTTTAATTCCATTACAAATAAAACAATTAGATCTTTGTTAAATGACTAAACAAGACTGCCAGTGGAGTTAGAATGCCATGAAAAAACCCAACATATTGGGTGAGGCGCTTATGCTGTTTCCAGACACACTACCCAGAATGGATGAGTGAAAGAGCTGCATGAGTTTAGAAAAAACATTATTACTAATTAGACTGCTTCAGATAATTGTAGCAGAATGTGGCTCTGCTTTAGCAACAACAAAGTACAAGATCACATTTCTTCTTTATAAAGGTGAACTTCAAAATGTTTTGAGAGGCAGTAAAGACTTTCATGTACAGTGTTAGAGCTTTACTCATACATACTCACACATTGTTGACTATTACGGAAGAACTTGAAATTTACTAAAACTGGCAGTTTCTTGTTCTAAGTTTATCAGAAATTTTAAAACTGTCAGTTTCGTGTGCTTGATGTCTACCAGAAATTCACTGAAACTGGCATTTTTCTGTTTGGTAACTGCCAGAAGTGTTGAGAGCTACACCGATCCGTGTACCCTCACAGCTGATTGCTCTTCTCCCAGCTGGGAATGTACAGTCCAAATGTTATGAGCAGACACAGGAGAAAGGCACAGAAAACACTACTACAATATAATCTAGGAGAATTTATTGACTAAACGGTGATGGACACTCCTCATTAAGCCTGAAAGACAAGTCTGTTAAATGATTTTGTCATGGAGGTGGCACAGGTGGTCCAGAGGTAAGTGCCGATCCGGAGGTGTTTGCTTCGGGGACCATCCACTCCCTCACGGCTCCGTCCTGGCCGTCCGTAGCCCCTGTGCCCGCAGGCCGGGCCTCCGCAGCCGCTTCCAGGGCTGGTGGCGGGACGGAGCCCCCATCCCACCCCGGGCCGTCCCCTCAGCTGGAAGGGCGGGAAGCTCCTGAGGCCAGCGGGGACGCGGTGCCCCATGCACGGCCTTCTCTCCCGTCCTCACCCCCGCCCGGCAGCGGTGTCCGGGTAGCGGTGCCCCGCAGCTGGGCGAAATGCACCTCACCTCGCCTCGGTTCGCCTCGCCTCGCCTCGCCTCGCCCTGCCCGGGCGTGCATACGAGGCGCATCATTTGAAACACACCTTTCCTTCCCCACCAGCGGCCAACTCAAGCGCGGTGGCAGCGGGGAGCGCGGGGCCGAGCCCGCTCTGCCCCAGGGCCCGCCGCAGCCTCGGCGGGA
>VZRH01007259.1:371072-442165 GCA_013397555.1 Urocynchramus pylzowi | reverse complement strand
GAGGGCACGGTGAGACCGGGCGGGAGCGAGGCGGTACCGGGAAAAGCGGCGGCAGCAGCCGGGGCCCCCAGCGCCATCCCGCCGCTGCCGGGGCGCTCCTGGGCACGGACGGGAGTTCCTTCAGCAACGCTTTCCGCACCCTCGAGTGTTTTCTTTACACGACAGAGGAAACTTCCAGAGGGGACAAAATGCTGCCCCACCTCATAAATGGAAAGCAGCGAGCAATGTTTCTCTCCCCAGGGTTTCCGCGTAATACGATGAAAAGCTTTTGCGAACGGAATTGTGATTTGTAAAGTGTCGGCAATGTGTAAAGTTTGTCACATTTATGTTATTGACAGATGCTCAAGGTAACCTTTCACCAAATAGAGTGTCGTTTTGAGAAGGTGCAAACTTAGAAAGCATGCTGGCAGTGCCAGCCACAGCAGCCTTATCTTGTCTGTAGTGTTCATGGATGCTATACAGGAAATCCCATGTTACAGGTTTTATTTGCACTAGAAGAGATCTAGCAAAAGCAACTATATAATAGATGTATATAAATTTAGGAATATTCATGAAATACAAAGCTAAAGGCTTTCGTGAGCAGAAAGCTAGCCACAGAGCTTTGTAAAACAGCTTCTCTGACACAAGAGTAGAGCTGGATCTCCGCTCAGTAGACCATACTGTCAACCTCCTATGAAATCTGCTGTGAAAGCTGGTTAGCAGAAGCTATTTTCCAAAAAGTTTGTTAGTACCAGTAAGAACATGTTTCAGGAGGAGGTGAGCATTATCTTCAGCACCAAAGATCTTGTACATAGCAACATGGTAAAACAACTTGACTCTAAAATATCCAGCATCTGTGAGAGCAAGCTAGTATAGACAGCAAGGTATGAAGAGGAAAGGAAGGAATCCCCCTGGTTTCAGACCAGATTGATGGTGACCATGTAGAAGAAATGGTATCCACTACTGGAATTTAACATGAGAAGTACTGGTGAGAGAAGGTAGTAGACATTTATACAAAAGTGAAAACAAAAGGTGCATAAGCTGTCTATGAGACAATGATGTCAGAGGAAGGGAGACTACAGTGGAAGAGAGTGATCAGTCCTCTGAAATGATGACAATTTCAATGCAAAATGCCCCAGCATGGCTCTCACTGTAAAGAAGATAGTACTCAAAAGGAGAGCTCTTGAATGCTAGGCCAATGAGTTATTGGAAGAAACAGAAGAAAGCAGGCAGACCACAGTTAGGGGCAATGAAGGAACTCATGCAGAAAACTGTGTGAATGAAACACTGCTATGATAAAGAGATACTGAGTCAGTTTTCAAATGATGAAAACCCTGTGTGGAAATTTACAAAAAAAAAGAAGTCAGTAAGCTGAAAGCAAAAATGTGAAAGTGCTAACAAGAGAGATGTATCAAATAGGCAAAATATTTAAAAAGAATCCTCTTCACTTGCAGAATCACCTCCTTCACTGACCTTGAGCAGCTGGCTGCTAAGTGGCTCAGCTGAATGAGAGTTTTGTGTGTTTATAGTTAAGAAACAGTAAGTAATGTTGCACTCTGAGATTGTCTCATAGAAGCATACATGCCTTTTTGTGAGTTTCTAGGACAGATCTGTGAGTCCAAAGGAGCACTGAGCTGCTACAAAGGTAAGGTCAGCCACTGATGTTCTCTCCCCTGCTCACCGTTGCCATCATTGGCATCATTGGTCCATCCATGGAAAGCCTGTGGGACCTTGATGCACACTGTGTTGCTGATACTGCTGTAATCCATGATATTATCTGAGAGCTACAAACTCAGACAATCTTGTCTGTCTAAACAGCTGTCCACGCAGGCTTAGCATCAGTTGTGCCAAAATGTATACCTGCAGCTGCCTGGAGAGCTACTCTACAAAAATCCAACAAAAGCACCAGTACATGAACATTGGAGATCAACCTTAATTCTAAAAAGCAATTGAAAGCTGCATCTAATTAAAGTTTGTCTGTTCCTACAGTAACTGACACTTAATTATTTTAACTTTGGTTTTGTTTCCTTGGTTCTCTATGGTAAAAAAAGAATAATACTATTTTCAAGAATATTTTTGTGGGAAACATTAAAGTTGTATGAATTTAGTATAAAGTGCAAAGTTTTATAGAACACTGTAAATGAAAAAACAGGACTTACTGGAAAGGATGGAGAGAGTATGGAATATGTCCATCACAAATGAGGCAGAAGTCCTATGGAAAACTGCATATATGTTCACAGACTTCAAATGACTGTCCTAATTATATGCCTGAAAGAACCACACTAAAACTGAGCACACAACCTCATTTTTTATATGACAACTTCTGAATCCTTGACTTTGCAACTTGTGTGGTATTGTTGCACATGATGTTGCTTCCCTTGGATGTAATGAAAATACAGTTAGGACTCCTCTAATTTTTTTTACCTCAATAACTGTAGCTGTGTGTCTGCCTCAAACTATGGCTCATATCCCCTGCTCTTTAGCAGAGTTACTGAGAATGAAATTGTCTTGCTTCTTGATTCCTGTCTAGAAAGTAAACATCTAGATTATGTTACAGTGCCAGCTTTTCCCCTTCTGTTTTCTGAGGTTGAAGTTGAGGTAAGGTGTGGTGATCTCATGTGAAACCTATTCCTTTGGTGGCAGTGAGTGTGCTATCCTGGGGATATTTTATTGAGGTAACTGTTGTGATTGCTTCAAAAACATAAAAAATGAGATCAATTTGACACATCAATCTAAACAAAACCTTGTATTCTTTCTGTTACTGTATTAGCTACTGAACAATTCAACTTGTTCGGAAAATGATGGGGTTTAGATAGCCATGACAAAATAACAAGCAGAGGGTTGCAAGTCTTCCACTCATGCATTAAGTATTATTTCAAACTGTGTCAATGGGTTGGATCAAAATGGATTTTAATTTGAAAATAAAAGTTTCGCTGCTAATACAAAGCAAATGTACCAAATATAATTTTCTTTTCTATTTTCTTCTTAATTTTCAGAAGCTGTTTGGATAATTAAATAATGAGATGGATAGTGGGCAACAGGAACACATTTCTGCAAAGTCTCAACACTTTATGACTTGGATTTTCCATTTGAGGCAATCAGTCCCTGCTATATTTTATTGCCTCACAATTTTGCTTATATTGTTTATATTACTAATGTAAAAAATCAGTGAGGTAGGAATGCTGTTGGAATATTATTTTTTATTAGGGATGTTGTTATTTTTTTCTTTTCTTACAGATGGGGAACTGGGGCACAGCAAGACTGTAAGAATTTGACAGATGAATGGAGTACTGTACAATACATGTAAAGAGTGATCTTGCAGCATGGACTGGCTGCCTTTAGGCTATTTATTCATCAGTCAGTGCACAGCAGCTTCCAAAGTCTCCTCTTAGTACTGTGGGATTTGGATATACTGTGCATATACACAGGAGTCAATATTATTTATAGATTAGTTCTGGTTAGAAAGATGCCACACTATCAAATAATAGGAAGCAAACCAGTGATGTTTCAGGAACTGTACCCTCACATGTTTAACAAATACATCTGAAAAATACATTAACAAATAAATGAACAGCTATCAGAGAACATCCAGATTGCTGCACTTCACATCCTTACTCCCTGCTCTGGAACTGAGTGTCTTCACCTACTCAGGAGACTTCTCCAAAGAAAGCAAGCTCCTGTCCATTCACTCTAGTCAGTGTTCAGTTTCTTCAAAATTATTTCCCACATTTGGAATACTAGAGTGCTAAAAGGCAGAAGCCTGTGATAATCTGTGCTAACCTGGGAGAAGCCCAGCCCTTAAACCCTCAGTTTGAAATAACCAGTGTGACTCATTTGCCAGACATGCCTTATTACAAAGGATTGCAACTTCTTTTTTATTTGGGGGATATGAAACTTTGCACGTGATCTGGCCATGTCTCTGGATTTGTGATGCTCAAGTTTCCAAAAAGGTTGGAGCAGCAAATAAAACTGCTGTTGGACCTAAGTCATAAGTCAGGGATGCACCATGCATGCAAATTATATATTACATATGCAATTTATGTATGCAAAATTTGACTGTGTGGGACTGTGGAGGCCACTGGTCAGTCCTGCACACAGTTTCCAGCTTCCTAAATCCTGGCAAAAGCTGTAGAAAAAATGTTCTAAAAATAAAGCTAAAAAACTCTAGGTGATGTGTCCAAACATTGTCATCTGTCCATGCATATGTTTTATTCTGCATTCATAGCAGTCTTCCTTTGCTCAGATGCTGGCACAGACTGGTCCAGCCCAGTTTGCAAAAGATGCTGCTGCTCAGTCTGGTTTTAAAACTATAACAAATACTTTCTTGAGGTTTTTTTAAAGTTCATTAGGATTTTTACTATACATGGGTATTGCATCTTTTATCTTAATGCCTTTGAACTAAAATAGTGGCTACGAAAACTTTTTAAGAAATCATGATGCAAGATGCTCTTTGTTCATTATTTTAAACACAGAATGAGGACTGTCTTTACTAGGCTGAAATCTTGTACCCCTTTTTATGTGAATCTGCAGTTTCATTATAGTCCCCTTGAAATAATTGGATTGCTGATAAAATAAAATGTGGCCTGACTAGGAAGAATATAATGTAGTGCCAACACAAAGCTGTGCAGTGTAACACACAGATGGTTAAGACTTATTTTTGGTTTCCCTGTGATTATTCATGTGTACATTGAATGTATATTTTAATAGAAACAGGTTCAGAGGGGAAAATAACACCAGTATGGAACAGTGTTTATAGACCATCCACAAACAGAAGGAAAGAGAAGACCTGCCATTTAAAGAAAAAAAAGTGCTGCATATACAAATCCTCAATCAGCGGGAATGGCATTAACAAAGGATTCATTTGAACGGATTAAGTGGCTTATCACAGCTGCCTGGTGAGTTTTACAGATCACTACATTTTTTAACCAGATTCACTGAGATATATTCTTAGCTATTAATTTAACAGTAATAAGAAATGCCTAGATATTTGCAAAGTTGGAGTAATTTTGAAATAGGCTTCACTGTATCCTGTGGAATAGTACATAGCAGTCTGTATGCTATGGCTGTACCTAATTTACCTTTTCATGTAACTAATGGACACCTTAGTTCTTAGTAAAAATAATATTAGCATTAATAATACTTTAAAAGAATGCTTATTTTCAGTATTGCTGCAGAAATTTTGGGCTACCTTTTTATTTTAGTATATATGTTTTTTTGTAAACTTTACAAGCCATGGTTGTACAACCACTAGCAATGGCTGGCATGGAGCTGGGCTTCCCCAGCAGCTGCTCTGGAATCATGTGGCTGTTCTGAATGTGTCTTTCCTCTCCACTTTTTCTTGCCCTCTTTCTCTGAGCAAAACAGAACAGCACTAGCTAACAGATTTTAAGGTAGGTACAGATCATTCCTGTCTCTACTCAGTCTTTACCTCATGGTGTCCATGGAGAAATCTGTCTGGAATGGTTCCCCTCTGGCCCTTTGTAATTGTGGGATTGGAAAAAGGGTACAAGGGGAATTATCATGACTTTTACATAGTCTTGTTCATGCCTATCTGTTTGTCTTCGGTCTCACAAATCCAAAAAGACACATATTTACAGCATGGGAGGTCATTTCTTGATGGTGTGCACCTTATAAAAATATTATATAGACACCCCAAACAGGACTTAATCATGTGTACACTTGATCACTTCTCACTTTCTACAAGCTAAATTTTGGTGAAGGTTTGATGTTGTGAGTGTAGTTTTAATTCAGTTTTCTTATTTTAAATCAGGTGGCTGCTGATTGTTTTTTCAACTCAAGGAATTGATGGGGTGAGTGACATTGATATTTTCTTTAGGCAGGTGAGAGATAGAATGGTAGAGTTTAAACGAGTAGCACCACATGCACCAAAATGAACAATAGTTCTGTGGGAAAACCATAATGTTACTCTCTGTATTTCTGCAGTTCTGACTTTCCTTCCTGCTACTCAGCTTGTCTATTTTGCAATTTTATGTTCTGGATTTTCCTAGATTCTAATTCTGGCTCCTCGAGGTGCTTTTGGAAAGCTGGATGTAGAAAACCCTCCCTTGTTCACTGAGTCTGTCTCCTTCCTCATAAAGTCTCTTTACTGATTCTGCATTATGGCACATGTCAATTCTAGCTTTCCATTCTGCTCTGTATGTTACCCTAGATCTTAAACTGGCTTCTATGGACAGTCCCATCTCTCTGAAGCCAAATTTTCACATACAATGTAGTTTCAATATCTACTTTATTATCCTCTCTGTACTGGCCTTCGTATTACCCTTATGTTTGCAATGCCCTTGCCTTCTTTCAAGTCCATCCTCTCTGTATTCTTTCAAATATTTAGATGCTCTTTTTTTGTAGAGACTTTTTTTATCCTCAAACTCATCCCTTTTTATTTGAACTGTTGAAGTAGGAAATATTTTTTAAAAATTACTGTTCAATCAGAAGAAAGGATAATAGTTCTGCTATTGGAATCCTGTGTTCTATTGACATTCCAGCAGAGGCAAGATTCTAACAACTATGTGAGAGACTAGTGCAGAGTAGATTAGTAATTTCATGGGAAATGCAGTGTGTGAAAGACAAGTAGTCTGTAAGAGAGACCATCATACCCTCTTGTTCTGAGATTTGGGAATTCCAGATATTCTAAAAATGCTATAGATAGAAAGAATAGAATTTTTCCTCCTTATCTAATATTTGTCAATGTTTTCTCCTTGAAACATTGAAGTATGAGCCTGTAGTGTTCTGTTGGGTATTAAAACCAGTAACAAAACAAACTTGACCTTGATAATAATGAAAACCCACACTGAGGAAATATTTGTTTTATCACCATTTACTTGTTTACCTACATTATTCTTAAATATTTTACCTCCTTGTTAAAAGTATTTTTAAAATATCTTTGATCATTTAAACAGCTTTACTGAAAAAAATGTTATTTAGTGGTCCTTCCAATTTAGTTTATAAGTGCATATGATGTGTGTTTATTACTACATCTGGAGAAATAGAAAAGAACAGTGAAATCGTGTTCATCTACCACACAGAAGATCTACTAAATTTACATTTCATTTTTTTTTCCATTTCCCCTTGAATATTATTTTTTTCTCATTGCAATTTGATGAAAAGAGCAGTCACTTCTTTGCTATTAAAAGGACAATAACATAAATTTTTAAGACAAGAAATAAGTAAATTAATAATAGGCAATGCATAATTACACCATACATATACTTCGTTTCATTTAATAGACAAGAATTAAATTTAAGGTTTTCTCTGAGTGAACTTCTTGCTCCTTCACCTTGCTTTGCCTTTTATCATTTCATTATAGTTGAACAATCTCCTAAAATAATGTGATGGATTACAAATTTTACATTATTGCAAATTAAATTCTGGTTCTGTTAAAATTTATTTCAGGTGCAGCTGGCTTCCTAAGTTATATGTGGCTGTAATATTTAGTATTATGTAACATAACTTGTAGTTAAGGTCTTCCACCTTCTACAGGAACAAGTAATAAGCTTTTACTTATTGCTTCTACCTTGCCAGCATGTTTATGTTGATGAGAGATCTTTTGCCTTGAAAATCATCTAATTAGCTAATATGTCCAGCTGACAATATTTGATGATGCAATTGTTGTCTGCTGTGCATTGATAAATCCATAACCTTTCAATTTTTAGGGAGGATATGCATATATTGATCCATGTGGGGGACAGGATTGTTCAGTTTGTCGGTGCTTTCCAGAAAAAGGATCAAGGGTAAGTTGTGATTAGAACTAATGATAACTACTGTTGTAAATACTGTTCATTCTGTGCACATTGCTGCTCCTGAAAATCAACATGGTTGATAAATGAATAAATCAATATTCAGACATAAACACATCTAACAGACTAGTATATGTCTGTCACTGGTATCAAGTACAGCTGTCACAGAAGAAACCTAAGATTGTAAAGAATTTTATTTCTAATTGGGTTTGTACTAATCATGGTATCTTTCTTGTATTAAGGATTCCTTGAAATCAGTCTAGGAATTATACAGATGTAACTCCTAATACATGTAAAGTATGGAAATTTATACTTGTCTTCTACTAAGAGGCTAGTTGAAAGAGAATGTCCATGCCATTCTCTAGTTTTATGAGAACTTAGTTATTTCTTATTTGGGTTAGTTGACTCTAAAAATGTTTGCAGACTTTTATCTTACTCACTTAAGATACTAACTTTAAAAAAACCCTGAATTTTCTTTGTCTTATGAATAATTATAAAACTGGTCTAAGGCATTTTCACATTACATGCTAAAAGTAGTAACTGTGCATGTTGCTAATTGCTAATTGAAATATGCCCAGTGATAACTAGTTTATCCTGGCTGTTCTTTCTCAGAATACATCTCTATATAGAGATAGCCAATAATTTAAACACTGTGTGAGGAAAAAACTTATTTATATACAAAAGTTTTATATATATGTATATATTTATGAGTGTGTGTGTGTGTGTGTGTGTGTGTGTATGTGTGTATATATGTGTGTGTATATATCTATATATATATATATACACACATACATATGTATATGTATGTCCTGATTGGTGATCAACTGAAAAATTGTCAGTGATGAAAAGTGTTTTCTAGCAAAGTACTAATGGTTAAGTTTAGGTTTAGGAAGGTTGACTATGGTGGATCAATTTTGGAAGAGCCACATGCCCCCTTTCTTTGTGCACAACCTGAGTTGCCAGAACAGCAAGACACACCTTTTTCTTCCTGTGCTTCTGCAGTTAGCTGCATGCTTTGCTGTGTCATGATCACTGCCCTGGTGTCCTTGGATCCTATCCTAATCCTCCAGGATTATGTCTATGTGAAAGTCCCCCATGCTGTAGGATTTTCATAATAGAGGCCTAGGATGTGTATATCTCTGTAACACTGTGCTAACAAAAGGGCATCCCAGGAAAAGTATTTTGACTGGTACCTCTGCAGTGTCTCTCAGTGCTACTGAACAGACTGTTTTGGATACCAAAAACCTGATCTGAAGTGCCACTTAAAAACAACTAACTTTCAAACTAGGGGGAATTTCCCTGATTTGGGTTCTCACTCAGTTGCCTGGAAGTTCTGAATTACATGCCCATAATCAGCCAATAATAAATACCTCCTGCAGTTGTTCTAGCTCTTTCCTAGGCTGTCCTCATCACATGTAAACTGTACTATGATTTATGCATTTGCAGTTAGGTTTCTACATAATTCCAAGGAACTGGACCTAAGTTCAAATAGAAGTGTAATAAACATTTCAAAATAAATTGAATGTTGTTATGCAACTGTAAGTCTGAGAACTGTACCATTTTCTGAAAAAGCTCTGAAATAAGGATGTACATATACCCTGATGGATAATGGATAAAGTATCTCCAATATAGTATTAATTTATATTTCATGCAGTCATTTATATTAATCAATATACTAGAAACAGGAGTACTCTTCAGACCCTGCATGAAACATGGCTTTACTAAACACTGCCTCACATAGATTACTGCACATATTTCCTATACTAATATATGGTGATGAATAATTTTCTATAGGATTATATAATCTTTTCTTTCATACTACAATTCTTCTGGTTTTTAAACTTTGCTGTGTTCTGCTTTTACACTCTGACACACTAACTTTGCTGTCCAAGCTTTTGTGGAGACTACCCATTACAAAATAAAAGATTGGTTTATCTTATTGTTAGCTTTCTAGAATGCAAAACATCTGCTTTATCTGCTTTTCTGTCTGAATCCTGCTCTGAGGCTGGTTCCTTGAAGTTTTGCATCTTCCTCAATCCTGTCTTGAAATTGTAAGAAATAAATGGTTATTAAAAGCCTCTGGCATTGTACAGTACACAAGCCTAAATATTCAGAACTTCTGTTATTAAGACTTTGCCTTCAATGTGTCCATTTGAAAATATTTTAAATTTCAACATCAAAAGCTTTCTTTATTATAAGTGGACAAGATAATGATAATTAAGGTTTAGCTAGAGAAAAGCTGACCATGGGAATAAGAAAATGAAACTGCCATGGCCATAATTGAATGTATTGATAGTGGGCAAGTTGAAAGAAAAGTAGAAGCAAATAGCTGAACTTTCATTTAATATTTATATAAAACCATTATAGCTATGTATCAGTTGCTCTGTTGGGTTTTAGAAGAGCTTGTGTACCTGTCATTTTTAATTCTTTCAACATATATAACTTTGTGCAAGAAATAGATTAGCACTTCTATTCATTAGCAAGAAATCACTGAAAAAACATTTTAGACACTACTGCTAGTAGTAGATCATTACAGTTCACATCACAATGAAATTTTGACTTCTGTTCACTTGGGATTGCAGTCTTGTTAGTCTCTCATGATATTGTTTATCTTTTGATCTTATGTCACAACTCAAAAGGACTCTCTCATCCATAGGACACCATTAAAATGTGCTGCTAAATCTCTTTGCTCATACTGTGTGCTATTAAACCTAGACATTTCAGAACTGTAGAACAGCTAAATGAGGCAAAACATCATTAGTGAAAGTACATATGGCAGTAAGTGTTCTACCTGACTTCTTAGATTCTTTTTCCCCCTCTTCCTTTTTGGTAGGCCCAAAAATCCGTGATTTCAATTTTCATTAAATCCATAGTAAAACCTTTCCACCATCTCATCCTCCTTTTCTACATTAGAAAATTTTTTCCTAGAAAACTCCTGCAGTGTTGTATCACTGGCTTCCAAAAATGCTGGCTGCTCTAATAGAATTTAGATAGTTAAAAAAATGTTTGCAGTTAGCACTGACCGATTGTAAACCTGTCCTGTGCTGACCCCGGAGTTTGATCCTATTCAATTCCGTTGGCTTTGTTTTTAGTTAAGTAGATTTGGGAAGCAAGCATCTATTCATGAGCCAACCTGATCTGGCTTCTATGGGGTCATGTGAAATGCCTGGATCAAAGTGAATAATAAATATAACTCAGCAGGACCAATGTTCGTTCTTTTGCAGATGAAGCAAGAGGTTTATTTTTATCCTAGTGTAGGGGAGAATGCAGCAAACAGAAATCTAAGAGGAGGGTTTTCCACTTTCTGACACTTCAGATGTAAGGAGTAAGCATTCACAAGAGATGCTGAGTCACTTGGGTGTCACAGGTAAGTTAGGAAGTCAGCTGGTATCAGTCACTGCAGGGCAAGAATGCACTGCCTTGGGGTAAGAATGAGCAAAGTTACCTGTGAGTAAGTCAATATTCTGGCACTGCTTCACTTGTACCATCTCCCCAGTAGATCTTGTGAGTTGCCAAATTTCCTTAGTAGGTTCCATGGGTTATTGGAGTTCAATTTACAGCACAGTGTAAACATATTTAAAATGCACTAACTCTGAAAATTGTGAAAATTCTGTCTGTTTTGGGAAGTAAGAGGCATTTATTAAAACACACTTTTTTTGCATACCAGTATGCAGTGGTATTCTGTCATTCACAGGGAATATCCAGACTTGTATTTGAATTTTCAAGTTGCACACTCAGGAAATAAATATGTAAAATCCTTCTGCTTAGTCTCAAATCCACTATCAGAGATGTATGTACACTAGCATCTGAGGAAATCTAGATTTCTGCATTAATTTGCCTCCTACTTGTTGATCATTTTCTCCCAGTACATTAGCTGTAAGTTTTAAAGCAGAAGATTCCTGAGACCAGTTATACATTTCACTTACATTCACTGTGAACCATATTATGTTTTTCTATAAAACAGACCAGAGAAATGAGACCCCTAAATCTATATCTGAAGCAGACCACAGTTTGTTGTTTTGTTTGTTTGTTTGTTTGTTTTTTTTTGTGTGTTTTTTTTTTTTTTGTGAGATTTTTTTTTTTGTTTTTGTTTTTGTTTTTGTTTTTTTTTGTAACTGGGAAGAAGAATAGGCAGTTCTCTGACTGCAGAAGTTAGAATTTGAACTGGTAGGGAATGGATCCTGCTTACCAGAATGTGGAATAGAAACAGAATCACTCCCCCAGACCCCCATACTCTGTAAGGAGAACCACACCAATCACTGCAAGGTCTCTTTGTGGTTGTTCATCATACACAGTGCCCAGCTACAGCATCTGTAAATTAGCATTTTTCATATTAGACATTTTTCAAATTTTCAGAAGTTTTGACCTTGTTAATTATACCCCCTTTTGTTTTTGAGCATCTTTCTTTTCTTAATACTTTTGGTTCCCCCGTCCTATCATACTGAAAATGGTGTTTTTTGTCAGTTGCTGCAGATTGCCAAGCTTTTCTACAAGCAAGATAAAACTCTACAAAACCATTATTTTTTACAGATTTGAATAAACCAAAAATTGTCAACAGTGACTTCAATAAAATAGTACAGAGCAAAACTCAATTTTATTTTATTAGCTAAGCTGATGTTAATTATTTGTGGTCTATTTCTATAATATCTATGCTCTATTTGTAGCTCTCTGCTTTCAGCCATTAGCAGTTAAGAGTTTCAGTGCTAAACTATGATTTGTTGAGTTTGTTCAACACAATAGTGACACCCACTGGCTTATTGGATAGTTTTTCTTTTCATAGTCCCACAGGGTTAAAACACAAACCTAAGTATACATTGTGAATGATGTTTTCAGCACTTCACTGTGATTTGTCATGCTTCTGTGAAGTATCACTGTGAATACTAAACTGCATCATCAGGGGTTTTGTTCTTATAGCATATTATATTATTGAAAAATATAAGTTGCCAAATATGATAAGTTGCCAAATTTTCCAATAGTTTAGAGCATGGTTCAGATCTTTACAAGAGAGACAGACTATTTACAAGGGCTGTAGTGACAGAACAAGGGGTAGTGGCTTCAGGCTGAAGGAGAGTTTAGATTAGATATGAGGAAGAAATTCTTTACTGTGAGGGTGGTGAGGCCCTGGCACAGGTTGTCCAGGGAAATTGTGGCTGCCTCATCCTTTGAAGTGTTCAAAGCCAGGTTTGGAGTGACCTGGTCTAGTGGAAGGTCATCCTAACCATAACAGGGGGTTTGGAACTACTTGATCTTTAAAATCCCTTCTATCCCAAACCATCCTCTGATTCTATGAAAAGTCAAGCTCTAAGTATTATTATTGCATTTACTTGGCTAAAAATCTATGAAAAATAAATTATCTAATTTGGTCTATTAAGGACAAGAGACTGGATTTAATGCCAAATTGTGTGATTTCTCAGATTTATCTCATCTTAATCAGGTTTATATTTAGAAGAGGGTTTGTTCTGGGGTTTTTTGAGCCTTGACTTACAGGGAAAATTAGTTTGGTTCTAGTCTTACACAGTGAGGAGTAGAATCTTCCCAGAATGGACACCCCTCCAAACCCTGGAAGATGTGGCTTTGCTGTGTAATTGACCAGCTCTTCCTAAAGGGGAGAGGACATGGGTGGAGCTTAGAGCAGCAGCAGATGCCCCCACCTCACTAAGCAAATTACAAAATAAAACATCTCTCCATAAGCCTTTGTGAGCACTCCTCTCTTGCCCACAGACTGCTTTCCTTTCCTTCTTGTTCTGTCCTGCTCCTGGTGAAATGAGAAAGACTGGTTACAAGCCAGACTCCAGTGCACAGTGGAAAGGGCTGCTGTATTATTTGCCTATAATCTGTGTGGAGTTGCTGGGCATTTTCACTTTTGTTTTTATGAACAGAAGGTAAGTGCATTTCACAAATCACTGGTACAACTCCATAGTCTGTAACATAGGATACTGTCCTCACTGAAGATGATAACTGGGATTCTTTTGACTTTTTTGATAATGAGAAGCAAAACAATTCACTCAAATAGCATGACATTTTTATTTCCAATTAAGACTCCTTTAAAACATTGTGCTTGAGACAGTTAAGTACTTAAGGCACTCTCAAAATCTGGTGCTCTTCAGTCTCATGCATAAAAAAAAAGAAAAATTCCAGATAACCTTGGCCATTGCCTTTTCCAAACAATATTAAATGTTTTGTTGCGTGATTCTGAAGTACTTGCAATCTTAGTCTTAGGAAGCATAGTTAATTAAAAAACAATATAGCCTTGTTTTGCTTAAAGTTAATTTCTTACTGCAGGTCAAGCCCAGGATATGCTAAAATAACAGACCATAGTCTTGGCATGGTAGCTCCTGACCTAGACAATTAACAAGGCACTGAAAACCTAGAGGAATTTATTGGCATCAGATGGCAGAGCGGGCATAATATTCTGTTCATTTTATCTGAGCTAATTTGTCATTTCCACATGAGCATGACTACCTTCATCCTCTTTATTTTTACAGCTGTCCTGAGACTGTAATGCTGTGGTAGTCACATTGGATGGGCACAAATAATAGATGTGATAATAGATGTTATGGCATGGTATCAGTTTGGTCTTAACAAAGCTCCAGTCATTATCAGTCTTTGAGCTGAAAGAAAGAGAGAGAATCCATCAGCTTCACATGGCATGCTAAAGTTGTATCAGCTGCCAAACCCATTGTGAATTCTGAATTCAGTGACTCTGTTCTATGACTTCACTACCTTCTACAGAAGGCCATGAAGTCAATTAAATTCACAGGGTAGCAGCAAATGAAGACATTTTATCAACCTAAAGGACGACATGTCCTGGAAGTGTTTATTTTTTAATTATAATAACTACCATAGAATGCCTACAGTGTCTCAGTTTTTCTTTGAGTGCTATAAAAATCATGTTTCTTAACTGTCCAAAGGATATAACATGTTTTAAAAATTTTCTCTTTCAACTCTTGAATGCAGCGCATATACACTATTAATTAAAAATACTGAAGTTGGTGCAGAAACCTGTTGTCAACAAAATGCATTAAAAGACAAAGGCATTAAAAAATTAGTGCAAAACATAGGACTTTCTTTTCCTATTGATGAAAGATGCATTTTGCAAGGTAATAGCTAATTTAGAGAACTAAAAAGCCATACCACTTCCAGTGAAGTTAATGGTTCAAACAGTTGTATTTTATTATATTATTAGTCTGATTCATTTCACTTGTACTCAAAATGATGCTTTAATTAAAATGGTTTTCCAATTATTTTTTTCAATCAAGTATTTAAAGGGCATAATAGCTACCTTAGAAGTACTTCAATTAATAAATTCATTCTAACATAGAATGAGCAATGCTCTGTGAGTAGACAGGCTGCAACTGCTCATGCAAGCAATCACTCAACACCCAAAATCCCGACTGTCCATTCACTGTAAACAAGGATGCAGAATCATCAGCTTTTAATACCAGTAGCCCTTAATTTGCATAATATTTTACACTGCTGAAATTCTGGTATCACAAAAATTGGAACTGTTAGAGAAGACAACATGCTGAGTCTGCCCTGGAATTTTTGCCGGTGACTTCTCTGGAAGCAGGATCAAGGCTGAAGTGAGAGCAGCGATAAATGGAACATGACTCGTATGAGGATTCTTTTTTCAGGTGGTCCTTATTTCTAAGTGTCAGACTTCTTTTCCCAGCCTCTGCACTAAGTTCCTGTTCACAGCTTAAGGGCCAGTGGTCATCCATCTCTACTTCCACTGTAGCATGAACCTATAGTATGTTCCTGTCCAAACATATAGTAAATTACCTTCTCTGTTGTTTTGTTGATTTGATTGAATGATGCATATCATACATTTTTTCACTTCTTTTCACTGTCAAATCTGATTTTTAAAAGACAATTAGAAAATAAATAAAAAGTAAAAGAAGCTTAAATACCTGCTTGTAATTCACAAGATTTTGTCCAGACAGATTCAGCCTGCTGAAATGTTTACACTGAGAAGCAAGCATTCAGGTTCTTTTGCTTCCTGAAGCTACATATCTTCTTACAATAATCTTTCATTTCCATCTTCTTTTCTTCCTTCAATCCATTCATAAAAGTAAAGATATGGTCTGTTATTTCTGTGAATACTGTGAATATCTTTTACTGCCCTCAAGTGGTCCAAAGCCATATGGTTTTCTCAGGAATGTGTGGGGTTCTGTTTTGCTATCTTTTAAAATACTGGATTATAATTAATTATAATAATTAATTCTACACTATAATAAATTATTGATTGATTATACATACTGTGTAACTAATATAATTAATTATATTTATAATAATTTATTATAATTAATGGATGAAGTCTGGAAAGAAAGCAAAACAGTGTTCAGTTTGGAAACAGAACAAGTTATAGGTTAATAAGGATAATGATATAAAGTGAAAAAGATATGTAAGACAAATAAAGGCCTGCAAATACATAGATTCTTGTAGGGTGGAAGTGTAGACAGTTCAGATGTGAAGCCTGATGGATTGAAGCTTGCTTCATTCAGCACTTTGAATCTATGATTGCATAGTTGTTGAGAAGGACAGAACAAAAACTGCAACACATCTGAAACAACTCCACACCAGTGTTATAGACTGAAAAGCCCATTTGGCATGGGAAGTAATTTTGCTTTAGGAGAATGTATATTACCTTGGAAAAGTTAATAGAAATCTTTGGAAATTGTATGGTAATGAAGGTACAAATACTCAATTTAGAACCATTTATAGATAAATTATATTCTTCAACCTCCCAACCCATTTTAGCACAATCTATTAAAATTTATATTTTCTGTAAAGATGTTAGCTAATAACTATTTTTTGTCCAGGAATCTTCACTAGTTTTAAATGAGGCACTAAGATATGAGAGTGGTTATGAAAAATGTGAGCTAAAAAAACTTAATTTGCATATCATGACTTGAAAGGGGGAACTCACTTGATTTGTTCTAACTGTGTGCAAAGTCCCTCTGTCTAAAAGGAGTCCTCATTTTTCTGGTGGGAAAACACAATGCTCATTGGAGTCCTAGGCTTGCAAAAGGTGATATTTAAATTGGCGGAGCCAGGAGGACTTGCAGATTATCCCAAGCATCTCAGAGAGGTGGTCTTGGAGACTTGATGAAGGTGAAAAGAATGATAACCTTCAGCTAGTTGTTAAACTTGAAGGTCGTGTTCCTACAGCACCTAATGCATGAGACAGTTTTGCAGGCTGTCCAGTAGCTGTTTTGAATCATAAATATTTATACATTGTAAGCTTTGTTTTAGCCACAGGGTCATCTCTGAATTGCTGTGGGAGTTACAGCTGTAGTCATTCACTTCTTTGGACTCTTTTCAGGGTCAGCCTGGTGAGCTGGGAGCTCAAGGTCCAATTGGGTCCTTGGGATCTACAGGACCAGCTGGTCTGCCAGGGGAGAAAGGACAGAGAGGTGAGAATGGGCAGCCTGGGCCAGCTGGAGAAAAAGGTGATAAGGTAGGAAACACCACAGACAGCTCTTTCAGGTGTATACAGTGTGTAATGTTAAATATCCATAAGTGAAACAGAACCTGAATGACCAAAAAGCATTTGCCAAACTATACCCTTGATCACACAAAATTCTCACAGAAGTTAATTACAGATAATTAATTTTTGAAAAAATATTTCAGGAGATTTTTTTTTTGCTGTGGATTGCAAAATTAGAATTGTCAGAAGATGTAAAATATGATGAACAGACAGACTCTGATTGTCTCATACCACATCATCCTCCTCAACCTCAAAGAGTGTGTAGAAACGTGGAGCTGGAGGGAGCAGTATGGTGCTTTTAAAAACGCTGCACTAAACAGAAATTTATACCACTTAGAGAGTATAAATTGAAGTTCAGATTTGTATCTTTCATATCTGTACAATCCCTGGCCCTTGGTACTTCATATTAGTTTTGATAGTCTAATTTGACTGATCTCAGAGTGAAATCACTAATGTCAGTATCTAGCACACTTGAAATGTAAATGCTGTAACAAAAATTGTACTGCTGGTTTTACCAAAACCAGGAGCAGGACTGTGAAATTCTATACAGAAATATTTTATAAGTTACAGGTAACTTCCCATTCTGTTGTTTTATAATCTTTGGAGGATGAATGGCTATTGAGTATTAGATGTTTGTCCTGTACTGTACCACCTGTTACATGGGTAACTGTTGGCACTAGTCTTCTGCTAGGCCCAGAGAAGTTTTTTTCAGATATTTAATTTCTGAAAATTATGGCTTTTGATTCATATTTCAAACAAGACTTTTTTTGTTTCTTGCTATATAGTACCACATGTTCTTGTTTTTAATTCTTTTTAAGTTATGACCTCATCAACTTTGTTTTTTCATATCACCTGTTTTTAGGGCCCAACTGGAGTCCCAGGATTTCCTGGTTTAGATGGTGTTCCTGTACGTATTAAAAAAATATTTATTTATAAAAAATTACAGGTCCTATAAATTCATAGCAAGTCCTCTAACAGAATAATATACTGACTAAATTGTTTGGCTTTATACTTATTAATATAATTTCTCTCAGAGTTACATGTTTTGAGAAAATGTAAAATAACTAGTTTAATTTCAACTGTGTTTTCTGTTGATAACAAACACCACCAAATCCCAAAGAGGTAAGTACAGAATTTTCATGCAGGAGTGGGGCAGTGAAAGCAGAGACTACCCATGGCCATGGAGCATGTGTCAGAGCTAGGCTTAAAAGCAGAGTATTTCTTCTCTCAGTTTCATAGGACACTGTAGTCTGCTTGGTTCATTCTTAACATCTCTGAAAATATCTCAAACAATGCACTGTGTTTTGTTCAAACATTCTGATTTTTCCTTGTAGTCCTTTTGCAGGAAGAAACCCAACCACTGATTTCTCATTAATCATGGTGTGTTTCTCATAAATATTAAACTGTCTTTCAGGGTCTCCCAGGAAGGGAAGGACCCAGAGGCAAGCCTGGTTTGGACGGCTGCAATGGCTCAAGGGGAGACCCAGGATTTCCAGGAGAAAACGGTTATATGGGACCAAGAGGTCCTTATGTATGTGAAAGACATTCCTACTGAGCATGTGCATTTCCCCTCCAAGCTAACAGCTCTTAAAATGACTCTTGGACTGTGGCACAAGTTTTACAGTGATGCACAGGGAGTTCCTAGGAATTCTTACTCAGGTTAATAGGAGTGAAACACACTGCTTTAACAGATCAAGCTTGAAAGTGAAATAAGCTTCTATAAAGAAGTAAATATGGCTGCCTTGAGAGTTAAATTCTGTCTTATTTCCCCAGAATTGCAACTCCAGCTGAGAAGGAGTAACTTGAAACCACCGTACCATTCATTAGTACTTGAAATTTCTTAAAAGCATTACTAGTAGGGACATACATGAGATGACTTAAAAATAAGTGGAAGGTTCAACAAGGCTAAGTCCTGTTACACTCTAAGATTTGGTACCACTTTTTTACACATATGCGCTCTGTGCACTCCTAGTATTGCCTAGGCATGTATCTGTACATGCAGAGATAGTTCCACAGTTAAAATTAGCACTTTAATATTTATTTAATTTTTCTGGTAAAATGGAAGGCACTTTACAATTGTTTAAGTAGCTGTGTTAGCAGTACTTGACTACTGAAGATAAGATTCTTGTCATTATGGGAAATAAATTACTGTAGCTCCAAAGAAATCTTGCTGAACAGTTCTAGTCACCAGTCTTTGACTTTTTGTGGAAACAAGTTAGTACTGAATGAATAAGAGCTGATTAGCTGGTCTAACAGCTTCCCTGAAATTTTTTAAGTAACACAATAAAAACAACTGCACTTTACATGAAAAATCAAATGTGTTTAGTGAGCGCTAAATAAAGTGCTGAATTCAGCCATTATAAAAATGTGGAGATGGTGCAAGAGTGTAATGATGTTATCAAAGATAATAACAATTAGAATAAATACAGTTTCATGCTATGAAAGACACAACATTATGAACTTACTAATAGCCTCATAATCTCTGAAAGTAACTGGTTACTTCTGCTGAAACTCTAATTTCACCTGTATTTTCTTACTTACTACAGCCTTCAAAATAGAGTTTTACTTTTTGTAATTAGACAAGTGACATAAAGGAAAAACAGAACATGGGACAGCATAAATCCTACCAATTTCAGGAGCATGCTCTTTGGCAGGTGTCGAAAAGTATTTGCAACCTACAAGAACAGGGAGACACAACAGGCATGTAGCCTTGGATTGCATACTAAAATTCCAGTGCAAATGCATTTAGCTACCCAGAAAAACAACACATAGTAACCATATTTGCTTGTGTGCAAGAATGCTCTTCCAACCTCTTTATGCAGATTGCCTAGTTTTAAATAGATTTGTTGCACCAGGTACTAACTTGACTGTACATTACAGCCAACATTTTTATCTAATTCTTGTTTATAACATTGTCCCGTATAATTTTATTTCACACTGTGTACATATACATCAGCTTTACTTCATTTACCTTGTTGGAAATAAAGTAATTTCTATCTGTAAGGCCTTACCTAAGTCACATAGAAAATAACAAACTGAATCTAACAAAACTGTTTTATTATACAAGAGACCAGATGTAAAATAACTAAAGATAAAAACAACTTTTGATTTGTTTAATGTGTTCCCTAGCAGCTGTTGTTTACCTGTAATCTGTATCCAATCTACTGTAGCTATATCCAGCTGCAGACAGTTGTAATTCTTCCTTTTATTGTACCATTCTAGGGAGAAATACTTTCCCTCTTTCATTCTGCCTGCAGGATTTGGACAGCCAGTTTATGATATCATGAACACTTTACCAGTACAGTTTTAAAGTGGTTGACAGTGTCCCATGTTATTGAACTCAGTAGTCAGGTGGTTAATTTAGTTAAATTATATCCACTGTATTAGGATTTCAAATGGAAAAACTTCAGAAGTAACATCTTTATATATATGTTCTTTTGATATGTGCATATCATGCTCTTAAGAGTAGACTGAGCATTGCAGTTAAATTTTGCAAAATAAATCATTTGTTCATGCTAACTCAGATTGAGTTTTTGAGGGTGCTACAATTAGCAAGGTTTTATAAAGGACACCACAGCAAGTACCATGGGAACTTAGTTCTTAAAATCTAGGGCTCTTAGGTATCAGATTTTTTTATAAACTGAAACAGGTTTCCTAATAGATGGAAATATTGAATACTATGCATCTAATACAGTCCATACTTTTATTTTTTTATCTGTATGCAGTATCACTTCTGAATCACACTTTCATGCAATGCAGAGTGCTAGTACTTAAAGCCACTGCCTCCCTGAAAGAAAAAGAAGGCATATTGATACTAAGGGCAAGATTTGTGAACATTGTAGAATATTGAAAGACCCAAGTGCTAAGGAGCACCTTAACAGAGCAGGAGTCCAGAAGCTGTGGGAAGCTGGTTTGCTCAACTGTGCAGAAGATTTTGTTAGATAAAATGATCATTCGTGATCCTAGTGGATACCTTGTGATATAGGGGCACCAGAAAGTCCCAGACCGAGAAGTTATCGTACATTCTCCATGAAAATGTAGGATATCAGTAAGTGGATCATGTTTTAAAAGACTCTTTTTCTTTAAAGGGAATTCCAGGGCAAAAAGGAGAAAAAGGAAATTCAGTGTTTATTTTGCATTTTGGAAAAGGACTTCCAGTAAGTATCTGATCGTGAAAAAGTCATCTATTTCTAGGAAAACATGTATGGTAAATGTAATTGTTCCATTACTCCTCACTAGTTATAAAACTTAGTGGAAAAAAAAAAAAAAGAAACGAAAAACACATATACAACTCTAACAGATAGTTTGTAATCTTAATATCTGTAAAGTTAGAAAATACCCACAAGAAAGCTTGAACTGGTTCATTTGCTAAATGACTGTCATTACAGGGAGAGAGAGGTGATCCTGGACCCCCTGGCATGCCCGTAAGTACAGTCAGTGGGTTCTATAACTGCTTTTTGTCTTGAAGATCTTCAATTTTTTTCTCCTTAGTATGGTAAGAAATATTGGGGTTTCTCTCTGCCGGCCTTAAATAGCAGAATTCCAGAATAAAGTCTGAGAAACATCAAGTCTGTATAGTCTTTTTCCTATGGCCAGTTCATGTTGGCTGAAAGGGAGTAGAAACAGATCATCTTCAACTGCATTAGCTGTGTGTGGAGCAGCTGTTGCCCTGGTATTCACAGAATATTTTCTCTGTGAAATTCAAGATGTGAAATCTTCTACTGTATCTGATGGGTCTCCCAAGAATAAGTAGCACTCTGATATTCCAGCCATAAGAACATGAAAGAAGAAGAGAGACTTTAATTTTGTTGCTGAATCACATTCTTGATGTCTTTGGGTTCCTCTTTTTATACCCTTCAAAAAGGCATTCACTGATGAATTGTATCAAGTCCCTGCAATGCTGACAAAGTTAACTCAATGCATTAATAACAGAGAACTGTGTCTTGTCCAGTATTATCCAGAAGCTGGTGCTGGGCTGCTCTAGTCACAGGGAGATTTCAGGCATGGTGTTAAGCTTTGGGCTATGGGTGGAATTCAGTGGCCAGTAGGCTGAATCCAAGGTGTTTTAGAGGGGCTGGGTTTGTGTAGAAAAGGGCAAGTTCTTTCTATGTTCACAAAAAGAGCTTTTTCCATCTTTTCCAGGGACCTAGAGGGTCAAGAGGTACAACGGGCCCATCTGGATACCCAGGCCACCCAGGCTTGCCTGTAAGATCCCCACAGTTATACAGCCTCGCCTTAGGATATGCATTCATTTTTGTCTACCCATTTAAGAACTTGCCTTAATGTGAATCAAAGCCTAAAAGTAATTTTTGAGGCAGGTAATAAGATAGATTTTTCCTTTACCTTATGAGTTTGGCAGTTGAGGAATATGTTCTTCCTTCCCATGTCTGCATGAACATGTTTCATCCTGGCAGTCTGTGGTCATGGAGAAACGCTCCTAGGGCTCTCTCCTTAACCCCTTTTCCCAAGACCACCTGTGGGAGACAGAAAAGGGGAAGCCAGAGGTCAGCCCTCCTGAAAGCAGTGACCAAGTGAAGTAAATTGCACTTTGGAATAGGTACACTCCAAGATAAAATTCTGCCTCCAGGTCCTATGACCAAGAGGAAATAATTTTCAAAACCTGTCTCTAAATCAGACATATTGACTTGTCTTCATTCTCTTTTAAAGGGTATTCCAGGTTACCCTGGTTTGCCAGGTGAACAGGTAGGTAATAACTTCTGAAGCTGTTAGTGAAATAATAATTTATACAACTATTTGAAATGTTCATTTTGTTTATTTGCTATCAAGTTTTTCCAAAGAGTTACTTGATGAAACTCTAATGTCAATATTTTCTGATCATACTGAAACTGTGTACATTCTTTATCAATTAGGGAAATCCAGGGATTGGAGTGGTTGGACAAAAGGGGGAGCCGGTAAGAAAACAAGTAATATTAAATATATTATTGCTGTAGAGTTAGAAGAATAATAGAGTCTTGTTGAGTTCCCTGGAACCCATTCATTTGTGGCTTTGTAGTCTGCTAATCATGTTAGAACAGGAGAAGTTATTGAATCAATTAATTCCTTCAGCTCACTGGAGGAATTCCTTCAGTGAGCTGCATTCAGGAATCAAGCACATTCTGAAGATTTTGAAAAGCAGCAATCAGTGTTACTTAGCATTTACATACATTCTGAACAGGCACTGCCTAGGTAATCACAGCAGTATTTGTGATTACTTAATGACAGGGGCTGGACCAGATCAGTCCCTGAATCTCATCTCTTGCTAAGTGCAGAACAGATGTCAAGGAAAGAGTGTAAGAGGCATATAATAATAGTTCTTTACTGGTCTCCATCTACATTAGCATATTCAGGATATATAGAGCCAATGTGGAATATGTAATATTTCTTCTATGAATTAGTCCAATCAGTTCTTAGAATTTGTGCAGGTGTCTAACATACACAACTTTCCACAGCAAATCAATAATTTCAATTCACATTCACAAAGTCTTGTGCTCAAAGGCTTTGGTCTAGAACATGAGAAACTGTATGTACACATACGAGATTTGGCAGTCCTGTAACTACTATCTCCACAAGATTTGGAGCAGGAGCCAGGCATTCTCATTAATTTCCTTAGCTGTAACATCATTTTTAATGACTCAGGAGATTAAATTGCCAGCCTTACTCATCTGGAAAGATGGTAAAGAGGCTTACAGGTCTCAGTGCAAACTTTTATCTGCAGATAATTAGTACATTTTCAGTGAGTACAGAAATATGTAGTGCTATGGTACAACAGGAAAACAAGCTGAGTGTCACTGAAATACTGCATGGAACATCTCTGCTGTTGCTTTGGCTTCCACAGGGCGACATCGGACTGCCTGGGCCACCTGGGTCACCGCTCTTAGTTGGACCTCCTGGAGCTCAGCTGTTCAAAGGACAAAAGGTGTTCATTTGTCATCATATTTAACAGTGCTCAACTTGGCAAGTACAATCCAGTGATGTAATTTTGCAAGGATGGCATAAGACATACCTATCTTTCTGTAAGAAAGCACCATCTGCAGCAGAATCCTTTGTTCAGCACCCTTCCTACAAGCTTTCAGGAGAGGACACCCCACGTGCACTTTAGCTCATGCTCTGGAGGGAAGACTGTCTTGATGCAGAAAAGAGATACTGCTCTTGCTTTGGTTTTCTTCATTTTTGTCATTAGCAAATCATATTTCAGGCATCTTGGCAAATTTGATTACTGTGCTATTGAATCTCTTTGTGGCTGTTCACTAATACTTTACTTATTTAATACAATATAAATTTTTCATATCACTGGCAACTCTACTCCAATCTATAGTTTTGAACTAAACCTAACCCTTCTAGGGTGCTCTTTTTAATATAAAAATTAAGTGTGATCTTGTAGTCAATTTTTATTGCAGGTTTTATCACAGAGTCATGGAATTGTTTGGGTTGGAAGAGTCCTTAAAGATCAGCTAGTCCCAATCCTTCTGCCATGGGCAGGGACACCTTCCACTAGACCAGGCTGGTCAAAGCCTCATCCAGACTGGCCTTGAACATTTCCAAGAATGGGGCATCCACAACTTGCCTGAACAACTTGTACTTCTTCAAGGTCACACCTATCATAGAACATTTCGAGTGGCTTGGAACTATGTTCCAAGAATGAATGTTTGTAGCCCATGCTTTTTTTAAACAAAAACTGTTTTACAGAGCCCTATATTGTTACAGAGGTCTCTGCATCCTCAAGTCTGATTTCCTCAAATGGACAAATGAAAAGGTGAAGTTGGCATTGCCAGCTCCTTGCAACTTCAACTCAGGGAACCAATAGATTTCACATGTTGGACCTTGGGCTTTGATCATGCAAACAGCTGCTATACAGGTGTATAAAGAGAGGGAAAGGACCAAAAGAACCTCCATAAACTCCCCACATTCCTGGGAAGTGGCACATTTGCTGCTCTACAACATGACACAAACATGGCCATGTAAGCAGCCATTCAGACTGGGACTGTGCTCAAAAGTGTAGATTTATGCTTGTGAGTACTTGCATCAAACCAAGAAGAGCAGCAAATTAAAAAAAGAACTACTGTCATGCATGTTTGTAGGAACAAAGCCCTGACTTGCAGATCCTTGGAAGTGAAAAGATACATATATCTCCCTCTACAGTCATTATGCAGGTTTGACAGCATTAACAGAAATAAAGATAAGTACATAAACATTTTTCTTGCTTTTCTTGTGTCTAGGACACCTAAAGAAATACACCTGGTGCTTAAAAAAATACCATTAACACTTCTAATTCAGAGTAGGACTTTAAAAGAGTTAAGCAGCACATAGGCATATCCTGCAAATTAATATACACAAAAACTTTCCTTTTATATGTAGGGCCAAAAAGGATTACCTGGGGTGACAGGATACAGAGGGCCACGTGGACCTAAAGTAAGTAATGGGACTTTTTTTTCCCCATGGTGCTGGCATAGTCCTTGTGTGGCTATTATGTTAAGCTTCTAAAGCACAGCATTTTTTGCTGTGAAATTTAATCACTGCCTAAATCAGTGTGAAAGCAAAAATATTTCAAAACCCTTTGGAAAATCTTTCTGAGTCTGTTTTATATATACCTATTGAGTGTTGCCTGGTAGCAAAAAGTCAGTGTTGTTGCCAGTTGGGCTGTTGACATAATGGATTGGAACTGTGAAGAAAATACAAGTACAGATTATTTTTCCTCAAGAAGAGAAACAGAGATGATCTGAATGTGTTCCTAATGAGGCATGATGTATATTTAGCACAGAAGGTTGAGGAAAGTCTTTAACTTGACATTGTGGATAACCCCAAGGGTAGAGAAGGCAGAGTCACCTGTTTGGAGAGAGGGTTGCTTTTTACTGTCTATTCTAGATTTTCTTTTCTTTCTGTCAACATGATCAGTTTAAACATTGAGGTGCCAGAAAAGGAAAATCCATAGGCAGGAAGCTGCCAGATCTCAGAAAAAAAGGGGAAATTTGAGGCAAAAGAATACTCTAGTTTATGTTAAAAACTTATTTAGCTTTGTAGCAGAAGGGAAGAAATGAGAAGCATGAACATCGCATTTCTGAATTGTAAGTCTGGCACTGTTTCAGAAGTTCATTTTCCATCATAAAAATACCACTGTTACCTGGCACTGGAAAAGAGAACAAAGCTAATCTTTTTCTATAAAATTTACATTGAAAATATGGGCTTTATATGCATGCTCCAGTACTAGTTGTCTGTGTAGATGATAATACATTCACTTGCTAGTCATAAGCAGGAACAGAGAAATCAACTGAAGCAGCTCAAATTATGCCCAAAACTTTAGAAAAAATATATACAAATTCATCTGCTGAAATAATACGAAGCTTAGAGAAGAGACCAGAGGAGGATCCTCAAATAACTGGAGCTACTTAGGCACTGCTGGTGATGCTGTGGGAAGTCAGCCCCACTTGTGACTAAGCCTCACAAGTGAAACAAGATCCGTCAATGTAATGTGTACATCATTTAATAAACATGCACAAAAATTAAAATATATGGCACACTTCACTGATCATCTTGGTTAAAAAAACTATTCTGACTGCTCTAGGGCATACTTGGGAGAGGAGAAAAGGGTGAAAAAGGTCTTCCTGGATTCCCTGGATTGCGGGTAAGAAAGTTGCACAATAAATTATATCACAAATTCACTATAATTAGGCAGTTTAAGTTTGCAATTTCAAGAAAAACTTCAAGGATTTTTTTAACTAATCTGTCATGCTTCCTGTATAGGAGCCTTGCCCTGGGACTTACCCTGTTTCAGACTTAAACATAAGCTCATACAGACTTTTCTTGGAAAGAAAGTAAATCTGTAGGGTTATCCTTTAAATATTTGGACCAGCACAAAGCTGCTCTGGAATAGCACAGTACTAACACAGTAATTTTAGTGTTCTCTGTACGTGTTGATGGCAGTTTTTTACACCAACTTTACTTATGCTTGATTTACCTAACAGTGCTGAGGTGGAGCAGCATTCCACTACTGTGCTTGATGCAATATAGTAAAAAAAAATTAAGGGAAAACTTGACTGCCTTGCTTTGGTCTATAATTTTAATTCTTTTCCATTTCTCACAGAAAGTATTTGCAAAAGCTTCACAAAGTTTTTGGAAGATATCCCAAATAATATTTATCTATGTAACATTAATTATCAGCAGTTCTGAATAGGTTTAATTTTAAATAAGTTTTTACTGTTTTAGCTTACAGTCTACTTGCTTTTATTAGGGTCACCCTGGTTCTTATGGACCTGCAGGTTTTCCTGGAATGAAGGTATGAAGGCAGAAAAATATAAGCAGCTCCCTGAACGGTGGGATCAAGGAGATTTTGTTTTCTGTGGATTTGTGCAGATTTGGAATTTCCACATACTTCACAGCTCAGATTGCATTCCTTCTTTTCTCTTCTGCTACCTGTTGCCACAGAAGCTGTATGAACTCTGTGTCTTTGATTTTCTGCCACTCTGAAATTTGGCTGAAATTTGCTAGTGGAATCTGAAGTTGCAAGGAGGAGGAAGTCAGTGGGACACACATACAGGATATTAGAAAAGTTATGCAGCATGTTAATTTTATTTTTTATGGTGACATTGTTTGTGTAATTTTGTGGTGAATGCATGTTTTGTTCATGTTTCTGGCTTGAGAAATTCCAGTGATGCTAAGACTGCTAAATTTTACTTATGAACTTAACAACATCTTACTGGAATAAAGAACAATAGATGTATGTATATAAATCTATATCTTGTCCAACTCTAGTGAAGGTAGTGATCATGCTGTTCATAAATCACATTGATGTATAAATATTTGCCTCTAGAGTTATGTTCCAGGTGACTGTTTTATCTGCAACAATACTTTTCACTTTGTTTTTCACTCCTGTCTACCTAAAGGGTTTGAGTACTGGCTGGATGAGTATATTAGAAAATCATAAAAAGAGAAGAGAGCTGATGTGCAGCTGCTTTCCATGCAGTAGTTTAAGAGAATCATTCAGCAGGCAGCAAACCAATTTCAGCTGTATTAAGCAGACAGTCTGTCAGAGTCTGCTGGTATGTATTCCAGCTAATTCTGTGCCCCAGCTTCTCTGAATCTGCTGAGCACTGTCTGAATAACCTGGCAATACATGCTGTGAATTTTCCAACACAGGAGAGTCTGTGAAACACCACCTCCTGTACAAACCCAGTGAATTCTCTGGGCACACAATTATAACATGACAGTACTGTATGGCTGGGCTTTGCTCAATTAATTATGTCTTAACAGATTAATCAATTTGTATTTATGTGATCCTTTCCAGGGTGAAATAGGATTTGCTGGTTTTCCTGGACAACCTGGCTATCCAGGCATACAGGTAAAAAAACTACCACACATTCACACCCCACTCCCCTCTGTGCCAATATTTCCTCCCAAATGTACCCACTTATCAGGCCAATTCCCTTTATACAGTCATAATTTCTGTAAAGATTTACTGTTTTCATGATAGTTATAGTTATTCATCACCATGGTAGTAAACAGCAATGTAAGAAAACGTTCCTAGCTTTTCTAGGAAGTGGGAATTCTATTTTACATACCATAGGAATTGTTAATCCCAACAGTTACCTGTAAGTATACAGGATAGCTACCTAATCCATGAATTGTAGTACTCTGCAAGGTATTCACAGTTGAGCTGCATTCCCCATGGAGGTATGGGAGTTAAAGGAAGCTGCTATTTAGTTAATAGTATGATCCTCTAAATGAAGATGAAAACTGGCCCCAAATAAGGTGGCAACATTCCATTCAGATGGGCCTGTTTGCATGATTTACCAGAATCTCTTGGCATGTGTTCAATCTGGTTATGTAAGTAATTGTTCCAAGATGTTTACTAGAATGGTAAGGAAGTGGAGTCCTTCACAACAGCTGTGCTTAAACATTTCCTACTTTGGCTCACTTAGATGACACTAACTGCCTTTTGTTTTACAATACCTGCTGCTTTCCATTAGGGATTAGAAGTGTAGGTGTCACAGCCCAGGGCTAAGCAGTAAAACAGGAAAATATTTAAAGTGTGGAAAATATGCTTAAAACAAGTTCAGAAGACCCAGGTGTCAGTCTAGTGACATTTCAGGACAAAAATTTATGGAATTTTCTTCTGCAGGCTGCAGAGCCAATGAAATTCTGACTACTGGATCATATTGTAACTCTGAGTAATAGCAAAGACTTGAAGGAAGGGAACTAGTATATTTCCTATGGAATCTACAATGCTAAAGCACACTCAGAAGAAAAAAGCAGTTCTGGATGCTACCCTTGAAGGAGCAAGGCAGCAGTGAGTCTAGCCAGGGGGGAAGGCTTAAGGAGTCCTGGGATAGGGTCCAAATGGTCAGCAGTGTATGAGCAAGAGGAGAAGTGAAATGCTGCAATGCAGAAGGTGGGTGACAGAATCATCAGTAGAGACATCATTAAAGTTATTATCACAGTACAGAGGACAAAACATTATTGCAGAAATTGCGATGCTAATGAACTTGGCTTAAATATTCTGGAAAACAAAAGTTAAGTAGTGTTTATTTCCCTCTGAAATAATTTGTTTTTGAAAACTGCATATAAGCCACTGAATTCTCTTCAAGAGATTTGCACAAAAATAACCTCCGTTATAAATTAAAGATTAAAATTGGAACGTGCTCTACATAATCTGTGGTGACACAAAGAAGTGAACTGTGGCTGGTGCAAACTTGTCATAAGTAGTATACAGCTAAAGACACAGCAGAAAGCACACAAATATAAAGAAACAGTCAGGTTTTCAAAGCATATTTACAAATGAGAAAGGACAAACACATAAAGTAAATAAGTAAAAGTACAATAAAAGCATCTGGCTTAGTCACAGACTTACTTTCTAAGTTAGGACTGTCAGGAGAATGCTAGACCAGCTTCTTCATCCAAGATTTTAATTATGTGGTCATACCTGGGGGGGGAAATTGCCCACAGATGTTACTTTTCATCCCTTTTGGCTGTTATCAACTTCACAACACAGTGATATCATTTAGATACTAATTAAACTGAAACATTGCATATCAGATTTAAACAGGAAATTCATTGCAGTCCAATACTCCCAAAACCTAGAGTCAAATCTTAAGTGTTTTGTTGTTCAAAAGTTGTCACCCTGATATACATATTGTTTTCATTTGGGGCCTCAGTAACAAACTTGAGACAAGTCAGAATAGTGCACTCCTCAGACTCCATTGATTAGCCCACAGCCTGAGTAGCAATCAGTTAACACTACAAACAGTAAACAAACACATGATTAATTGCTGGTAGGTTATGCTAGGGAAATGGTTAAAGTCCTGCAGTAATGAATCAGAAAGATGAAATTACAATTGCTAGTGCCCAGAGCAAAAGAAATCAAATCAAGTATAGACACAACTTAATAAAAAAAGGATAACTAATACAGATATGCAAAATCCTGAGTGATTGCACAGATACTGTAGTTTTGATTGGGAAACCATTGGAGAAAACTGATTATTCCTGAAAGGGGCAGACCTATCCAGTCTGCATCAACTGTTCAGCTGGCCTCACCAGCTGTTGCTTATGATCCACTAGAAATCACATACACCAAAGGAACAAGAATATGATAACTTCTCCCAGGAATAGTCTGTCCTTGTGTAGATTTTTCTGAAACAAACATGTTCATAGAAAATCTAAGATGCATTCCGATTTAAGGTGTAGAGTCTCAGAAAAAAACCCTGTTACATTGAAAGTAGATTTCATCTCTTAAAAAATGCTAACTGTTGCTAAAAGCAAAGAGTGGACTTCAATGAATTGTTGCCATTGCTTTTGATGCCTAAGCCTGGATGCTTGCAACACAATTTTTTAAACAAATAAACTGTTAGGGAGTTGATTCTCCTGAAGTTTTTATGGGAAGAGAAAACAGTATTAGTCAACAAAATAATCCAAACATATCCATGCTGTTATGCAGGAGTGTACCAATGGTGAAAACACAGCAAACAGCAGCTGCCAGCCAGAGAGGGTCATTAGCCCTAATAGCCTAAAACCAGATTTTCAGAGACCATAACTGGAATTTATTACTTGAGATACCAAGAACAGACATGTTTGACATTGGCTCATTACTCTTCAGTTCCTTTCTTGTGTTCTGGTTGTGTTATTTTAAAATCAGCATGAAAATTATATAAGATTTGGGCCAAATACATCTATTATACAAATCTTTATTTATCATCATTAAATTAATTTTAAGGCTCAAAATCCTTTCTAAATTTATCAGAGGAGGAAAAATGCTAGTTTTACTTTTTTTTTTCTGCCACACAGAAGGCTCTTCTGTGTCATTAGGGAAGACAAATTTATGTTCTTTTTAAAAAAAACAAAGATGACACAAGAATATTTTTTCATTCTGCAAGATACAGTCAAAGGAAACAGGCCAGAGATCAAGAGGGCAGCAGTCAGTGACAGAATTGTCTAACTACTGTAGAGACACCATTTTTAAAAAAAAGAAGCCAAGAAAGAGGCACAGAGACCTTGTTTTCACTTGTATAAGAATGGGTATCCAGTTCTCCTTGTCTGTGTCCTCAAAGGACCTGGAGTCCAGTCTGGGAATGCAGCCTCACTACGCAGTTCCCACATTGACATTCTTGTTTTCTTAGTTCCCATTTGCTGAAAAAGGATAGCTGATTTCTAATCTACAAAGCAAAAGGTCTAATACAATTTGCCACATAAAAGACTTCCCTAAAGTCCACTTCACTTGCAATTTTAAGTAGCAAAATCCAAGTTAATTTAGAAAACCTCCAAGCAGAAGTGATTTTCCTCACCATTAGTAAGCACTTTCATGTTTCCCTACTGCTGATGTTTTAAACTTCTTGTAAGAGCTTTGAGTATCTCTTACCATTGATAATAGCTGTTAGACAGTGAAACTGTTTTTCTTTATGCTTATCTGTCATGAAGTAACTTCCTAATTCTGATATAGAATTTCTGTAACTTTTAATTACAGATTGGTTGTTAAATTGAAATATCTCAATTGAATGGATACTGATTTACTGTAGTTGAGTCATATTTACAATAAATGAATGAAATCAAATGCAGCAGTCACATGTTCTGAAGAGTCAAATAGATATCTGTGATGGGTATATTACTGTTTACCAATTGGTATTCTGAAAGATAATGATTATTTTAAATCTTTTTGCTTGCTTTTAAATGCTGCAAAGTGTCAAAATCAAGTTTCCTGGGTGGTGTGTGTCACATCCTTACATATCTCCCCACTGTTGAAATATTCAGTTACATTCTTGTACACCATATATTTGTATATAAAAAAATTATTGTTGGACTTTTACAGGGGGATCCAGGAGAAAAAGGGCCTCCAGGTCCTCCTGGAGCTGTTGGAACTCCACTGCTTCCTATAAAAGGTTTTATCTATTTTTCACTAGTCTTTGTGCTGTGTAAAGTGCAGGGCCTGTTTTGCAGGTGTGTGAAAGTGGTCACTAGGGGTGCAGGGGACAGAATCCTAAAATACTCCCAGTGGCCACAGGCTGTATTTCTGGGTTTGGCCATGTTTTTGTGTTTGTTTGTCTTGCTGATCTTCCTGGAACTACATTAAACATACAAGTGTCACCTTAAATGTTTGTTTGTGTGAAAGGTCTTTGTGCATACAGTCACAACTAGATCTGAAGGACTCTCTTGTTATTGGACCTAAGCATATCTACAAAAAATCTGTGAAAAATAAGCCCATGCTGGTTAATGGCTTAAAGCCCAGCAAATAAGAACACCTGCCTTCCTTTGTAGTTTAGGATTTTTGTTTTCAGTGTTGCCACAACACACAAATTTTAGACTGCAATCAAGCTTCCTGTTTGCAGGGGGAAAATCCTGGGACTAGTACCTCCAACAGAATACCTGTCAATTTATTACCTTCCTCCCTAAACCTCAAGCTGGGTATTAATGTCACAGCTCCCTTTATCCCCATCTTACTCAACTAATTGGTGAAAAGATGTGTGGAAGTTCTTATTTCATAACAGGAAGCAGTAGGGAACAGCCAGGTCTGCTGCCTGCAAGGCTGTGCTTTTGTATCTAATACTTGGAGAGCTTGTCTTGTGAGAACATTTCAACAGAGAGCTCATCATAAATTGTATTTCTAGTGCAGCACTAGAAATTTCCTGTGATCACAGAAGTAAGTTACAACAAAACCCCAGTTCAGCAGAAACTTCCCATTAGATAGGGGCCTCATCCTGAAATAAATTAATTTCTTTCCACAGACTTTTATGGTTTCCAGCCCATACAACGAACAACCCCATGCTTAATATCTTGAGTAACATTCAGTCATGTGCATGGTGTGTGAGTGGATACAACCTTCAGAGAAAGAGGCCTTTAGAACAATAGAGAACAGAACTACTGCCAATGTTTTATTTTTCCAATTTAATGAAGCTGTTTACATCTGATTCAGGTTTTCTTTATCAATATGCAATTGCAATTTAAAATGTTATTATTTGTAGCAATTTTGAAAATATACTATGAAAAATATGAGTAATTCCAACTAAGGTGATCCTGAAATGACCTCCCTGTGTGTACTGCCAAAGCACCTAACATGATATCCATATTTATTTAAAATGCTACACATGTTTATTTTGGGTAAACATTTCTCTCAGCATTTTGTAATACATAGCACAAAGATACTTCTACAAAGTCATGAAGAGTTAAAAATGTGCTAGTGAAATGGGCTGGAATCCATAGAAAAGTAACCAAATCCTCCCACCTTAAAATTAAATTGTTACACATTTTAAAATGTTTCATAAGTTATTTTACTCTTGTGTAGTTTCCAAATTATAATTTTGGTTGCAGCTTAATTTAGATTTAAGCTGTCAATTCCATACGGTGTTCAACTCATGTTTCTGTAATTCTCTGCAGGTCCACGAGGAGATCCTGGATTTCCAGGTCCTGTTGGTGAAATGGGGTCAGTTGGACCAATTGGTCCTTCAGGCCTTCTAGGAAGACCAGGATATGATGGAACAAGTAAGAAATGTAGAGGATAAATGTGAACTATACACCAGAAGGCAAGAAAGCAGCTGAAAGAAAACTGTTCTTTGTTCTTGCTTGATGAAAGTCACCAACTACAAAGACTGTTCAGTAAAAATATTAACTCAGCACTTAATAGCCAGAAAAAGAAACAAAATGATCCAAGCAGAACATTAGGAATGGCTAGAAAAGGAACAGAAGACAAAGGAGAATACTACCATGGTAAACCCCATGATATAACTGTGTCTGGAGTGCTGTGCTTAAGATTTCTGCTCTCCATCTCAAAAAAATATAAAGGGATGTGCTGAGGATGGCTTTGCTCTGTATGAGGAGCTGGAGTAACTGGGATGTCTGGAAAAGAGATAATGGAGGGAAGGAGGAAAAGAAGTATTTGAAGTTCTACAGCAGGAACCTCTTTTCTTGTGGATCTTGAAAAATCTAAGGATTCAAGCATTAGTTATATAGAAGCTATTTTTCAGGGCAATCCTGAATGGTCTGGAGTTTCCTCCTTGATATGTCACATTAATGCTGTATGGGCTGTTTACCTGTCTTGTTTTTCAGGTCTTCCTGGCCTGCCAGGAGTAAGTGGGGCACCAGGACCTCAAGGTTTTCAAGGGGACCCTGGTTTGCCTGGAACAGGTGAATTAATCCCAGGAAGACCAGGATTTCCTGGACCACCAGGCCTACCAGGGCAGCCAGGAAGACAAGGCTTACCTGGACTACCCAGTAGGTTCAATAGCAATTTATATAACAAGAATAGAATTCTGCAGAGTAATAGATAATTTTTTTTTGTTGGTGCTACAAATACTGAGAAGTGCAAAGTGCATTTTGACAACTATTTCAAAGTTTACATGGGATTTTGAAACCATATTTTTTCTATTAGCTTTTGATCAGTGAGATTTCAAGATTTTCATAGTTTTCTGGGTGATTTAAACCCACAAAAGTAACACACATATTAAAATTAAAAATTAAAATGGTTCATTAGTGCTTTGGTCTAATACACCATTTTTTAACTGTTCAAGTTAAAAATACTGAGGAGGAAACCCACATCCTTTAGAAAAGAACAAGTAAAGTTCTAAGTAGGAAAAAAATAGTGGCATGAGAAGCAATGTGTCAACATCAACTCTAGCCATACTGTCTGTTGCAGTATAATCTACAAGCAACAACTTGTAAAGCATTTAATAAGATCTCTAACTTTTCATGTGAGAATAACAAGACAAGGGAGAGGAGGACACATGACCTAAGCTGTGGAAACATAAACCTAATTTATACTGGCTGGAAAATTTGTTTTTTCAAAGGTGTAATCTGTACTGACAGAGGGATCCCTGGAGAACCTGGACCAAAAGGTCAGACTGGCCTCCCAGGAAGAAAAGGAGCAAAAGGAGAGAAGGGTAAGTTGGCCTGGATAACAACAATTTGAGTATGAAACCTTTGCCAGGAGTGTCAAATCTAAATGTGCAAGAAGTTCATGGTAACTTGGAGGTTTAGGCCCATCAAAGTACAGAATTACTGTTGGCACTGGGGCTTCTGAGTCAACAGAGTCCTGTTAGTGCAGTTACTCAGCACTATAAAGAGAGACTGATAATCCTCTCCAGGTGAGATAACATCAGATAAAATGGTCTAAATGTGGTGCACTACTCACACAGAAAAGAAAAAGGACAGCATTATTTTTTTGTGTAATTTTCAGCTGTTTCAATGTAATTTTGACACTTTCATGTAGGAAGTCAAGGCCTCTGCTCATGTAGTGCTGGTCCTCCTGGTCCCCGTGGTGTGCAAGGACCTCCAGGTACTCCAGGAAGGAAAGGACAAATGGGATACCCTGGAAGACATGGAGAAAAGGGTGACCCAGGCTTGTCTGGTGCAGTGGGATCACAAGGGCTCCCTGTGAGTACTTTTCATGAGCTTCAGTAAACAACATCAAGCTACCTCTCAACTCAGGAGGCATTTAAGCAGAACGGTGGAGAAAGTGCCCTGGAAAATTATCTGGAACTTTTATCTACTTTAGCTTATTACAGTCTAGTGGAACAAGCCTTTACTTTTGGGAGTAGACTTTCTTTAATGTGCTTCATATAGTTTATCTTAGTCCCCAGAGTGAGCAGTAATTCAAAACACCCCTTAATCTAACTGCTTTAGGAATACATTGTGTGATAATTTATTGGTCTTGCTGTGATTTTGATCTACTTCTTCTGGTCTGAAATATGGAATGTACATCCAGGATGCTGCATGCCAAAATAATGCCAAATAGAAGGTTTTTTAAATACACTTTCTTGTGTGTGAGAGGTTTTTCTTTGAAAATACAGGTAGATATGCCCTGCTTTATAACTATTGCATTATGGTTCGGTTTTTGGGTTGTTTTGAGGGGGTTTTTGTGCTTTTTTTGTTTTTCTTGGTTGGTTTTTGTTTTGGTTTTTTTTGAGATTTGGGTTTGTTTTAATAGTAGAACTGTTTGCTCACATAAGGAATTGCTTAAAAGTTTCCAGAACATGTAATTTCAAAAGAAAAAAAAGCAAACAAATCCATTGTAAGTCTGAGAGAAGGAGGTGGAAGGGTTCTCATTCAAGTTCCAATCATTTCATTAGATTTACATTTGCTCTCTTTTTTTTTTTTTTTCTTAAAACCCTATAACCTGAGTGGTGTACGTGAGATTCTAATGTTTTTGTTACTTTTCAGAGTATGTTTTAGCCCTTGTGGCTCTGAAGTAAGGCTTGAAGCCTTGTCCTGAATTTTGCTGTTCTTAGGTTACTTAATTGAGAAACGAGGACAAAGTGATCACTTTGGAAGGAAATAATTCACTTCAGTACAGAAGTGCTTGGGTCTAATGGACCATTTTTCTCCATTTTTTTGCTCTCTTTTCTTCCCAAATATTTCATTTTCTTTTCAGACACTAATAACTCATCACTGCCTACGTGAAGATCTATACATTGTAACAAATAATCAGTTCTAGTTTCAGATACACATTTTTCAGAAGTCTGCTGCCTGATTTAAAATTGTCAATCACATTATAAACTGGTTTTGCTCCACCTATTTTTACAGGAAAGATTTTGAGTAACAGAAGAAGCTGCCTAAATAATACCCCAGCTTTTGTGCCTTAGTGGCTTTTTACTTCTGTGTAAATTTCACATGGTTAAATGTCTTGATCCACATATACTGTTGCAAGATCAGACCTTGACCAATGATGGTATGCAAATTGCACCCTGAATGGACAGCTGAAAGCAAAAATCAGCATAAAAATATAGAAAAGTATTTATTTTCCCCTCTAAACCTTTCAAGCCATATATTCATCTAAGAATATAATGTACCTAACTAGATGAAATTTTTTATTGGTGGCTTTGTGGGATTTAATTCAGAAAAAAAAGCATCACTTACTTCCTGCTGTGTTCCCTTCTGGGAGGACAGCCTCATCCAGCAGTCACCACCCTCCAGAGACTCCCTTCCTCAGTGGATTGTGGGTTGAAGTCTGCAGTGGGAAGAGTTAATGAATCATTTGTCTCTTGATATTCTTACATTTGCAGTCCCACATCTGTGCAGCTGTGGGCCCAGTGCTCTGGCAGAAATTACAATTTCTTTCAGTTGTTGTAGTGGTTTTGTTGCTCCAATTTGAGATTTCCTGGGGTTTGTTCATTTTTAACACGTGTGTTTCAAAGAGGCATGTTCAACTTTCTAGTGGTTTAGCAAAGTGTCAATATTCAAAATGAGTCACTGATTGGTGTTATTAGGCATGAAGAAAGCTCTCAGCAGCTCCCCTCAGAAAAATCATTTCTGTGGGTGACTTCTTCCCTCCTCACCAAACATTAACTAATGCAAAACCAGCACAGTTGTGCATCTGTGCATGTGACAGAGTCAGCCTGAAAAGACCATGTACCATTCACACTCCTCTTTTTGACCATCAAAAGAGACCAGTGCATCCTTTTGGTTACTTTAATTGGTCTTTTTGGGGGAAACCATGCAAGAGATAGATATCTAATTTTCCCTTCAATTCTTTTTGACCATCAAAAGAGACCAGTGCATCCTTTTGGTTACTTTAATTGGTCTTTTTGGGGGAAACCATGCAGGAGATAGATATCTAATTTTCCCTTCAATTCCCACTTTGATTCCTTGCTGGAGATAACTGACAACTCTTTTCTTTGTCAATGATAAGGGGACTCCTGGTTCTGCTGGACAGCATGGGGAAAAAGGAGAGAAGGGTGATCCAGGAAGAGTAAGAATAAAAGGTAAACACACATTTTACCATTAACCTTTTTGTTTTCCTATACAATGTCTAGGCAAGGGTGTGAGAAAAAAAATAATTTACTCTTCACTAAATCCATTAGTTCAGTAAGTTACTGAAACCTAGAGGGTATATATATCCAAACTGCTCTCTTGGTACCATCTCTTCTTGCTAAACACAAGATCAACACAGTGTTTTGTGGTTTTTTTTCTCTATAGTTGAGCCATAAAACAGTTTTAACAGCATGTTATTAATGCAAACAAATGACTTTTCATGTCATGCATTTGATAATTGGAGTCTTCCAGAGATCTGTACAGCAAAGACTAAGCAGAATACAAATACTGTGAAACCATGAAGAAATATTATTGAACAGAAGCCACCTCCTGAACTGTCATATACCAATACCATAGCTGTTATCTCAAATTAGGCCACCAACATCCTTCTTGGGAAAACCTCAGTCTCAATGACTATTCAGATTCCTCTCCTATTTCTAAAAATTACTCTTGACCAGGCATTGAAGAGAAACAATAGGCCACCAGTTGCACAACTGGAATTCTTGTAATTAAATAGATCAAAACCTCTCCACAGTTATGGTTATGATTTGCAAAAGCAAAATAAAAAGAGAACAATAAATTACAGCAATCTGATGGCAAAGCTTAGTTAGAAAGGCTAAAATAGTTATTCACAGAAGATTGTCCTTCTTATTGTTTATGAAAAGTTAGCTTAGCTTTGGATGCCTGTGGGTTTTTTACAGATGTTGGAACAGGGGAAAACATTTGCTTTTATTTGCAAAGGATTTCTTGACACAGCAGAATGAATCTTTGTGTTAGAATAGTTTTACTGTCCTTGATGCAAAGTTACTTTCTCATAAATATTGGTGCAAGAGAAATCTGGGGGTGGGGGGGAAACAAAACCTTTGGGGAATATTGATTCAAATATTCTGGGTCACATGGCATTGCTATATCCTGACTTCACTGAAATCAAGAATAAATCTGTGATGTGTTTCAATAGTGAAATATTTTAATTCTGTGTATAGCACAGACAAAAGCCACGTTCCTGTGGTGCCTGTGAACATGTCTTTTACAGAGAGACCAAGTTGTTCCATCAGGTATCCAACTACAAACTGCCTTCCTAAGCCTAAAATGCCTCATTAAGGAATGTGAATTAAAGGACTGGGAATGATCATGGAGATAGGATCAATGGTTACCCAGCATTTCTTTAAGCAGAAATATCTCCTCCCCCTTAAATTACTGCAAATATTTTTTTTCCCCAAAAAATATTTTAAGGATTAAAAGGTGAAAGAGGACCTACTGGGCTTCCAGGATTTCCAGGCCAAAGAGGTCTTGATGGCAGAGATGGGGAACTAGGATTGCCGGGGGAAAAAGGAGCTGAGGTATGTTTGACTTCCCCAGACTTTTTCCATTTCAATTAACATATTATCTTATGAAAGTTTTTTATCCCATTAAAAGATTAGTTTCTTGTGAGTATTACTGTTTATTTTGGTATTCCTGATTGTAATCTCTGTGAATACTGTGTGCCAATATTATGGGGTCAGGAAAGAAAAAATACACAAACCCCTTTGTTCCTATTGCCTTTGAATATTTAGAAATACTAATGTCATCCATGTAGCCTTTCCATTGTGAAAGTGTTTCTCTGGATAATTCTCTAACATGCTTTTTCATAATCAAAGAGAGGAGAGAAAGTAGCTCTTGTTACTTCTTACCAAGAATTTTTATTTCAGGGCGATTCTGGAGTAGCAATTCCGGGTGATAAAGGATTCCCTGGGCTCCCGGGACCTCCTGGGGTAAAAGGCCAGATGGGATTGCCTGGTTTGGGGCTTCCTGGACCTCCAGGAGCCAGAGGTAGCCCTGGAGACTTTGGTGATATGGGTAATGTTGGGCCACCTGGTCCAAAAGGCCAGAAAGGTAATTTTGAATGTTTATGTTAAGAATGAAATAACAAAATACACTTTTGGATGTTTGGTGGCATCCATTATGGTTTAATGTGTACTATATATTATATTAATGTATTATTCAATATGTATACCCATATGTATACATACAGTGCTATTCATTTAGAGTGAAAATAATAATAATTTATAGGGAAACACAATTTATACTTAAAGCTTGGCCTGGCTTTTGGTTATAAAAAATGCTTAGCAAAATAAATCTACAGTGATAGCTGTAGATAGAATTGAAATGAAAATATTATTTTTTCTTGCAATAGAGAGTATTGTAAAACAAATTGCCATGACAATTAAAAAAAACCCTTTGTATTTAAAAAATACAACTGTATTACAACAATTTGAAATATCACCAATGTTCCATAGGAAATATCAAGAAAAATATATTTTAAGATTCCCCATCAAAACTTCAGTAACATGGAAATAACAATGTGCATAAACAGTCACTGCACGTTTGCACATGTGGTTGGGTAATTCCCCAGAAATATTACAGTAAGTGTTCAGACTCCAGTTAATCTAAAATCAAATAGGCCAGTTTCTTCTCCCTCTTGCTTCAGGTGAAACTGTCTGCATTACATCACCATATCCTGGAAATCCAGGTCCCCCGGGTTTTAAAGGTGTTCAAGGTATGTTTATGCATAGGAGAATTTTTGATTTATACTGAAATGGAGTTTTAAGTTGCTAATTAAAGAAAAGAGGCTATCCTAAAAAGCTACACTATTCTAGTTTTTCAACAAACCACATGTTTCAAGATGTAAAACTGCAAATACACACAGGAATGTACTCTCTAATAGAATCAAGGGTCAGACAGCTGCAGTTTGCACCATCAGAAGGTGTGCAGGCAGCCTCCATGAAAATAATTAAATCAAGGTAGCTTCAAACTCTGTCCTGCCTCAATGAAAATGCATGAGAGAGTCTGTCAAATATGGCTGGGGTTGGGTAAGGCCTAGAGTATTTACATCTGCATATCAGGAGAAAGAGATGTGCAAGGCAAAGTTACGCTGCAAGTCTAATTTCTAAAACTGTATTTCTCATGGCAACTTGCAATTAAGCCCTAAAATCTTAATACTTATCACCATTACTTTAACTTATTCAATTTAAATTCAAAGAATTCACCCAGGAACTGGCAAAGTATTGTTTGTGATCGCCTCCAAGACATTTGAAATATCCAAGCAAATTTAGAAGAAATGGAGAGAGTGGATTTTTAAGCTGTGTAATATGGTATTACACAGCTCCCTGACATCACTGTTGTGGGTGGGAGCAAAAATTTATACAGACATGAGTATACTGAGATCATCTGCACCATTCCAGGAGCAGGATATAGCAGAGGAAAGTGTAAGAACTTGAGCTGACACCTGTCATTCACTAGGTTAATACTGTTCGTGGCCTGTAACATTAAAATGTTGTAGGAAATACTTTTTTCCTAATTGACACTGGCAACTTGCCGTCTGCTGTTAATAGGGAACATTCATTTAGAAAAACAGCAACCATGCATTTGTTTATGACTTGGGCAGTGGCTCTTGCCCAAAGTGTTAGAAGCAGATGAAATCAGCTTGTTTTCAAGGTATATGAATTTACATGGAATAAAGATAAAATCCTTAGATCACACATTTTAGTTCTCTGACAGCCTTTTTATGTATTTCCTTTTTATTTCCAGGTCAAAAGGGTTTAAAAGGACTCCCTGGGCATCCTGGACCAAATGGCTTTGATGGGCAAAAAGGCCATCGAGGAAGGCCAGGAGCAGGAATCCCTGGGCCAGAAGGTGAATTGTGCTTTCCCTGATTTGGGAGAGCTGCTGGTCAAGTTGTAATGCAGGGAAAGGTAGGGTAGGGTAAAGCAGAATTGAATTGAAATGAATAATTCAGTGTCCAGAGGGCAAGAGTGACAAGAATGACTACTCAAGACAGATGCTGCCGCAAAGAAAACCCCTGTCACTTCCCACAGGAATTACCTCCTTCAATCCTCATGTGTCATTAGCTATAAATAAGAAACATGAAATTTAATTTATGATGTTATTTTTCTTTGCAAGGTGACAATTTAAATCTGGCTAAATTTGGACTACAATATTCTACATTTGGGGGGGTGGGGCAGAAACAAAACAAAAAACCCTGAACAACTCTTGAATTAAGCTCTATTTGAATTTAAAAATCATATCAACAGGCTTTCGAGGCACAGCTGGTGATCCTGGTGATGAAGGTGAAAGAGGATCTACAATTGATGGCAAAAATGGCCTTCCAGGTCCACCTGGCACAGATGGTCAGAAAGGTCTTCCAGGTGACACCACATACGGCCCTCCAGGAATCCCAGGCAACAGGGGACTGCCAGGACCCCCTGGTGCCCAGGGAGCAAGGGGTAATCCAGGCATTCCTGGACTTCAAGGTATGGGCCAGCTTCTGTGAAACACTTCTACATGTTCAAAGGACAAAATCTGAGCAAAGGTGCTCCTGGTTCAGAGAAAACTTCCTCTCACTCAGATCCATAATGGTGACTGTTAACAGTACTCCCTGTTTTTACATTTACATTTTGGTGTTTGCTGCAGTGATGTCTCCACAGCACCACATCCTTCCCACCCCATAGAGGATACTGCTGTTTCCTTTTACAGGTGTTCCTTTTGCCTGGCCCTAAGTGCAGGGGAAAGGCCCCATCCTTCAGTGCAGGGAACACCTACAGAACTGAGCCAGTGCTGTGCACCTGTGAGCTAGTCCCATTCTGCTCCTGCACATCAGAAACTCTCTTCTGTACCTATAGATGAGGGTTGAATTTGTATTTGTTCCTTAAAGAAAGAAGTTCTCCACAACAGCCAATTCTGAATTGCAGAAAAGCATTCCTTTTCACAAACTATGCAAAAACTAGACGATAAATAAGATACTATAGTAACCAAACATGTACCTTTCAAAATTAAAACTATTTTGAGGGACAGTGAGTAATGGAGCTAACAATTTTTTTTCCAGGACAACCTGGCACCCCAGGATTTCCAGGTGCCAAAGGTTTTAGAGGCCCAGAAGGTGATGTAGGAGCACCAGGCTGTCCGGGCTTCCCTGGCTCACCATGTGTCCCAGGCTTACCAGGACCACCTGGACTCAGAGGTGTCATGGGCCTGCCAGGACCTCAAGGTACACAACAGCCAGCAGGTTGCCTCACAGCTCTAAGCTTTGCACATATTTTCTGCCAGATTTCATCTGGCAAAATCACATGATTTTTGTGGCTGGCATGACAAATGTTGCCATGGGGACTGCTTGTTACTGGGGGGTGTACATTATGTTTTGCACATTTCTTTAAACTCAAGGAATGTAGACTGTGCATCTCAGGTGTATCCCAACTTCCTTTCTCATGCTGTTCCTTAACTGGCCAAATCACAGTGAGTTCACTATAAGTAATAAACAAAGAGTTGTCTTGTATCTGTTGTCCTGAGTAATTTAACTGAGCTCCTGTCACTACTGTGATGCTTTTATCTTCCTTATTCTTTAATGGAAGTGTTATTTAGGAAGAGGTAGGAGAGACATCTATCAAAAGTATTTACAAATTAGTAGGGATTTTTCACAATGCTCTTCTATTTTCTGTCACTAAAGAAATACAAGAAAGCAAACATTCCAATTGAAAAATCTAGGTAGGGTGAGGACTCCAACATAGTGAAAGAAAGGTTTCAACTTATTTTGCCATGTTTGATGATCTTCAGATTTATACCAAATCTATCAGTTTCTACTTTTTATATGCAATTGTGTAACTTTTGCCTGGATTTACATACATAGATTAAAGCTTTCTTTCTCAGGCTTACCAGGCTTTAAAGGTCAGAGGGGAGACAGGGGCCTGGCTGGGCCACCTGGAATCAAAGGTCTCAAAGGCTCTCTGGGCTCCCGAGGTCCCCCAGGTCCTCCAGGCTCACGAGGACCCCCAGGACTTCCAGGCAATAAAGGACCCATTGGCTTCCCAGGAGAAACAGGTATGTTAAATGTCCTCACCCATAAGTTCTCTTGTAGAGGGAGCCCTTTTTACTGCTGTTAAGGTTAGCAAGTACTTTGCACTCACCTCCCTTTCCAGCTTCAAGGTTAAGACTGCAGCAGGGTAGAGTCAATAACCACAGAACCACCCCTTATTCTTTCTCATATGATAAAAGCAAAGGGATGAATATAGTTTGATGCATCTTGGTGCATCCTGGTGCTTTACTTGTTTTACAACACTGACATATTTCTATTTATTATTTCCAACCTATTTGTAATAGGTTGTAATATGCTATAATAAGAGGAATATGTTTAGGGTTAACAGAATCCCTTGGGTGGCAATCCTGAGGGGCAAAAGAGTCCAGGAAGGCTGAACATTCTTCAAGAAGGAAATTTTTAAGGCATGGGAGCAGGCCATCCCATGTGCTGAAAGATGAGCCAGTGAGGAAGATGAGCAGCTGGGCTGAACAGAGCTTTAGCTGAACTCAGGAAAAGAGGAAGAGTGTTTGAAGTTTGGTAGGGACAGGCAACTCAGGAGGACAAGGGTCTCTTAGGGTTTTGGGGGAAAAAATCAAAAAGCCCAAAGTGCAACCAGAACTCTATCTGGCTACTGCTGTAAAAGGCAATAAAAATGTTTCTATAAATACATTAGCACCAAAAGGAGGGGTAAGGAAAATCTCCATCCTTTATTGGATGGGAGGGGGCGAAACAAAATAGTGACAAAGGCTGAGGTACTTAATGCCTTCTTTGCCTCAGTCTTTAATGGCAAGCCCAGCTATTCTCTGGGTACCAGCCTCCTGAGCTGGAGGACAGGGACAGGGAGCAGAACAAAGCCCCCATAATCCAGTAGGCACATCCAAGATCTGGTGGTGTGTTGGGGATAACTACTTTAGGAGTAAGGGTAGCCTAAATCTTCAGGGGCTGACTGCAGGTAGGGGGAGGCAATTTACTTCAGTGGAGTCAGGGTTACAAGAGAAGTTTGACTTGGCATGAAGCCATGCTCTGACTAATGGTTCTCTAGTTCTGCTGATTTCCTAAGATGTCCTTCTAAACATGCTGGTTTTGCTTTATACTATTCCTTAGAATATGACAGCAGCAGTATAAGCAGACTTAACATGTAAATAAAGCATTTCATGTTACCAGGAAGCAAAGGTATTCAAGGACCCCGGGGATTCCCAGGACTCCCAGGAATACAAGGCCCAATGGGAATATTTGGTGTAAAAGGTGAAGAAGGAAGAATGGGTCTACCTGGGCCTAGTGGAGAAGGTGGAGATATGGGAATAAAAGGTTTGTAAAAATCCACCTTCACTTTGTAGTTATATTGCTGCTATGTTTAGTTTTGTTACTACTGTGTTAAAAATCTGTTCAATTTTTATAGGAAAGAGAATAATCGTCTGCAAGATGCAATCACAGGCAGCTCAAAATTGCTTTCATAATCTCACAATATTTCTAATTCTTCTGATTTAATATCACCTGTATTATGACTGAATTAATAAAATAGCAAGGGAAGGATTGCAAATTCTGTCAGCAGTGAGCCTGCTGAGAAAACTGAGAGACACATTAGCATTTGAAGGCTTTTTCTATTAGGAAAGTCACCACTCAAACTGGTTTTCAGGACATGTCACTCGTGAGGCTATATTTACATTGCATATGTCACTTCCAAGGTGAAAGGGGCTCTCCAGGAGACAGTGGCTACGTTAACCTCCGCCTTGAGAAGGGACAGATGGGGGACCCAGGGTTTCCTGGGGAGCATGGACTGAGAGGTGAAAGAGGTAAGTTCATAAAAGCCCTGCATATACACATTCCTCTGACATAAGTCACTGGTGGTTTTCACAGTGTGGACTTGGGGCTGCAGTAACATCCAGCCACCATACCATGTTTGCAGATTCCTAAACTGGCTGTATAGTTTCTTTGGATTATCACTAAGGCAATACACCAAGAGTGAAAGCATTGCCATATTGAAAATCAGTGTCAAACACTGGCTTGACTTGATTGGTCATTATCTTGTTCTCAAATCAACTTCAGGTGAAAAAGGCAATACTGGTTTCAGAGGCACACGAGGATTTCCAGGAAAGAATGGTGTTCCAGGACTACCAGGTGACCAAGGTGACACTGGAGTGATGGGGTTTCCAGGATCACGGGGCTTGCCTGGACCAAAGGGCCTTCAAGGAATTACAGGTTTTCAAGGAGAACCAGGTGACAAGGTAAACAGAGTAGTAGTGAAGTGTCCTGGACTTTGCAATTATCTCCTGCCTCTTAAGAAATATGATGAAGGGTGCTTGTACTGTACTCACCCATTAGTTGATCCCTCTGAGAAGAGACAGCTGGTGTAGTAGGAACTGTAAATTCCCTAACGAAACACCTCTGTGCCTTGGTTACATTTTAGCAGGAACTGTGGAGGGAGTTAGGAAAGGACCTCTCCTACCTACCTGTTCTGATGTGTTTTGCCATGTGGTTGAAGTCCAGGCTCCACTACACTAAATAGGGGGGCAAAAAACAGATGCACAATCAAGTTTTTAACATTATTCTTAAGAACAGATTGACAAACCACTTACCACAGGGATCATAACATAGCAGCAGCACAGTTATGCAGTTAATATGTTGCTGCTTCTTCGTATCCTGCTGTGTGAAGTGACCAAGGCAACAGACAAGACAAAGCAAGTCATCTTTGCTCCAAGCAGAACCCAGGCAAGCAGTGTTGCTCAAGAACAAATACACAAAACCACACAAACATTTCATGCAAGGTATAATTCTTCACTTCTTGTATGCTGGATAGGTAGACATTGAGATTACATGAAGGAAAAGGCACAGTTATTTTCTTGTTAAAGGGACATACTTTTGCTTAGTTTGTTTAATTAAATTTCTTTGCTGATTAAAGGTCATTATTCAAAAGGAAAAATAGGGAAATCTATATTTTTATTGTGACATCACAATATTTCTGGTTAATGTTTATAGTAAATTTTGGGTAACATACAACAATATTGGATATATATTTTATGGTACCTTTTAAATCAAATTATTCAAGCCATCTGTGGGAAAATTAAGCTGTTTGAGTCATGAATGAGAATAAGCTATAAAAACACAAATTCAAAATTATTGGCAAGTCTAACCTACAGTTTCTTGTTGTTGGCCAGTGTTAGACACGTAACAAAGACAGGATTTTTTTGTTGAGCTTAAGATATAGTTTTGCTAAGAGAACCAAATGCTCCTGCAGATCATTCCTGCTACACATATCCTATGTTGAACTTTTTTTATTTTGTTTTTTTAAAAAACATCAGGGTGATGTTGGCTTACCAGGAAACCCTGGATATCCAGGACTGACCGGCTCCAAAGGATGTAAAGGTAATGAATTTATATAGACATGCTGTGAAAAAAGCAATATTGTTAGGATATATGTAAGACAGATGATGAAGACTCACTAGAAAATTATTTTCACTTCTGTCCTGTCTTCCCATAAAACAAGAATGTAATTAGAAACGAGTCTCACTCACCTGAAGGCAAAAGTTGCATTTCAGTATATTCTTTAACAGCTTCCTCCTTTAAGAGTAGGTATTGCTAATTTAGAAGATAAATTCCTGTCAAATTTCATAGAACTTAAAAATTCCATCAAAACCATGGTCAAATCCATTCCTATGGATATGGAAAATTTGTCAAATCAAATAAGAGAAAATGCAATCCAACTGAACTGTCATAATTTGCATGTACCAAAGCAATTCTCATTTTGTGTTCTCTTAGCCCCTTTTGTGGCTGTTAATATCTACTAATGACTTTCCTGATCTTACAAAAGTGTCCATCTTTGGTTTTGTGGATAGAAAGGATGCTTGTATAAAATGGAATTCATTGTACCTCAACAGGCAAGAGAGGTGACCCAACTCCTCTGCTTGGTACACATGGTCAGAAAGGGCCTCTGGGAGATCCAGGATTGCCAGGTACCTCTGTTTGATTAAAGACAAAATTGGACTTAAAAAATAATTTTCTGTAAGTTTTGTTAGCTGAGGGAGCTCTGCTCCCTGTGCATTTTGAGCCATTCTGTAGCAATTGCTTTTTTTCTTCCTTTAAGGACTTCGTGGATTTCCAGGGGAGAAGGGTTTACCGGGTATCCAAGGACAGCCTGGGAGACCAGGCCCCAAGGGTGACCCTGGATATCCAGGGCTACCTGGATTACCAGGTAATGCCAAAGTTTAAAAAATAGTGCCATGGAATAGCTCAGAAGGTATATGGAACAGGAGAAGGCACTTGAGGTATCTCTGTGAGGAGGCTGGAGAAATCAGAGATCGTACAAAGGAGGGCATTGATAGTTATTTCTGTACCTATAGCAGCAATTGTCTGCTCAGTGTCAGAGAGCAAGACCCATCAATTCTTCCTACATCCCCAAACACTTGCATGCACTGCTGCTAACAGAGCTGTGTGCTGCATTGCATGGGGAAAAAAAATCAACAGTTTAATAGAATTACATATTCACAGGGGTTTCTTTCATTCTCAGGAGCTACAGGTCCTCAAGGATTGCCAGGAGAACCTGGAGAAAAAGGGAAGCCTGGAATTTTGGGACCTCCAGGATTGCAAGGGTTACCTGGATCCCAAGGCAGAAAAGGTAAACAAAATATACAGTGCCATTCTAGTGGTACTGTGTCAGTACCAGACATAAATACTCTTTCAGTAGTGAAAATAGAAAAGGCCTAATTGTGATTGTGATTTAGACTCTGTGGTCTCTTAAACTGCTAGAAGACTTAAGGAAGTTCCCATTACCTTTAAGAAGTTACATAAATGCTATTTTGGAAAATTGGGCTACAATCTAAAATGAGTATGGAGGAAGGTAGAAACAGAGTCTGGCTTAGGTGATGTAACCAATAGCAGAACTTTAGGAAAGGAAAAGAAGTTTGCAGTAATTCAGTTGTTTCACTTTCACTTCAGTTATACTGTGTTCTACATTTTCACCATGGAGTGCCACTGTTACTCTGTAAACCCAGCAGGCTGCTATGACAGCTTTGTTTTTCAAATTTGTTTTAACAAATTGTGATAACTTGTGTTTTATTGTTGGTTTTCTTGTTGCTTGTCTGATTTTGGAGTATTTAGCATAGAAGTGTTTTCTCCAAATCCCAATTTACACTTCTTGCAATGGTTGTTGTTTTTAGATTGAATGTCAGTTCATCTATACAATTGTTTTTGTTGGATAACATTATTAACTTTTACTATGTTTAGAATTGAAATTGTAAGTTATTAATACTCCATAAAGAAAGTTATCAGCTCTGTACCCTGTGTCTGTTATAGTGTGCCTCATAATCAGTTCCCAAACAGGAAGAAGATTAGTGACCCATATACAGAAACCACAGTAAAGTAACACTTGGGGCTATAAAATGGTTAGAGAGGACAATAGATCCACTTTTTCAAATTCAGCTGAAGGACAAATTGAGAAGGTTTCTTACAAATTACTGAAAATTCAAATGAAAAATGGAAACAATTTATGATTGCTTGCAGTAAATAAGCAGTGCTGATTTAAACTGTCATGACAGATTCCCTGCTGGTACATAATGTGCAAGAGAACATTTCAGTGTTGCAAGCAATATTTGCTGTAACAAAGGCAGAGATCTGGAGTGGCAGAGATGTCTGAAAGGGGTCAAAAAAAAAGAAAAAGCATTCTTCTGCTGCAAACTTCTTCATAATTGATGGGCTCTTTCCTTCTTACCATAAGATACTTCTTTACTCTATTGTGCAGAAGTTATCCCAAGTCCTGCACAGGAACATGACATTAACACATGTCCTGCAGAGGGAAAAGCTCAGTCCCAAATGGCAATTCATTAGTTGCCTGCTAAGCTGAGGATTCTATGTATTGCCAGCATAGCTGAAAAGAAGGTTAATACCTTTGAAACTACACCCAGTAATAAAAGCTAACTGGTATTTGTATTCCAATTCAACTGGATATATAGATCATGGTGCTGTTTTCAGCAAGTGCTGGTCAAGCATTAGAAATGAAATGGATAATTCATAGCTAAGTACATGGCCTCGTTAGTCTCATTGGTTCTCAGTTACATTAAAGGTCTTGTGCCTGAACTTTTAGATTTTAAAGAACTTCTAGATTAAAAAAAAAAAAAAAAGTTAAACATCATCTATTACCCCATTTTCTTTATTACTGTTGTTTTACTAGTTAGGGGCTTAGCCTGGCAAGCCTTACTTGTGTGAGTAATCCTTGATGGAGCAAGTAATACTCAGACCATCACCAGGAGGACTTGTGTGAGTAGGAGCTGAATTGAGCTATACAGCATAGAAACAGTGGTTCATGCTCAGGTCAGCCAATTCAGCTGTACCTAGAAATATGGGACCATAGCAATCCAAAAGTCTAGAATTACAAGTGCTGATATTATAATGGATTGCTGGCAAATGTGTCAGAAATTCCCTGGAAAGCAAGTAAAACCAAGCCATCAATCTTGCCAGAATGAGCCAAAGATCAAAAAATTTTAAATGGTGACCTGGGGGCCAAAATTAGTTAGGAGTTCTTAATAATTTTAAAATACCACTGTTAAATTCCCCAAAAGCAACTCTTACATAAATTTTAAAATGGGAACATGTCCAAAGCACAGGAAGGCTACAGAAAGCAGGAATGAAAATTAGAATGTCACAAAAAGTTAAAGAATGGTTAATTAAGGTCATAGAAGATATTACAGGTTGGATTACTAGTATCCCAAATTATAAAGTGGATTACACAGAGAGTATATTATCAATGTTTTGCAGGTTTTCAAAACATTTTCTGGATTTAAAATTTTTCCAGACTGGTGCTTGCTACACACTGGATTTATTTGTTTCAATTCATCCTTTGTTATATTTTAACTAAAATAATTCTACAGTTTCTGAGACCAAAGCTATATAATTTTTGGTGTGCCTGCTAGAGAACTGTAGGGCTTTTTTATTTTTCATTCTCAGATGACCCATCTTTGAACTAGGGACACTTAAATTTGGCAGGTGAAGCAGTTGATGAAGGGTACTTGTGTTGCTGTTCCTACAGCAATTTGTCCTTGCTAAATTTGACCAGTTTATAAACTTAAAAAAAATAAATCCAGTCTTATGTGCTTAAGTAGAGCAATAAATTCTCCCAAGATGCCTGCTCTGGATACATGGCAGATTGGTGAGCTGCAGGACATGCTGGATCAAGCTCAGGCACCCAACAGAGAACCTACAACAGGAAGGAGCCAGAGGAAAGGAGACACACACACAGATAATTCAGACTTGTGGGAAAAACCCACTGCAAGTGGACTGGGAATCCTGCAGGGCAGGGAGAGGAATTGCTGGGGAAGGAAAGGAGGCAGAGATGAGCAGCAGCAGTGGAACAGAGACAGGAACAGGCACTGACAGTATCGTTCAGCTCTTTGATGGTCGGTGTCCCTCTCTGGAGCAAGAGGCATCCTACGTCTGCTCCTCTCTCTGAAACCTCTTTGAAACCTGTCACAAATGACCCATCAGTTCTGCCAGACCTGTTGCTATCACCAGGTGACAGGCTGTTGTCTGCATTGAGGAAGTGTTTGTTCCCACAGTTGATAGTTTATCGATACAACCAAGGAACTAAAAAGCACTGATGACATAGAGATATTTTTTACCCTCGACTGCAAACAACAAACACAACCTCAGATTAAAAAGTGCCATTTATTGTTTTATTTATTGTGTTTTAGCAATTTTCAAAAAAACACAAAGTTATAAAGCAAAAGTTATGTCTAACTACCAAAAAACACTCAACTAGTGCTAGTAGTGAACATCACTAGTGACAGAGCTGCTCTATATACTACCACGTGTCACCAGAGGTTTCAATTACAGATTTGTTGTCTTCAAAGATTTTGTGCTGTTCAGTTCAAAGAGCTTTTGCAATAGAGTGATGCAAAAAAGCAGTTTTATATGTGAAATCTGCAGGACCAGAGAAGAGAAGCCAGGTGGAAATTTAGTCTCTTTTTGCCGTAGCTGGATTAAATTGCACTTCTATTTTGAACAGAAGCTGTAAAGAAGTTGCAGCTTTACAGCTATCTTAGGTAGTGTCTGCATCCCCATCAGTGGCCATGAAGTGGTAGCACAATGAACTTTGGAGTAGCAACCACATGTAGCAGTAGCAGTCCAGCCACAGACACAACGTTCTCTGTAGATTAGCCCATAATCTGCTAGCTGCAGGATGGAAGTACTTTAAGGATTAAAAGTTGTACTTCCTGATTGCTTTGATGTGAAACTGTATTATGACTGCCATTTTTAAACTTTTCACATTTGCCTTTCCAAAAAGACTGCACTGCAATGTGATCTCATCTGCAGTTGCCAGCAGTCAAATTCAGCAAATACCCCATCTTGATCCAGTATGTGTTGACAGAAAAAAAAGGCTTGATTTGTAATTGTGACTGTAAAGGACTGTTGGTCAGTCATACCTGTGTAATACCTCTCAGGTCTTCCTGGACTGCCTGGACTCGATGGCTTGGATGGACTAAAAGGTCAAAAGGGTTCTGCAGGAGTTCCAGGTAAAGATGAGAAATAACTGGAACAGAAAATCTTCTACATGACTGAATGTGCAAGGAAAGGTGCATGTTATTTTGATGTATGCCTTGCCCAGAAGATATCATTAAGGCTCAGACTAAATTCTTTCAAACAGAATCTAAAGTATGCTTAATGGCCCACCTGCAGTTATTTGTGGGGAAAACTTTCAAACTTCCATTACTCACATAGTTTTGTTGGAATGTTTCAATACTGTTTATAAAATTAAAAAGTTCAGTGCAGATGATTCAAAGAAGAGCCAAGTCTCTTTTTTTTTTTTAATATGCAAAAGATAAAATTAACAAATTAAAAGGAGACTTGTGAAATCCCAGCTCCATTTAAAGTCCTTGGGAGTTGTGCCTCAAACTTAAGAGGAACATGGATTTCACTCATGCTGATGCATTCACAACTTTCAAAAGGTGCTTTTGAAGCACTATTAAAAAACAATGCTTATAATCTATCTAAAGATTACAAATATATGCTGATAGAAAATTGAAGTTTGAACTATGCAATCAATTTACATTTCAAGTTACAGACAATAATGACACCATATAAAATAACCCCTGAAGAAGAGCATTCAAGCAAAAAGATTACTTTCTTTGAAAGTGATGAATTAGGGCCAGATTCAACAAAACTCTATCCAGCTTCCAAGAGAAAACCAGAAAAACAGCACTAGGCAACCCTTGCAAGGAGGAACATCTGCAACTGGTATTTCTGTTCTGCACATCTGTATTTGTACTCGCTGTAAGCTTTATGTACATAATTGTTTTGTTATAAAGGTCAGAGTGAGACAGGGCCCCCAGGATACTCAGGAGAAACTGGACCAAAAGGAGACAGAGGTGAACCTGGATGGCCTGGTATTTCTATTCCAGGCTCCCCTGGAGAAATGGGATTCCCAGGATTTCCAGGTAAGAAAAGGTTTTCTCCAAAGTGCTGCTCTGCAGTGTTGAAATTCAGCTCATACTTAATTTCTTTTTCTAAAGGCTCTTACTCTGGTTAATATGAACATTACTCAGAAGATTCTTTCCCTAAAACCACTTCTGTTGTAACATGTGGATGTTTCCTGGGTAGAGATACAGAGACTCCAGGATTTCTGGTTTATGTTATAGGAAAAAATGAAAATAGAAAATTATGGACTTGAATATACTCAGGGAACTGCTAGGTAGGGTTGCCACTTGGGAAGAAATTCCTGAAGAAAAGGAGTGCAGAAGATCTGGCAGTCCCAAAACTATCGTAAATCTATCAACTGTTCTGATGTAAGTGCAAGACAGAACTGCTTCACAAGATTGCAGTGATTATTTTAGAGCTTGATGATATAGGGACTGCACAGACATGGGAAAAAGCAAGTGATTGAGGAAGGGCCACTGAGAAAGTGAAGAGACTTGAGAGAGGGGAGGGGGGAATTGCTTTGGCTCCAGAAGAGAAGGCCCAGGGGGAATTTATTAATGTGTGTAAATACCTGATGGGATGGACCTGGAGACAGTTCCTACATAGTGATATCCAGTGACAGGACAAGAGGAAATGGGCACAAATTATCAAACAGGACATCCTACTTAAATATAAGGAAAAGTTTTATTTTCCCTGTGAAGGGAATTGAACATGGGAACAAGTTGCCTGGAGAAGTTATGAAGTGTCTGTCACTGGAGATATTTAAACCTCAGCTGGACAGAGCCTGAGGCAACCTGTTCTAGCTGATCCTGCTTTGAGTGTAGGGATAGTCTGGGAAGTCTCCAGAGGCCCACTCAAGCCTCAGCAATTCTGTGATTAGAAGTGACATCAGCTTTACACTGCCAGACCTTGCCACAGTCACATAACACATGGAAGAAAAATAGCAGGAGGTGAAATCTGGTGAGGTGAATTATTCTAAGATGAAGACACAATCATTTTTCTTAGTTTGGTTACTAGTTTGTGAACTGGGGGAGTCAACAGAATGGCACTGTTGAGGAAAAAGGAGAAGGTTTAATTCTGAGATGTATTAAGACTGTTTGACATAGGATAGGTGAGGTCTCCAATAATTGTGACCAGCTTTGACAAATAAGAGAAAACTCACCAGAAAGTAAATGGAAGGATGGGTCAAAATCAAGACTGAAGAAACTAGATTTGTTTTTTTGTAGAAAAGAGAAGGCAACAGAATGCAACCCACATGTTAACAAGCTGCAACTGTTCAAAAGTGTTGTGCAGAGAACTCTGCCTGTCACAAGTAAAGGCATAAATGTTTTATTGTGGAAAAATCCAGATTAAAGATTAGGAAAAAAAATGCATTTAAGGCTGGTAGATTCATCTTGCTCAGTGAGGTTTTTAGGAATCAGTGTAACTCCCTTTTGCTAGGAACAATCTGTGAATACTTACCCTGCCCCAGGCAGAATCATTTCATAGTCCCCACTCACCTTACATTGTTACCATTTCTCCCCTTGCTGGAATTCAGGAAAACATGGCTATCCATGGCAATGTGCCAACATGTGATGATGTATTCTTCAGGTTACATAGATTTTATGGGAAGAATTAAAAATTTAAAATGATAATGAATATTTTCACTTTGACAAGTGAAATGGCCTCATTAGCCTGGTGACTGGTATGTTTTGTATACAAATGTGGCCATACATTATCTCCATGCCTTCTCATGTCAGCATTCTCTAATTTACTAACTTCTGTCTGTAATCTAAAAAAAAAACCTTCTGATTTTTTTTAATGTGATCCCTTAGGTAGAAGAGGACCTGTTGGACCCACTGGACCTATGGGAAGATCTCCTGATAGTGCCTCCCCTGGTCCTCCAGGTGATCAAGGATTACCTGGTTTAGATGGCATCAGAGGTATTAAAACTAAAAATACCAACTTTTATCATGTAAAAAACCCCTGGGACTACTAGGAATAACAGGGTTACTGTCTGTGAAACAATGTATAGAAGTGCACAGGGAATAAAGAAACCCATCACTACCTCAGTGAATACACAGAGAAGTGAACACTAGGTCGATTACCAACCAAGGACAAAGATCTCCAGATTAAGCAACACAGTAATAAAGCTATAAGATATAAATGTAGAGAAACAGTGTTTCAATGAATGTACCAGTAACTTGCTGCCTCTTGTGCTTGCACAGAAGTGAAATAACTTTGGGAACTATTCATGTCATTGTCTTCCTTGGACAAAGGCTAACACTAGTATTTCCAGAAATATGCAAGGGCTGTCCTACATCCTAGAGAAAATAAAAGCCAAAACCACTCTAGAGTAAAATAAAAAAACCCCACCAGCAGAACATGGCTATTTTTAGATGTTTGTACTTTGTACATACATTAAGAATAAAGTTCTTTTCCATAGGTGATCCTGGGACTCCTGGTCCTCCTGGAGAGACTATCTTTGTGCGAGGAGATCCAGGGGACAGTGGCATTCGAGGGGCACCAGGTAATCCTGGGCCACGAGGACAGCAGGGAGCCAGAGGCCCTCCAGGGAGCCAAGGAAGAGAAGGCCCAAAGGGTATGGCCAGAGATGTTTTTAAGTTCTGTGTGCACTAATTCCCAGCCCCTGTGACTGAGCCTTGTGCCCAGGGGGTGGCCATTGGAGATGGAGCCAGGCAGAAGGGGTGGAGGCTGGACATTCCACAGCTCTTCCTGGTTACCTACAGACACAGTGGGGTTGGGGTAGAAGGTGAGAGTAGAGACAGATTCACATGCACTGCTCTGCAGCAGCTTGTTGGAAGACACCTCTGCCACTCTGAGAATAAGGCAGTAAAACATTTGAGTTTGCCAAATCAGCAAACCGTGACCTCCTCTTTAGGGGTCTTGAGAAACTATGGAAAATGCAGATGAGCTTGAACTAACAGAGTCTCACATCTGCCCCATAGCAAGAGCTTGGAGCTTTCAACAGATTCTTTAGTTTGAAAACAGAAATCTAAATACTCTGCTTTTTTCACACACTGTAGAGAAATTCCATCTACACCAATCACTTCCAATCCCTACAAAAAGAAAAGTCATAAATTGTAAGTCAGATCCAGACCAGAGAAAGAAGAAGAAATGTGTATTTTTTTCTGTGGCACAACAGAGTTGAGGATTCCCAAGCATCCAGACTGCATTTTTTTTTTGTTTGGTTTTATTTCCAGGTCCTATGGGGGTCCATGGCCCACAGGGTCCACCTGGTGCTTTAGGACAACCAGGAGAACAAGGTTTTCCAGGAAGACCTGGTCCCAGAGGTCCCACAGGTATTTATGAACCTGTTGCTTAATGTCATTCAACTGTAACTGGGATCCTTCAATTCATATATAATCATACTAATGTTAACTTGCATGCAAATAATTTAAACAGTCTCAGAAAAAAACCCCCTGCAGTTGCCAACTTAAATGATTTCTCATTTGATTAAAAATTTCTGAACTATTTGTTTCTAATGTCACTTCATGTAAGTGATTTCAGTTCTCATTCCATTCTTTACTCTAATTTACATGCCTGAAACTTGCTTCCACCTGCACCTCAATGGCCACAATCTGCTTTCCATTTTTCAAATCCTTCAGGTTTCGTAGGTAAGTTCATGACTTTTGATTATTGCTCTTTTCATTGGAGCTCCCTTATATGTAGAAACATTCAGCTCTTATTAGAAGGTATCCTAGGTGTGGTTTCTAGGAATAGTAGGTACTGCTAGCAGGACATAATTCTAATATATATTTCACATAAACAGCACCGACAGCCCTTCCCATGAAGACATATTTCCTAATATTCAATATAAGTCTCCCTTGATGAAGCTTAAGGCCATTTCCTCTTGTTACTTGAGAGAAGATACTCTCTTACAAGCTCCTTTCAAGTAACTGTAATAGAGCAGTAAGAGGGTCTTTCTTGACCCTCCTCCAGACTAAATACCCTCAGTTCCCTCAGCTGCTCCTCACCAGATTTGTGCTCCAGACCCTTCCCAGCTCCATTGCCTCTCTCTGGACACACTCCAGCACCTCAATGTCTTTCTGGCAGTGAGAAGCCCAAAACTGAATGCTGGATTCAAGGTGCAGCCTCAGCAGTGCTGAGCACAGGGGAATGGTCACTGCCCTGGTCCTGCTGGCCACAGCCCAGGAAGCCACTGGCCTTCCTGCCCACCTGGGCAAAGATCACAGACCAGCTAATATACAGTTGCTAACACTGGCTTGCCACACTGTTAATACTGTGCTAAGAGACTAAGAGCAAAATTTTAAAGAGTAGGACTCAATAATTTAAGATTTTAAAATGCTTAAAGTATACTCTTGAACACCCAAATCAGCTACCTTTATGCTGACTTTTTGCATGGCAGCTATTAGCCAGTCTTGCAATTCACTTTCCCATTACACATTCCAGGTGACCCTGGTGAACCAGGAAAAGTGGATGATTCATGTCCTACAATCCCAGGACCTCCTGGGGAAGCAGGGCAAAGAGGAGAAGATGGCTCTGCAGGATTACCAGGGCCAATAGGCCACCCTGGACCCCAAGGTAAGCTCATATTTTGAAAGCTTGGATGTTCTTCTCAGCCATTTAGACAAGTTGAAAAGGGTCAGAGTGTCAGAGTTACTTCTCTTTGTTTTGCCCTCCTTCTTCTCCTAAAACACTTACTAAACTAACAGTCTCCAGAAACACATAGTGGGCTGGTTAATGCTGAGGATGATGGATAAATGTAGCTGAACCAGGCTGTTTAAGCCTCCCTGAACTACATTCCCATTTCCTAGGCCAGGCAGGGCAAAAGCATAAGACACTGTTGAGAAAAAAGTTCTTCAAGTAGTATTTTTCCTTTTTCCCCACCAAGTTATAAAGCAATGCCTCAAACCATCCCTGTGGTTTAGACCTATTTGGAGGATGTTTAAAATGTACATGCTCTACATGTACATTTTAGATAAATCTAGAAATAATGAATCCCAAAGGTCTGGTAACCAAAGCCCTAAAAGGACACTGAAGTCAGAGAAGTGACTACAATAGAGGTCTTTATCTGTTAGACCATGAAAAGGTTACCACCAAAGAAAATTGACCAAAGAGATCTTAAAAGGAAGTGATGAAAGACTGAAACATTCTTCTGACAGATGAAAAGAAAACAAGGGTGATGCTGGTACTGGTGATCCCAAAAGAGAGGCCACCTTCATAGAAACACAGCATGGGCTGTATTGCAGAGTGCCTTCAGTTTAGATGGTGGGATCCCTTGTGTGGCTTTAGATATTTCCTACTTGGGAAACCAAAGTTTGTTATGTTGGCTGTGCTGGGTCCAGAGAAAAAAACCCCATGATTGTCTCCCAGGAGATTCCCTGCAGCAGTCATTCCCATCATGAAAGGCAACAATGCAGTTTTCAGTTAACTCTCTAGTTTTAGCTATCTTGATTTGCCAGCTAAAAGGGGTTTCTGGGGTTAACAGCTGTGTTTCCATTATATACACCATTAAGGGTTTCTGTAAAACCAGGTGATACAGTGATACACATATTTGCACTGGTTTTATGAAAGAAATAAAGAAATAGTAATGCTTTTTCCTTCATTATGAGAATTCAATTTTTTCCTGGCTTGGAAGGCAAACTGGAAGTTTTACTGGCAAAAGCAAGGGATTTTATTAAAAGCCCTCAATGTGCTTAAGCTTTGGAAGAATAACTCTGTAGCCAACATAGAAAAGCTGTTAATTTTTTTTTTTTTTTGACTGGTTCAGACTTTCTTAGTAAAAAGTAATAAGGGGAAGTTTGAATGCTGTGAGACAATCTTGAATTACTCAGTCTGCAGGTTAAATAGCAAAGTCTGCAAGGAATGAAACACCATTACTAAGAAACAACTGTGGTGGGTGCTAGAGAAACACCCTCATCTGAAAACTGTTTTTTATCAAAAGGGGAAAACCACTTCTAAGTGCAACAATATGTGCTAAGTGTTCCTTTATTCAATTCAGATTATGTTTTAAGTAGCCAGTGAACAGGCCCATCATTATCTGCACACTACATGAGGTGTATCTTTTACTGTCACGGCCACAGCTTCCCCTCCAATGTATAAAGTGCACGGACATGTGAGAAATACAAAAAGGTGAGGCCATCAGGAGCCTAAAAATGTCCAGTTCTGCAGTCCCTCCCTGTTCTCTAAGTACTCCAATACATCCATCACTTCAAAGGGAGTTCACTATGTGTTCTAAGACTTTGCTGAATGGGGTTCTTAAAGCTGACAGCTTGGCTTGCCTCAGGAGGAATTACAGCTCATTCCATGGTACAGATCCTGATGGCGGTTCTGCACGAGGCTTGCATGGTAATGTTTGTTGAGGAGTGCTTTGATTTCAGCTGTAAATCACAGAAGATCTCTGGAGAGGATGGAAAACCTTATCAGGAGCTACTGTTCCTAAGTCATGCCTGTGAGCCACTGCTGTGGTCACAGGGTGAATAAGTGGTGAAGAGAATTCCCAGCAGAAGCAATTCTGCACTTCCCTGTCCTTGCGTCCATTTCGCTGACTGGCCCTTTGTGTTTGGACAATGCAGAACCTTAAATGCAGCCCTATGAAGGAAAAGCACATACTTTGTATTTATCTAGGCATAAAAGGTGAAGAAGGATCATATGGTCTGCCAGGTCAAGATGGGTTACCTGGGGCACCTGGGCCACCAGGTGACCAAGGGAGCAGAGGAGAGCAAGGATATGCTGGGCCACAAGGTAAGAATGGAGCGTGACTTCGGGGGGGAGATGTGTGAGATGATGCACAGACTCAGTTTTCTCTCTGCTCCCCCAGTTCCCACATGGATACATCCACCTCTAGCCTGAGATTCCATAAGATCAAGCTGTTAATTTCAGTACAAGTGACATTTGTGAATGATTTGTGACATTGACAGTGACATTTGTGAATGATTTCATAACAATACCCGTTGGAAGAAAATTTATCTCAGCATCCATTATTAAGCAGAAAGGCAATTGAGCACCCATGCTCAGGCAGAATATATCAATAGGCATGCACCTCTGAGCCAGGGCTAATGGGGCAACTGTCTGGCAGTAATTAAAGTTGTATTTTACCTGTGACTGCTCTCTAATAAATTAAGGATTTAATACATATGTGAGCAAGGGGCATCGACTGTTACTGCGAGGATTCAAATTCAGTCCAAACATTCTGTTCATTCTAGTGAGTAAATTTGGGAAATCATTGCCCACTCCAGATAATTTCTTAATCCATACAGCACAAGACAGATGTACAACAGAAAAGCCAAGTGCCAAGCATTCAGTGGCAATCTAGTTCATTTCTCTCCCAGAAGGATAACAGAAGTCTGCTTGTATCTTTATTGCCCATGACAGCCTTGAAGTTGTATTATATTCAGTTGGGAACTTCTTATTGAACATTTAACACACAGCTGGTGTGACCTTTTACTGTATTTTACACAAGTAAATTTCTTTTACCTTTCTCCAAGGTCCACCTGGCCAGACTGGTGTTCCAGGACAACCAGGCCCCCAAATTAGATCTGCAAGTGGATTCTTGCTCGTCCTTCACAGTCAGTCAGACAGAGAACCACTCTGCCCACAGGGGATGCCAAAGTTATGGACTGGCTATAGTCTGCTGTACCTGGAAGGACAAGAGAAAGCCCATAATCAAGATCTTGGTATGTATAGTACATAATTACTCTCCAGCTAAGGGATAATATGGTGTTATCTATACAAGGAAAGACAAATCACATGGAGCAAGCTATAGAACTGTCAGTTACTTATGTTCTACATTAATTTACACTGATGGTAATGAATTGGGTTATGCTGCCCTATTGTCAGCCATTTAAAATGGCTTTCTGCTGCTCTGCAATTGAATGCAAAAGTATTGCTAAGTAATTTTGACTTGAAGTTGGAGAGATGAGGGGTTTATTTCACTTATCCCAGCTCATTTTAGGCTGTCTTTGAAGTTACTGGAGAGATTTTCCTAGGTCAGAAATCTTATTTGGCCACTCTGAAATAACGCCCTGGAGGATCTGCTCCTTTTTTACTGTAGACACAGCTTGGGAAAGAGCTGGTTAAGTTGGGTAAATACGGTTGGGCAGTATAAGTAAGCTTTACAAGTAAATTATTCATCATGTGCACAGCAGAATCCTGTGCTTTTCAGAGTCAGAAGCTAATAGTTTTTGGAAAAGCCAAAGCCAAATTCCTTCCAGAGACAGGTCCTTTTGGTGCCTTGGGTCACTTCTTCCCTGTCTTGTACAATTGTGGCTCACAATTATGACTAAAATCAGATGTCTAAATAAGCTGCCTGACTTGCAGCCTGAAGAACTGATTGGTGGCAATTTGCACAGAAAAAGTTTCCTAAATTCTTGTTGACTTGTTATACAAGAGTCAGAGAAGTCTCTGAGGAGGAAAGATCAAGGACCTAATAAGCTGAACAAAAAAGAAGTGTTAAAAAGAGCAATAAAAAGAGCTATTTTTAGAATAGCAGTGATGTTTTAGAATGTTTTCACTATTGTGTGTTTGGCATTTCCCAGGAGAGCCAGTTGCTAACAGAATGCCTCATAACAGCACTGAAAATAGGATTCAAAGAAAACTGAGTCCTTGTCTCCTGTGTGATTTTGCAGGCATTATTCCTACTAAGGCTGCTCCAGATCCTTCATTAGTACTGGAATGGAATATTATCAGTGATAAACAAAACTGGCTTCTGTACAGAAATGTCACATGTCTTTAATGAAGGTGTTTGGGTTTGGGGGCATTACAGAAATAACACTTCACACACCAAGTTCAAGGCAGAACTTTGTGCAGTCATTATTGCTAACTCAATAGGCCATCATGGAAGTGTTCCAAATTCAGTTCTGGAAGAAGTTCACCACAGAAGTATGCACTGGTCACTTCTTGGTTCCCACTCCTGTCTGCCTGATGAGAATTTTGCAGGATTGGCTCTGCGAAATCCGTCAATCCTTTTATTTCATTTTGGGAGTCTGTGAAACCTTTCTGGAAGGCAGTAGGATAGCTGCTGAGATTGCAGCTTAATGGACTGCTAGCAACGACTTGTCATACTTCACAAAAATGTTTCTATTTATCAGCATTGTCATTTGGTTTCTCACGGCTCCTAATGAGTTTGTAAATAGCTGATCTCCTTTTAAACCAGCCGCCACCTCTTGCCTAATTTATTTTTCAGTGTTGGCACAGCTAAGAAATTTGTTATCATAACTGTTTCTCATGGTGACAAACTACATCATGTTTAAATATCAGATTGACACAATTAAATATTACTGGTCAAAGGAAGATACTTACTGGTAACAGGTCTCTCTTTTTCATGTAGACATTTTGGTAAAGGGCTTGGGAGGTTTAACATCTGTGGATTACCTAAGGCCTGCTAAAATACGTAGTTTTGTAGCAACATTGGCCAGAATACAATTTTCAACCGTCCTAGGAAGTGAAATAATTGGCATCCCTTGCTGTTATTTTCAGGTCTGGCAGGGTCCTGCCTGCCTGTGTTCAGTACCATGCCATTTGCCTACTGCAACATCAACCAGGTGTGTTACTACGCCAGCCGCAATGACAAGTCCTACTGGCTGGCCAGCGCCGCCCCGCTGCCCATGGCGCCGCTGTCCGAGGAGGAGATCCAGCCCTACATCAGCAGGTGTGCCGTGTGCCAGGCCCCTGCTCAGGCCGTGGCACTGCACAGCCAGGACCAGTCCATTCCTCCCTGCCCACCCAACTGGAGGAGCCTCTGGATAGGATACTCCTTTTTGATGGTAAGATAGTGGCTGCGTGATTGTATAGATGTGTTTCTTTCATCCAGCTTTTGTATTCTAAAGTTCAAGGATTTTTAGCTCTGAAAAGTAAATTATTCAATGTCTAGCAAACATTAAAGAGGAAAATTCACAAGAAACAAGACAAAGGTAAGTTCCAAGTGGCAGAACCTGGCTGTAGCTACATATACTGTACTCAGAGACTTAAGATAAAAATTTTGTAAAATAACAAAGGTTTTGCCTCCTTGTCTATAATAAACAGTGGAATTTTCATGTACAAAGACACAATTTTCAGAATTAGAGATCCAGGTCTTTTTAATGCCATCCTCAAGTTACATTTGCAGCAGTTTGGATAATGGCATCATTCTGAATTAACCCAGACTACTCCTTCGTTCAGTTTGATAAATACCTGAAAGTTAAGTGAGCTGGCTCTAGACTTTGAGATTAATTTATTACAGAGCAAATTAAGATTTTCTCCAGGAAAAGAATCTTACTCCAATATAAGATTACAAAAAACCAGCACAGTTAAAAAGCAAGTAGGCAAAAAGACAGATGAACATTATTTACCTATTTTTCATGCACAGTTACCAAGTTGTCTCTTTGTTCTTTCCAGCACACTGGATCTGGTGACCAGGGTGGTGGGCAGTCCCTCATGTCACCCGGAAGCTGCCTGGAAGACTTCAGATCAGCACCATTCATCGAGTGCCAGGGCCAGCGGGGAACGTGTCAGTTCTTTGCTAATGAATACAGCTTCTGGCTGACCACTGTGATGCCTGAGCTGCAGTTCGCATCAGCCCCCCTGTCAGGGACTCTTAAAGAAGGACAAGAGCAGAGGAAAAAAATCAGTAGATGCCAGGTATGCCTGAAGCATGGCTAGGAAGCAAACCAAAAGCAGGCAGCTACAGAGAGAGGCTTGTGGGAGGATGAGCAACGTGCTAAAGGTTTAAACAGCAGCTCGTGTTTGAATCTGTGTCAAAGTGTGCAGCACTGTTCTTTGTTGGAATGGAAAAATGAGACAAAGATGAGGGATCTGCTGAGCTTCATCCACCCATGTTCACACATCCACAGGCAGTAAAATCTCGTGTAAAGTAATTAATTAAGAAAAGACTGAACTCTGTCCCATTGGAGTCCACTTCTGTAAAGTACAGGGAACAAGGTGAGCTTGGAGGATTGAGTCAAGCTGGGAATACCAAGAACACCATACCTGTTGTGCAAGAGAAAGGATTTCCTGCTAGAAATTACATTTACAGCAGGAACAATATGTGCATTTTCATGGCATGTTATACATATTTATCCATACCGATAGAAATGTGCAAACATATAAATGTCAAAGCCCTGTAGCTGAATTTCCCAAGCTAAAGAAACTTTGCACTTGCTGTTTCTGAGGGAAGGGAAAACGTAATTGTTAAAAAATAATCTAATAATAAAAACAATGAAGATCAAAGTCTTTTACCACTACAGTACTGAACCAGACTCCGAAAGAATTGTTAATTGGGCTTTCATAAGCAACAAAAAGCTGCAAATCCATTTAACAGCAGATTACGTAAGAAAATAAAATTAGCTGAGATAACAAATCCTTAAAAACCTGTATTTATATTTACAATTAATTTCTAAGAGCGGTTACATTAAATTATTAAACTCTAATCCAAATTTCCGAAGAAACAAAGCAGTTTCTAATATTAATTGAAAAGAAACAGTGGCATGGTGATAAAATGGGTGAACTTATCTGAGTGATGAATATAAGAAATCTTAAGACAATAAACTGTGCTCATTTGTTGCTTCTTTGTGTGTAAATACACTACAAAAAAAAAACCCCATCACTATTAAGATCCTTATGGAATGACAGCTCTGAAGATCCTTTTTATTTTTTAAAGCACTGATTGTAAAAATGTTCATATCCTAAAGCACTAATCACCTTTTGAAAAAATGAAAACACATTTGTACCTCCTTCATTCATCTGTAAAACCAGAACTATTCAATGGTTCTATATCATGGGGAAACATCTGAAAACACAGATTGCAAGTGGAGAATCCATCATGTGCAGAAGGGCCACAAATGCTCCTTTTATCACTTAAATAAGCTACATTTTACTAGAATGGAATCAAATACTCTTTCCAGCACTTTTCATTTCAATTTGTGTTCACTGAGGTGCCCCCAGCAAAAGGATTTTCAGGGAAACTGAATCCTCATCCAAGGGTCCTAATTCAAAGCAAACTCCCTCTGAAGCCATCACGAGTGCAACAGGCTGATCAGCCAATTTAAAAGCTGGATACACAAACTCAAAGAGCAGGAAAGACAGACATTCCAGGCTCAGCCAGAGGAAAATAAAACAGTCAGAGGGTAAGTCCAGTCGAGTGTAAATACATCTGACTGTGCAACTTCCTCCTGACACAGCCAACCAAACCTCTCCAATGTGCTGTGCTTACACGGTGGACAACTGACTCTGCCCTGTCACCTGGGCAAGGCTCAGGAGCCCTCCTGGGGCATGTGCCATTCCCCCTGTGCCAGGAAACATTTCCCTCTGGTCTGTGCCCGCTGGGACGGGGCCCACCCCGGGTCACTCCCGGGGGATCCCGACTGCACCTGGCGGATCTGACAGCGGAGCAGGGGCCAGTCCCTGCCACTGCGCTGAATGCAGGAATTCCTCCCCTCCTGATGCAGGCAGCATCCTATGAGCAGCGGGGAGCAGCTCTCCAGTCTGACATAAACCCCAAAGTCTTGGTTCTGCCAGGTGCTGAGCAGCTCAGGAGCTTCCTGTGGGAAGAAAGCAGGGGGTAGCACCAGTGGCAGGAGAGGAGCACCAGTGCTTAGGCCACCCGTTCTCCAAGGTGAGCAAGCTGTGCTTCCAAAAAGGCCTCAGCTAAAGCCCCAGGGCTGGGAGCTGCAGCTGCTGCTCACAGCCACAGGAACAAACACCCAGTGGCTCAGGGGATGGCCCCATTTCCTGAATGGATTTAGCTGCTTCCACACTGAGGTCTCACCTGACAGTGCTCACTAGCTCCTCTGTCACTCATCTGCAGCCTCTTTTAGGGTGAGAAACTCTGGAGAGGGGCTGTGGCTTTCCTGGAAAGCCAAGTGGGGCTTTTGGTATTAACTGCACTGAAGTAAACAGTAATCAAAACCTTATGCACAGTGTTACTGCAAACTGGGTCACAGGGACAAGGTGAAAACAAAGGAATAAAAAGATTGCATCTGTGTTCACCTAACTTGAACAAATTCACCAAAAAATCATTAAAATATCAGCAAAAAGCCTCACCAGTAATTTAAATAGGCCATTTCACAGCATTTTACCATGTTGCTCTTTTGTTTGCTTTAAAAACATCACACAAATCCCCCATATTTGTGTATCATTTTGATGCAGAGTTTTTGCCTGCATGTGGACTGCATGGACCTGTGCCAGTTCCATTTTACTATGGTCTGTAAGAACATATATAGGAAATGTATTTTAAGCTACTACTGATAGGTCAGATTATTTCCTAAGTGTGTAAATTCCTGTTCCATGCTCAGCTAACTCCATAAGGCATTTGTCAGAAATATTATACTAATTCAAAATTGCAGATAAATTGCTTAATATTATACAGCAAGTAAAACAGATCAAAGTATAAAGCAGCAGATGCTTTAACTCTGCAATCATTTGTCCAGTGACTAAAAGCAGAAAAATAATTGATAAATTATTCATAGGGAACCTATTTATGAAATAAAGTGTGAAAAGGCATAGCTGAAACTGTTAAGAGTAAAAACACTCCAAAAAGCAATGTCCTTGTGCTGGCCCTTGAAGTCCAAATTACCCTTACTATGGCATTTCAGAGTCTGGATCTTGTGCAGGCCCAGTCAAAAAGTGAATTTCATTCTCAACAGCAGGCAGGATATTAAGAGCAACACAGAAAACTATGCTGGCTGCACATGGAGGTCACTGAAATTGGAGCCATTTGGGGTGCACCTCTCCCAGGGGTATGTCATTTGGGGTGAACTGCCCTGGAATTAAATTCAGAACCAGTGATTTCCAGTGAAATTTGCTTGCCCATCACCCTGGCAAACCATGGCCAGGACACAGAGAAGGTCCTGGTTCTAACTCAAGGCAAATCCTCAGGGCAGGTGGTAGATTCTTGTCCCTCACATCCCTGTGCATCAGGATTTCTAAAGGATAACAAGTGGAAAGAAAACACTGCATGGCCTGAAACCTGGTCTGCTCACAAGAAATGTGGCCATTTTTGCTTCATTTGATGCTTTTCATTCCAAGGAAGGAGATGCACAAGCAAATACATCTCTAGAATGAACTCTTTTGGTGAATACAGAGTGTGTCAAAAGGGAGAGACTAAAGCAAAGCTTAAAACAAGTATCACTCACTTTATCATACTGGTGGTATGCTGCAAAAATGGTATTTTAGAGCACTTCAAATTCATCTGTGTACAACAGAGCTTCTGGATTTGGAGTCCACAATCCACATGCATAGAACAGGTATCAGAATGAGAGGACAGCAAAGATACTTCAGGTCCAGACAGAGGTGGTGCTTGGCTGGGGCCTGTGAGCTGACACAGCCTCCTGCAGAAGCAGTGCAGGGCCATGGCCAGGCCTTGCTGCCCCAGGTCCCTGCTTGTCATGTGCTGAGAGCTGTCAGGGGTGGGGAGCTGGCCCTGGCTGGCAGCCACACACCTGCCCAGCTGCTTCACCCCCAGCAGGACAGGAAAGAAAACAGGAGAAGAAAGAGCAAGAAAACTCACTGGTTGGCATATAGACGGGGAATCACTTACCAAGTCTGTTGGGGGCCAAACAGACTCAGCTCAGGGAATTCAATTTATTATTCTGGGGGAAAAGTTGACAAACCTTAACATACCTACCCTCCAAGTTTCCCAGGGTCAGCTCACTCCAGGCCCTGCTCTGCTCCCTTGTTATCACAGCAAGTGCCAGTCAGACCCTTCAGTGAGGCAGAGGGCAGCCAGAAGCTTTCTTGGGACAGGTGTTGTTCCAGGTACAAAGGGGCTTCTCTGTGCTGCACCTTCCTTCTCACTCTCCTCCTGTGCTCTGACATTGTTCCTCCATAGGCTGCAGCCCTTTTGTGGCAGTACCTGCACTGGCATGGGTCATTCCCATAACCACATTAAGATGTGCAACAAGTTTAAACAAAACTGGTCCAGGGATTCTTCCAGGGTAAACTCTTAACCAAAAAACCTTCTTTCCTAGTTTGGCTGGTTCATGAACACCGGAAGAAAACAAAAGTAGTATCACCAACAGTCAAACCCCAGAATTCCTACAGTCCATACATTTTTTGCCTGTATTTAAGGCAAATTAAGCAAACCTTTTATCCATTAACCCAGGCAGCTCACTTGTTTGAAAAGGATCTCCCTAAAGCTTTAAAGCACACTCTGGAGCAGACTGGATGTGCTCTGCACCACACCTGCTCTGGGCACCCAGGGCCAGCCTGCAGGGACTGTGCCAGCCCTACAGCACAGTGTGTGGGGCCACACCAGCAATGCTCTGACCTGTCCCTTCATCCAGACTCAGGACACAAAGCACAGCCATCTGGGAGTTTCTGTTACTCCATGGCCACCTCACACTGATGTCCCAGACTGACTCCCAGCCCTTCCAGGCCTTACAAGCAATCCTTAAGTACCTTGTAACTCCACTCAGTGGCCATCCACAGACAAATGCTGCACAGATGAGGACTTCTGTTCTAAGGCTTGACTTGCGTTAGAACTGAGCAAGACAGAAAACAAGGCCATGGGGAGGAGCTGTAATGGAGAACAATTGTCTGCAAGAAAAAGGATCTCTTCAAAGCCAGCTGTGAGAAGCAGCAGTCAGGCAAGGACAGAGCCCATCAGTCTTCAAAACAATAGAACAAAAAAATAAAACAATTTAGTCAGCTCTGGTAAGAACTTTCCAGCAGGTGAAGCAATTGCTTCATCAAACTGGGGATCTATTTCATGACTAGATCCAATTTCAGAAATCAGCATTTTGAACCGACCAAACAACAAAAACAGCTGCTGAAATTCTGCCCACCTGAACCAGCTGGAAAACTAGCCAGGTGGAGAAAAAAATCCCCATCAGCACTCCAACAGATGCTGCTCCATATTCATATTTAACAGCTTTCCCCTTTCCTAGTCACTTCATCCAGATGTTCCAGAAGGTACTGGAAGTTCAATTAGAGGTGACATAAGTGCAAAGTAAAAACAACTCCATATTTATCATTCTGGAGTGAACCTGTCCAACAAAAACAGTTCCTCCACGTAAGGCAGCTCACACCACAGCTCAACTTGTGCTTGACCACACACTGCCCCACTGCTTCACAAAAGAAGACAGGCTTGAGCTTCGTGGGATTTGGAATTCCACATATTTGAATTTTTTCCTCAGATTCACTGAATTAGAAATGCAGAACATGTGAGACAAAATCCCAACCAAGTCCTAACAGACGACCTACAGTAAGGTACCACCCTACAGACCCTCTGTTGTGTCCCTATGTGTTACTGCTGGTTGGTTTATAGCAAGATTTGGGATGAAGCACCTAAGTCCCAAACTGACATCAGGTTCAGCTTGGCAAAACAAAGTTTCAGTACACAGGAAAACAAGAACCTTTCCAGAATTTAGTCTTCCTTGCACATGACAAACATCACTCCAAAGGGGTGCTTTCATTGAAGTGGTGATTAAACTTTCTCATAGGCAGAAATCAATTCAATTCTGATGGGAAATAAAAAAATTAAAAATTACTACTCTGAGGCAGTAGCTGTAGTCTGTTTAACTCTGCACATCTGCATCTTAAAAACTACAAAACAAAATAGTATTTTAGAATGCTCTAATTTTATTGTGCTTAAACATTTAAGATTTATGCAAGAAAGTGAAATAGATGCAATAAATGGTACCAGATGTTACACAAGTTTTGGCCACAGAAAGGTTCTATCTCTGCATAAATGACGTCACAACAGCCGTCTCAGCTGCAGAACTTCATACATAAATACTTGATAATTTTTAAGTCAGCAAAGAGGTCATTCCATACTCACTAATATTGTATGGATTTAGGGGCCATTCTTTCAATTGTTCCATGTGTAAGGAAGGAAAACAGGGATTCTCAGAAGTGGCTGCACACCAATCTCTCTTAAATGGTCCCTGGAAAGAATGGTTTGGTGAAGGACCAGACTTAATCCAACATTCTGCACCAAGGCAAGTACATTTACTGCTGACCTGCCCTGAAGAGGTACTTGTTTAACCTGCTCCAAAGAGACAGAAGAAGGAAATTCTGGAATATCTCTAGCTTATTTGGAAAGTTCACTATCTACATGTTTAGAAATCTTTTGCTTGCACTCCTTTTGCTGCAAACCAGGCCAATTTCTGCTGGTAAATAGACAAGAGAGCTGAGCTTACTGCTGTTCTCGTGCAGCAGAAGAATGCTGTCATATGTATTCCTTGATCTGCTCTTTCACTGTCCCAATTACTTTACCCATCCCAGCAGATCATATAAACAAAAATGCCCAAACCATATTAGAGTTGTATGAAAAACTGAGCTTCTTCAGTTTTCCCAGGTCCTGAATGAGTAAATGGATATCAGAATTTATTGTAAGACTTTTTAGAAAGCTTGACACTCCTTAAGAAGCAGCTCCTACGACTGAAAGCTCAGAAGTGTTAATATTTTCTTGCCTTCTGAAATCTGGTAACAAGTAAGAAATAACTTTTTTTTTTTTTTTTTTTTTTTTTTTTGGGAAAAATAAAAA